>CM060960.1:30775330-30879580 GCA_030765055.1 Mantis religiosa
TTTCTTTCTTTCTTTCTTGCTTCTTCCTTCCTTCCTTCCTTCCTTCCTTCCTTCCTTCCTTCCTTCCTTCCTTCCTTCCTTCCTTCCTTCCTTCCTTCCTTCCTTCCTTCCTTCCTTCCTTCCTTCCTTCCTTCCTTCCTTCCTTCCTTCCTTCCTTCCTTCCTTCCTTCCTCCCTCCCCTCCCTCCCTCCCTCCCTCCCTTCCTCTCCTTCCTTCCTTCCTTCCTTTCTTTCTTTCTTTTTTCTTTCTTTTTTCCACTCCCTCCTTCCCTCCTTCCCTCCTTCCTCCTTCCCTCCCTCCCTCCTTCCTTCCTTCCTTTCTTTCTTTCTTTCTTTCTTTCTTTCTTTCTTTCTTTCTTTCTTTCTTTCTTTTCTTTTCTTTCTTTCTTTCTTTCTTTCTTTCTTTCTTTCTTTCTTTCTTTCTTTCTTTCTTTCTTTCTTTCTTTCTTTCTTTCTTTCTTTCTTTCTTTCTTTCTTTCTTTCTTTCTTTCTTTCTTTCTTTCTTTTCTTTCTTTCTTTCTTTTCTTTCTTTCTTTCTTTCTTTCTTCTTTCTTTCCTTTCTTTCTTTCTTTTTTCTTCTTTTTTCTTTCTTTTTTCTTTCTTTTTCTTTCTTTTTCTTTCTTTTTTCTTTCTTTTTTCTTTCTTTCTTTCTTTCTTTCTTTCTTTCTTTCTTTCTTTCTTCTTTCTTTCTTTCTTTCTTTCTTTCTGTCTTCCTCCCTCCTCCCTCCCTCCCTCCCTTCCTTCCTCCCTTCCTTCCTTCATTTTCTTTTTCTTTTTCTTTTTTCTTTTTTCTTTTTTCTTTTTTCTTTTTTTTCTTCTTCTTTTTATTTTTTCTTTTTCTTTTTTCTTGTTTGCATGACCTTATACACTGCACAGTAATAACTAAGCATGTTATTTCCTTTTAATAAAATGTTCCTTTTAAAATAACAATTTTGATATGTCCAAGAATTTTTTTTAAATAAATGAGGAAATTTAAGTTTTACTTGCACTATTCCTTACCTATGAAAGACTATTTCCTTGAGTACGAAAAGTGACATCGTGTATGGTAAAAAGACCTTCAGTTTTATTGCTGCACGTTTATCATATGTGGATGGACTTTAGTTTAACTTCACCTTCGTAGAGGTCGTAAATGTCAACCTAGATAAGCTCTTTGATTGAATTAAAGATCATAAAGTCACTCACCAACACCTGTTACTCAAGGCCTCTTGCCTTAGCTTCTAAACTTCTCCTTACTGTAAGACTGCAGCATGTGATTGAAACATAAAGCCGCCTTAGTAAATGCAAGTTTACGTTATAGAACAACATTTTTAACTACAATTTGAATGAAATTATAAACCATAAAGTCCCAAATTTCCGGACCTTACATTTCATCTCCATTATCATTTCGAACCATCTCTCATTAAGTGGTCTCTTTCAGGGTTGAATTGTGGGTGGGTATCTGGGTACTGCATGGCAGGTGGATATGCTACGAATAAAACTGCAAATGTGGCCATTTTTCCGTCTTCAGCTTGTCAAGTAATGATGTGTAGCACGCTCCTGTAATGGTTTTTCCTTTCTGAAGATAATTGATTAAAATAACTCTATAAATATCCCAAAAACAGTGTCCATCACCTTCCAAGCCAGAAAAAATATTCTTTTTTGGAGCCGGATCCTCTTTGCAGTTCACTGTTTGGACTGTATTTTTTTCGGGCGTATAATGGTGTATTCAAGTTTCATCTACAGTAACTAATCGGTGCCAAAACTCGGATTTATTGCACCTAAACTCCGCCAACAGAGCGTTGGAAATGTTCATTCGAACACGTTTTTGGTCTAACATGAGCAAACGCGGCACTCAAAGCGCGGACAGCTTTCTCATGTATAAATGTTGATTTAATATGTGTCAAACACGTTCTTTTGGCATGTTAATGACTCTGTTATCTCTCTCAATTTAATTCGGCCGTCGTCTAGCACTATTTGGTGCACTTTGGCGATTTTTTCGTCGGTAGTTGCAGTTTTTGGACGTCCCGAACGTTCATGGCCTCCCAAACTCTTACGGCTACGTTTAAATTCATCTGCCGAAAATTTCACTCTGGTAAATGATGGTGCAGAGTCCCCATACACAGAAACCAGCTCATCTTTGATTTGCGTAGACGTATTACCTTTCAAAAACATATACTTTATGACAGCTCCATACTAAAGTTTGTCCATTTTCATAAAAACACTCACATCAACTCACTCAAACGACTGTTACATAACAATTGAGCGTCCAAAAATGGCTGAAACTTTGATGAGTAACTATCAATAGATGGTCAACAAAATTCATTAGCTTTTATTTACGAGTGCTGCCATCTTCAGGGTGAGGTCGGAAACTCTTCAGACCACTTTCTATATACGGATGCCTTAAAGGTCGCCCTACTGCATATAGCCCTGATCTAGCACCTTTAGTTTCTCTCTGTTAAAAGTGAAAGGTAAAATACATCAAATGTTTGTATTGATGTGTTCAAAAATAAAACTAAAACGTCATTCAAAACTTATGTTAAACCTCAAATGAAACATCAAACAAAATTCCGTTTTTGTGAATACTTGTTTATTTTTCTAAAGCTTTGCAATGTCGCACAAGAGAGAACCATCAATGAAGGTAAAAATTAAAGTCCATGTATATCTGAAAATGAAAGAGCGAGAATTTACCAAAAGCTATATTTTAACAATAAACCTCCAAAAGATATTAATGCATGTATGTAATCCCGTATGCGGGTTCACAGTGTAAATACCTACTGAATTACTGACGAGCCTACTCCCCTAACGGGACATTTGCTGTGATCCAAGGGGAAAGCCGTGTACAACTCATCACAAATTCCAGCAATTGATTGGTGTTTACGGAGGATAAGGCTTGCGCTGATGTATGATGTATGCATTATGTATGCAGATGTATGCGGCAACAGCTAATTTTATTTGTTGCTAATGTTGTTTGTACTCAGCAATACTACCAAAGTACAATGCCATGTCCGCTGCCTGATTCAGTGGGAATCTATAAATGTTGGTAGCACCGTTTGCATTTGGTTAAAGGGTTAGTTAGTGTGAAGACATTTTGTGTTTGAGCGTGTGCATGTATAATTCTCCCGCAATGAGAGTGGTGTCATTCAGAAATGCTGTGGGTGAGTTCTTTTACCGACTTGTATATTTGAATAAATGTAATGACAGAAAACATGTCATTCCCGGGTTTAATGACTGTCTTATTTTTTCCATTGTTTTTTATTTACGTCCTCCAATGTTAAGCCATATCGCATGATGAATGAAAAGGGCGAAAGGATGCTCAAATGAGCCCAGGGTCCAAAGATTATAGTTATCCGACATTCATTTTTGCGATTAAGGTAAAACCCCGGAAAAGAACTTATGCGATAACTCACCCTGATCGAAAATCAAACCTGCGAGCTCTTGAAAGCGAGCCAGACATGGTATTACGTACATCATTACTGGTTACTGGTTTATCAGCAATGGTTAACTACATGGTTAACAACATGGTAAATTACTGGCTTATCAGCATCTTGTACCTGCACACACATCAGTAACAGGACCATGCTACAGGGATGTCCCGAAAACATTGCAAGTGTATATCAGGCGGAAAAGACCACATTTACATGAAGCAGGCTGGATGCTGCACCACGATAATGCGCGGCGGCATATTGCTAATGTTGTTGCTGGATATCTTGCACAAATCAACGTGAAGGGCATCCCTATTCCTCCCTATGTTCGGATTTAGCCCTATGTGATATTTCTCTATTCCCTAAGTTGAAGAAACCCATTCGTGGGAGGCATGATCCATCATCAGAAGCAGTGGTGAAGGCTGCGGAAGCGATTTTGAAGGATATCTCAAAAAATGGTTTCCAGCATGTCTTTGAAGACTGGCAGGAAGGCTGGGACAAGTGCATCGTATTCAGGGGAGACTATTTTAAGAAAAACCATCAACATTATGAGGATGAGTGAAGGTACGTTGTCAAAAAAATTGTGATCATTCTTTATTGAACAGCTCTCGTACATTTTGTGGTTGTAACATTTAATAAATGCCCTGATGATGGAAGCAATGTACGCTCCCGAAACGTAGATTTCAAATCGTCTTTTCACTTGCTTGTTTCCCGAAAATAGGCTTTCTCTTCCCCCTCCCATCCTCCTGCGCGGCTTCGCATAAGCCTTGTTTCAATTAGACATTCTTCGTACAGATACGGTTTGACTTTGTTTCTGTTGTTTCTCTGTTATAGTTCGATTGCTCAATTTAAGATGTAGCTTTCCTCTATGGAGACAAGGTGCTTCATGACGCCCCCGCCCTGGTAGTTGGTAGCTTTAAGCCCTAAGTCAGTTTTAATTAGCTTTAATACCTCTCTTGATATATCATTTTCGCATTCACTCCCACTTGCCAGGCTAATTATTCGCGCTTTATGGGCGGCTTAGCTCTCTGAAGAACGTTACAAAGCTACACAGGGCTCCTAAATGGCAAGGAAGGAAATTGTTACAGATAGCCAGCCTCTTGGAATACAATTATGTGCTTTAATTCAATGTGTGTGTACTATTTGAGGAGAAAAAAGCCTTATGTATCAGCTGATACTAATTTCTCTGCTTACACTTAAATAAAATAATATTGAAAAGGAATATTATTACGTGTACTTCATCTTAATCCAGGTAGACTTTTGGCATACTGATTTTACGACGGCCATGCTGAAACTTTTTAGCATCGCTAAGACAGAAAGTGTGACAACTTTTTTTTTACTAACTACTAAAGATAATAAAAAAAATAAAAAATAAAAAAAAAATAAAAAAAAAAAAATAAACTCTGCTTTCTTAGTTTCCGATACCTAGATTCTATATCGGAACCTTTTAACTATTTCTTATTTTCATTTATAAATTTATTAATTATAAGAATAAATTTTTAATTGTTTGCAGAAACAATAACCTAAGTGACTGCTAAACTTTGCAGTCAACTAACCTAACAACTATCCTAATTATATTTTTTCTCTTTTTTTTCCAAATTAGTCTCTCTCTTCAATTATATATATCGCTGTCAAGTCAGTCCGATTTCAGTCTATATCACTTTGTTGGTTTATTAGCTCTTCTCCTCCCAACTCATGGATATTTTCAATTTCAAATCTCCTTATTCCTCTTCTTCTACTAGTGTTGCTTCCTCAATTGGATCTCGTCCTATGTTCATATTTCCTTCCATCTCTCGTCTTTGGAGTCTAGTTGATTGTCTTATTTGTTGAAGTATTGCAGGTGTAGCCAATTCTATTGGTGTCGATTTCTTAGAAGTTATATATTGTTCCCAAGCTTTTGTTGAAATGATGTTTGTTATTGTGTCTAACTTATTGAACTCCTCTGCATCTCTTATTATTTCCCATGTTGTCTTTCCTTGCAGCTCTTGTCTAAAGATAATAGGTGAAAGTAGGGAAGGCATTGGAGTGGTTTGTTGGAATCCCGCCTTGAGCACTCCCGTTAGTAGAGGTGACAATGCAGAGCCGGCCGTCTATAACGGCGGCGGGTGAAGGTTGATTCCAAGGGGCCGAACATGACCAGAAGGCCCTGAGCGACGCCTGGGGAGTGGAGGTGAAAGTGAAGGATAGTACTCAGGGGTGGAAATAAGTCTTTATTAACAATTTGTTGAAGATGTACTGGAGGGCATAATCCCAGGCAGTTACAGCCGGGAGGAGTGATGTTGAGGCCATCAGGTGTGTGATTGTGGACGTGGTGGTTTCCATATGTTGGGGAAGTGCGCCTGGATCTTCTTGGTGTTCTGAGCGTCATAGTCGGCTATTCTTTGTTCGGCGTATTTTAAGTCATGAAGTCTGGTGTGGAGGCTGTTGTCGTCAAGTCTATTGCTGATGGTGGATGAGTCCGCTGGTTGGCAGGGTAGTGAGTCGGTGAGTTGAGTCTCCACTCGGTGCATCTTCCGTTGTACTGATGCCATAATCTCTTTATGTTCGATGGCTACGTGCTCGGTTCGTTGCAGCTGGGAGTTGATGGCCTTCGTTGTCTGTTGCAGTTGGATTACTGCGACTGAGAGTTGGTGGAGTTGGGTGAGTCGTTCAAATAGTAGCCCGTGCGTCTTGGTGAGTGTGTCCTGGAGGCTGGTGAAGGCAGCGTGGGTGGGGTTCTGTTGTTGGGCTGCAGTGGTGACGGCTTCCTCCAGGTTGCCTAGGCGTTGGTTGAGATTCAAAACCTCTGAGTGGAGGTCCTGAACCTTTTCCGCTGGACACCAGTGGTTGGCGACGTGGAGTGCGACTGACAGGAGCTCCTCGAGGGTGTGGAGTCTGTTAGTGTCACCCTGCAGGTCCTCTCGGAGGCAACTAAGGGCTTGCTGCCATCCCGCAGGCTCGTTGGCGGCTGCTCTGCGGGTTGCTGTGTCCTGCGTGTCTCCGCGTGGATATGCAGGGCACCGCGCCTGTCCTGTGAAATGGCCGAGGCCATTGCAAGTGGCGCAGTACCTGCGGCGGCGGCGGCGGCGGCGGCGGAGATCGTGGGCTCTGCAGGATGCTGTTGTACTTGGGGAACCGCAGTAGTGACACCATGGAGGTGCGCTGCACGCGTCGGCGCTGTGTCCGTAGGCACAGCAGTGCCTGCACGGGGTGTGGCGCTCCTGTCTGCTCGCCTCTACTTTCAGACACTGTCCCAATATGGGCAGGCCTGTGTTCAAAGCAGCGTCGTGATCTTGAAGATTCGCAAACCGCAGACGCACACATGTGTTTGGTCCCGTGGGTGATATGATGCGAGTGGCACTCAGAACTGAGGGCCTCTGTTGTGATGCCACGTTATTGTTGAAGTTTGAAAAAGCAATACTTTTTGTCCTTGGAGCATGCATGTGGCGGTCTCCACACCACAGAGCGCTGCGTGGACAGCGAGTGAAGACGCAAGTTAGTGCAAGATGGATATTTCGCCGTGATTTCTGAGCAATGATTTATTATGACTACAAAAAGAAGTTAAATGCAGAAGAATGACACTCTTCACTAGTACGTGTTTTTGGCGAGTGTGCCCCATCTATGGCCACTGTTGGAAATTGGTTCCGTAAACTTTTAAGTGGCGGGGAGTCTCTTGAAGATGAACCTTGTCCTGCTCATCCTGCAACGGTAATGACCAAAGAAAATGTTGATGATTAGAGGAGAATTATCCAAGAGGATCCTTATCTCACAATTTGCGATATTGAAGGGACCCTAAATATTAGGTCGACTGCAGCACAGACCACTGTTCATGATTATTTAGGCCTAACCAAGAGATGTGCCCGTTGGGTGCCACATTCCTTGACGGAAGCCGACAAGAACGCAAGAGTGGATTGGTGTAAATTTATGCTTGAAAAATTTGACCAAGGATGGTCCAAAGACACTTAAAATATCGTCATAGGTGATGAAACATGAGTGTACCATTGTGACCCAGAAACCAAGAGGCAGTCAAGAGTATGGTGCTTTCCAGTTCAGGAACCACCCACAGAAACTCGCAGAACTAGGAGCTCTGGAAAGAAGATGGTGGCCACTTTCTTCACCTCATCTCTGTGACCACACGCCGTACAGTCACTGCAGGGTGGTATGTGACTGAATGTCTGCCGAAAGCAGTGCAACATGGAGCTCAAAGCATCCCAAGATGAAGAGTGGGCATCACGACAATGCCTCAGCACACACGGCTGTCAACCACGGACTTCCTGAAGAAGGAGAAAGTGTCGGTCTTACCTCATCCACCCTGTTCACCAGACCTGGCCCCATGTGACATTTTCCTGTTCCCAAAGACAAAGGAAAAGCTAGGTAGGCAGCGACGAAGTGGCTAATGTAGCGTAGAACAGTGGCCTAAGTGACATCTCTAAAGAAGCTTGGAGTTACACATTTTCTAAGTGGTTTCAAAGGACGGAAAAGTGGATCAGTTCTCATGGAGAGTATTTTGAAAAGTGTTAGTAGTTTGTGAATAAAATATATTTCTAAACCTCTGCTTAAGAATTTCGGCATAACCCTCGTATTACACATTTTCCTGAGAAGATAGTCCAACATTTTAAGAGGAAGTCGCGAAGTAATGACTTTGAAATTACGTTCTCTTTGCATGTATAGACATTAAAAGAGAACAACTTCCCGTTTAAGAAAAATTAAAGTATTAAAAAATTTAAAACAAATAACGAGTAATGTCTCGAAACAATATTCACTTAAAGAAAACTTATTTGAATGAGGTACGTTTTAACCAGATCTGCATGCTTGTACAGTAAGACTTTGATATACGAGGGCTGTTCAATAAATAATAATCACTTTTTTTTTGAGAACTTACCTTTACTCATCATCATAGTTTTGATGGTAGTTCTCAAAATAGTCTCCCCTGAATGCGATGCAATTGTCCCAAGCGTTTCTGCCAGCCTTCAAAAACATGCTGGAAAGCATTTCTTGTGAGATCCTTCAAAATCGCCTCCGCAGCCTTCACCACTGCTTCTGATGATGGATAATGCCTCCCACGATACTAAATAAAATATAAAAGTTAGATATTCATTTTAACTTAAGTTTAACTCTACAGATCTTCCGTGTAACTAAAGTTTAGTGTTTTGTTGTCGTAATATGGCGGTTACATCTATAGATGTGGATACGGGAGAACATTTAAGGAATTAACTGAGTGAGGAAGTTATTCAGGGAACTGGAAGTCCTCGGAAGTCCAGAATTTTCCTAAATACAGCTGATCACTTTCATATGTGGAATGACCATGCATTTTAAGCAGATTCTAATTTATGACACAGACAGCCCTAACCTTATTAGGTCAACCTCGAAACCGGGTGTCGCTCCGTGTAGTTTATGTTTTGTCCTACTGATCGCAAGGTCGCGAATTAAAACCTGGTCCGACTGATGACTTTCAAATATTCCCAAAAGCGACAGCAGATTCTCAGTAGATTCAAATGCAAAAAACTCTTAAGGGCCGCAATTCTATCATACTGGCGTAACGGGTAAGATTCTGGCAATATAACTTAGTGGAGGATGGGCGAATGAGCTCATGTAGGACGTAGGCAGACGTTTATTAACTCTTCTATAATGCAAAGTTCACTCATTCTTGGGCTGAGGGCTTTGTTTCTCTCGTCTGTCCTCGTCCGGTATGTCCTCTTGGCCAAATTAGCACTTACGTACCTTCATTCTAAACACGTCACTCTCTAGGATATCGTCTTGAGTGATTCCTGTCAATTTTAAATCATGTTGTACTTCACCAATCCATTTTATAGTATGTACTTGTGCTTTACTTTTATATTCGTAAAATACCATAATTTGTTTTGTGAGACTGTTTGAAACTAATCGTTTAATACGTCCATTCGTTTCCTAATATCACTATGCTTTTACCACTTAGTTCTGATGCATATTGGACACAGTATTCAAAATTTTGGTTTTTATATCTTCAATAGTTTTTGAGTAATTAATTTGCGAAGTTCAAAATTTGGGCAAAAGTTAAACCGCTCCACGTGATGAAAATTTTCTACATTTTAATTTCTGTATTTCTAAAAATATTCAGATGGTTATGAAGAAAAGATCTAGCATATGAATTTCTTATGCTGCCTTTAGTTCCAGAGGGGAAAAAATTAGGTATGGAGCAAACAAAAAAGCCAAACAATAATTAAACCTTTGACTTTATACATCAATAACTTTAAAAATATAATGAATATTAACAATTCATGATAGAAACCATTGCTTTCTTTCTAAGAACATGTGTTGAAAATTTTATAGGGACTGAATCAAAACTGCATCATGTGGAACATTTTCAGTGACAAAAAATGTTGAAAAAACAATAACTGAGTAAATCAAATTTTAAAATCCAAAACATTTTGCTTCTCAGCTGAATGCCATTATTGTGGTACAGCATCCAGGCTGCTTCACGGAAATGTAGTGTTTTACGCCTGATATGGACTTGCAATGTTTTCAGGACATCCCTGTAGTATTGTCCAGTTACTGATGTGTGTGCAGGTACAACATGCTGATAAACCATTACATGGATATCAAAGAATGAGACGACCATAACTTTCCCAGCAGAAGCAAACACTTTTGCTTTTTGTGAGGTTGGTGATGAATGAGATTTCCACACTGAGCTTTACTGTTTGCTCTCAGGATCAAAATTATGTAGCCAAGTTTCGTCATCAGTGATTACGTCTGAAAGAAACTCCATATCTTCCTCTAACATCAACTCAGACTTGCATGGGAATATCCTTTTGTTTGGGAATCAACAGTCTTGAAACCCATCGTGCATAAACACGTCTCATGTGTAATGTTTCTGTCACCAACGTGTGGGTGGCACCCAGTAAAATGTTCAGTATTTCAGAAAGTGATCTTAAGGTAATTCGTCGATCCTCTCTCACAATGGCAGCAGCAGTGTTGATGTTTTCTTCCGTAAGAGCAGTAACTAGATGACCTGATTCACCTTTATTTTAAAATGATTGTCTACCCTCTTTAAACAACTAAAACCACCTTCGAGCTGTGCTTTAGGGAAGTACAGACTCAAAGCCGCATATTATTCCTCGTGTGTTACCTCCATTGCAGCGGTAGGCGATACAGAATATGTCTGAAGTTGCCTGGTTCTCACACGCGGGAACCAGGAATACCAACAATGAAACTACTACGGGGTGTTTGTTTCACATTAAGCTAACACAATATAATATAATATATGATATGATATGATATGGTGTAATACATTTTTTTATAAAATACTTAACCCCTTCACAGATTTTCTCTACTTCTTTTATATATTTTCCAGTTACCGCTTTCATCCACAATTTCCAAACTAAAGCTTTTCTGTTTTTTGTATCATAAGCTTTCTCATAATCCGCAAGAACATATTTACCCTTCCTCTCCTCTTCCTGAGGTATTTGTCCATTATAGTTTTTAATATGAACAGATTATCTAGTGTCCGTTTCCGTTTCCTGAATCTTTGACAGTTCAAAGTGTGCATACATTTTTTGACGCAACCTGCATAAAGAGCAGTTAGCAAGCAGAGATTAGCGATCGTCTGTTTTTCTCCCTCTGCCCAGCGGACTAACTTTTGTACTGTGGTTTACTTAACCAGAAGTTAAAGCTTTGGTTTGATTTAACTGAACCTCAAGTGAAGCCACATTTATAACACTGGGACTGAGAGATTTAAATTGCCCCACGCGGTGTCATTTGCAGCATATCTGGAGGTTTCCGCGCTGTATTTCTCTCCGTTTTCTTTTTACAGTCATGTTGCCAAGTCGACCTTTTGACACATCAGCTGACGGATGTGGCGTGTCGAAACTTGCTGACGTTGAGACGATGGTTTTACTGCACGCGGATATAAGTTGCGTTATCACGTGGAGTTCTCTCCGCGAAACTGACGTTTTGCCTTTAAAGAGCAATAAAACTGCTTCCATGTTGCTTTTATTTCCGTTCTTGTGAAACGCTGTCCTCGGTTTTATGCGCAGAAAATTAGGCGACTGATTGTTTGTCCTATAGCAGGATACCGTGATGTTAAAATTGTCTCTTGGAAGTATTATGCCCGATTTCACCAACAGAGTTAAAATCGACTTTCAGTTTTTTTTTCAGTTTGTAATTCTACGTCCTCCAACGTTAAGTAGTATCGGACGATGAATGAAATGGGTGAAGTGATGCTCAAATGAGTCCAAGTTCCATAGAGCGTAGAGTTACCCGACATTCGTCTTTCAGGATAAGAGAAAACCCAGGAAAAAGCTTACCCAGGCAACTCAATCGTACTAAGATCCGAACTCGGGACCTCTTGAACGTAAAGCAGACACGCTACAACGTAAAAATTGTCACAACGACAACAAAGCTGTCAAATTTCTTGCATTTCACCAACCTATTTTATGAAAATGTCAACAAACACGTGTTAATGCCAAGAGACCTGTAAATATTTCAGCTATAGAAGGCTATGGATGAGTCGTATTATTTTCTGAACATACTGCGAGGCGCTTTTGTTTTCATTTTCGTCTGCACACAGCTAAATAACTGATGGGTGAACAAAATTGTAAACAAAAGCCGTGAGACAAATTTCTCATTGATGGAGAAAGAACTGTTAGTTGAAGTGGTGACCGAGTATAAGGATATCGTGAAAAATAAGAGGACCGATGCGGTGAACGTCAGTATTACGTAAATTTTAAACGAGGTGCGAAGAAGGACAGATGTGAATTATAAAATCTCAAAGTTGTTAATACTTGAAACAAAAGCGAGATCTGCATATTCCTTTGAATGCATGTTCTAACGTCAGTTTTACATTTAAAATGAAATGCGAAGGACAGAAGTGACAAGAGACTGGAACGTTTCAGGATGGGAGGTGGAGAGTATGTTATCAAAATAATTCAATGAATTGGAAAATCGCGAAGTTATTAATTTTGAAGCAAAAGTGAGATCGACATATTCCTTTCGATGCATGTTCTATCGTCAGTTTTACGTAAATTTAAAACGAGGAGAGAAGAAGGATAAGTGACTTGAACGTTTCAAGACGGGAGATGGACAGTGTATTATCCACATAATTAAGTGAATTATAAAATCGCAAAGTTATTAATAATTGAAGCAAAGGCGAGATCGGCATATTCCTTTCGATGCATGTTCTAACTCAGTATTACGTAAATTTAAAACGAGGAGCGAAGAAGGATAAGTGACTTGAACGTTTCAAGACGGGAGGTGGACATTGTATTATTCACATAATTCAGTGAATAATAAAATCGCAAAGTTATTAATACTTGAAGCAAAGACGAGATCGGCATATTCCTTTCGATGCATGTTCTAACTTAGTATTACGTAAATTTAAAACGAGGTGCGAAGAAGGAAAGATGACTTGAACGTTTCAAGACGGGAGGTGGACAGTGTATTATCCATATAATTCAGTGAATTATAAAATCGCAAAGTTATTAATACTTGAAGAAAAGGCGAGATCGGCATATTACTTTCGATGCATGTTCTAACCTCTCTTGTACTTCCGCAGTAACCTTCATAGCAACTTGTTTTGACAGTCTATACCTCTGTAAAAATCTTCTGTTAGCTCCTCAAAATAATTTCTCCTCAAATGCCATTTAGACGGTCTTAAATATAGCAAATCGACATCAAATTCTGCGTTCATGCCCACCATCTTGACTGTTTACAATTGTTAAGGACTTAAGAGCAGAAATATGTTTTGTTAGTTTAACAAGATATTTAACACCTGTGTTAAGTCTTATCATCTGTTGGTAAAATCGGATATTGGAGCTATAGATTTAATGTTTTGCAGGGATATTTTTCCCTTCTATATTAGCATGGCAAGTAGACAGAGTGTTCTAATCTATCCAAAATTTGTTATCGGATGTGCACGTTTTGACAGCCCAAAGTAAGACAAAAAAGGGGGAAAGTATTTTTACAAATTTAGAAGGTTAGTTTAGGAAGTTATATGTGTGAACGAAAAAAATCGAAAATGAAAAGTTGCAATACTAACCGAGTGTAGGACAAAGCATTCTTTGACATTAACTCGTCTAGCGCTTAAACGAGGCAGCGAAGCATAAAACCTTCCTTGCCAAAGTTTGTTAGTCTAAGTTTACTACATCCTGTATATACGAGGGTGGTCTGAAAATTTCCGACCTCAACATGAAGATGGCAGCACTCCTAAATAAAAGACAGTGAATTTTGTTCATCTGTTGATACTTACTCAACAAAGTTTGAGCTATTTTGGACGCTCAGTTGTTATGTAATAGTCGTTTGAGTGAGATGATGTGAGTGTTTTTATGAAAATGGACAAAATCGAGTATCCAGCTGTCATTAAATATTTGTTTTTGAAAGGCAGTACGCCCACGCAAATCAAAGATGAGTTGGATTCTGTGTATGAGGACTCTGCATCATCATTTACCACAGTGAAATTTTGGGTAGCTGAGTTTAAACGTGGCCGGAATATCTTGGGAGATGATGAACGTTCGAGACGTCCAGAAACTGCAACTACCAACGAAAACATCGCCAAAATTCACCAAATAGTGGTATACGACCACCGAATTAAAGTGAGAGAGATAGCAAAGGCTATGAACATGTGAAAATAACGAGTTTGCCACATATTAAATCAATATTTAAACATGAGATAGCTGTCCGCACGTTAGGTGTCGCGTTTGCTCACGTTAAACCAAAAACGTGTTCGAATGAACATTGGCACAGTTTAGGCGCAATAAATCTGAGTTTTGGCGCCGAATAGTTACTGTAGGTGAAACTTGGATACATCATTATACGCTCGAAACAAATATACAGTCCAAACAATGGTCTGCAAAGGGGAACCAGCTCAAAAAAAAGCAAAAACAGTTTTGTTTTCGGCTAGGAAAATGATGGCGACTATTTTTGGGATAATTATGGAGTTACTTTAATCGATTCCCATGAAAAAGGAAAAACTGGAGCATACTACGCACCATTACTTGACAAGTTGAAGGCAGAACTTGCGGAAAAAACGTCCACATTTGCAGAAAAAAAATTGGTTTCACCAAGACAACGCACCATCTCACACCTCAGCGGTTGCAATGGCGAAACTCCACGAATTATGGTTTGAACTGCTTGACCATCCACCTTATTCAACAGATCTAGCCCCAAGCGACTTCTTTTTGTTCCCTCATTTGAAAATTACGCTCGGAGGACAGAGATTTTCGTCAAATGAAGAGGCAATCACCTTAGTGAACAATTATTTTGCAGAGAGAAACACCGAGTACTATTTGGACGAATTATAGCTGGGAGGAGTGTGTAGAGTTACAAGGAGGCTATGTTGAAAAAAAAAGAAATTTCTGAAAAAAATGTCTTGTATCTTTATTAGGTCAAAAACTTTTCAGACCACCCTTGTACATCCTGGACAAAGTTAACATAAGTAAACCTTTAAATATTGGTATACAGTTGTTTGTTTATGATTTTACTGCTAGAAGCCTTAGTACCCGTTTTTGGATTTTGAAAATTTCCATGCTATTTGTTTAATTACCCCATAAGATGACTACCTAAGTTAGAAATGAGTGAAAATGTTGCTAACACGTGTTCTCAAATAGTGAATACTAACTTTTCCTGCTATTGTTCTTACTGCAAAACACGTTTTGCTCAGCTTTTGTGCCAGGAAAAATTATGCTGATGGAAAGGAAGTCGTGACGTGGAAGTAAGCACAAGTGACGAAGGAAAACCACGAGAAATTCAAGTCAGAAATAAAACCCACGTCGGTACCTCTCTTAGCCTACAGGAGTATATCTAAGCACTTGGATATTAAACATAAAGTTTTATGAGGTAAATAATTCATATCTTTTTCATAGCACTTTTATTCATAGGAAATAAAGTGCTTTATTTGATTTATGTTTTATATCCTGATACGCTTATATCAGCATATTTATTTGCATATTATTTTGATTTCTGAATGCATTAATGCTTGGCATATAAAAAGGATTAACAGAAAATAAAATTGTTAAGGTATCACGGAAAATATTGAGAAATGCTATTGCAGCAACGTTATTATTTATAACATGGCGTGGTAACTAAATCTGGCTGCCACTCCCAAGGATTGGAGTTCATTCCCAGCCCTGGCATGTGAAAAAACATTCTTGATCGGAGAGATTCTCATGTGACCAAGACCTTAATTACTTCTCAGCCTTATCAGTGACACTCTATTTTTGCCTCTGTAAACTTCTCGTAGAAACTGCCTTATTTCGTAGTATTCCTAGAGAAAGACTTTTAATTTATTTTAAAAAGTGGCTGAATTCAATAAATTTACATGAGGATTTAATAGTTGATTCTGTTAAACCTATTAACTTTTGTTTGTATCTAAATTTTTTCACTTTTAACTGTGAATTTTTTCAACAAACTTCTGGCTCGGCAATGGGTAATCCTGTTTCACCATTTCTTGCTGATCTTTTTATGAGTTTTTTTTTCAAAATAAAGTCACTAAAGGAATCCCTTTGATTTTTAAAACCTGTTATAGATATTTTGATAATATTTTTGATATTGTTGCTCATAAAAATTAATGATATTTTAAAATTGTTAAATTTACAAAAGATAGAGCTATAAAATTTACATTAGAAACTGAAATTAATGGATTTCTTCCATTTCTAGATCTTTTTTTGTATTTTACGTCCTCGAACGTTAAGTCATATCAGACGGTGAATGAATTGGGTGAAATGATGCTCAAATGAGTCCAGGGTCCATGTAGCTTAGAGTTACCCGACGTTCATCTTGAAGGATAAGGGAAACCCCCGGAAAAACCTTATTCAGGTAACTCACCCTGACCGAGATTCGAACTCGGGACCTCTTGAACGTGAGGCAGACATGCTTCCTTCTGCACTACAGAGGCGGGCTCTTTTCTAGATTTAAAGATAATAATAAATAACAATAAATCAGATTTTGGTATTTATAGGAAGTCTACTCATATTGACAATTACTTAAAAATAAAAGTTTTAATCCTTTTTCACATAAATTTGTTCTTTTTAATAGTTTGATTTATAGATTAATAAATATACCCCTGAATAAAGTTGAATGTAATAAAGAACATAAACACAGTGTCACGGCAACAGACATAAAAGTTTCGGCACAAATAAGGAAACAATTGGCGGATAAAGTTGCATGGTAATAATGAGCCTTGCTAAACAGTTGACGATAGCGCGTAGTGTAAACAGATACCGCCGGCAAGCAAGATAACTGAGGTAAAGGACTTGCCTCTCGGATAGGGTTTCAGTGTTGGAATGTTCTAGAGATATCTCGATTAACGGAGAATGATTGTGTTTCTTGTTTGCTCCAGAAGGTTTTCGTTTCATGAATTTGTGTATAAAAAGAAGCCTTGGCTAGTGATTAGGGCAGTTGTGAAACAGCTGTTGTAAACAAGAGTGAGTAAGCAGTAGTTGCGAAATGAGAGATTTGTTGTGTTGTGACGAGAGCCAAGTGACAATCTGCTGTCACTGTTATTGTGATCGACCTTGTATGTATGTATGTATGTATGTATGTATGTATGTATGTATGTATGTATGTATGTATGTATGTATGTATGTATGTATGTATGTATGTATGTATGTATGTATGTATGTATGTATGTATGTATGTATGTATGTATGTATGTATGTATGTATGTATGTATGTATGTATGTATGTATGTATGTATGTATGTATGTATGTATGTATGTATGTATGTATGTATGTATGTATGTATGTATGTATGTATGTATGTATGTATGTATGAATGAATGTATGTATGTATGTATGTATGTATGTATGTATGTATGTATGTATGTATGTATGTATGTATGTATGTATGTATGTATGTATGTATGTATGTATGTATGTATGTATGTATGTATGTATGTATGTATGTATGTATGTATGTATGTATGTATGTATGTATGTATGTATGTATGTATGTATGTATGTATGTATGTATGTATGTATGTATGTATGTATGTATGTATGTATGTATGTATGTATGTATGTATGTATGTATGTATGTATGTATGTATGTATGTATGTATGTATGTATGTATGTATGTATGTATGTATGTATGTATGTATGTATGTATGTATGTATGTATGTATGTATGTATGTATGTATGTATGTATGTATGTATGTATGTATGTATGTATGTATGTATGTATGTATGTATGTATGTATGTATGTATGTATGTATGTATGTATGTATGTATGTATGTATGTATGTATGTATGTATGTATGTATGTATGTATGTATGTATGTATGTATGTATGTATGTATGTATGTATGTATGTATGTATGTATGTATGTATGTATGTATGTATGTATGTATGTATGTATGTATGTATGTATGTATGTATGTATGTATGTATTTATTTATTTATTTATTCACTGCAATTGGGTACTACCCGGTGGCAGAGTTAAGAATACAGATCAAATTACAAATACTAGATTTACAACAATAACACAATAAACAATACAAACATGATATTATTTTAAGTTTAGTCACTTAAAACATATCTAATTACTTCTCTATTTACATATTATATACCATTATAATTTAAAAGTTAAACTATAAACCATCTAGATTTTTTCTAAATTTCTTCAGCGACAGGGACAGCCCTGAAAGACTGCTACAGGCAATTCATTCCATTCTTCAATGGTTCTATTAACAAAAGAAAATTTTCCTACGTCGGTTCTGTATCTTCTACCCTTAATTTTATACCTATGATCGTTTCGTCCATAATAATCCGGATTATCTAACCTTACACTAACGTCCACCCATGCCTTTACACCAGCATTAGCTTTGAATAATGCTACCAACCTATGTTTTTTACGCCTAATTCTTAATTCCTCCCATTTAGTCTCATCTCCTTTTATAGGCCCAAAATACTTGCCTCTTTTTATGAATTTTATTGCCCTCTTCTGTATTTTTTCTAATAGATCGATTTGGTTAGCTCTATACGGGTCCCAGCATGCTACTCCATATTCCATAACCGGCCGCTCTAAGGCCTTGTAGGCAATTTCCCTGGACCTAGCGCTCCCCTTTTTCAATATTCTCATTACGAAATGTAATGCCTTCCACGCATTCCTAGATGTGGAATTTACTTGTTCGTCCCATCCAGCATTACTTGCCAGGTACACTCCCAAGTATTTGCAGCTGTCCACCTGTGGAATTTGCACCCCTCCCATGTGATAGTTAACAATAATTTTGCCCTTAGTTCTATTAAAAGCAATGGACTTACTTTTCTTGGCATTAATTGACATTTTGTTAGCCGCAGCCCAATTACAGATTTCATTTAAATCATACTGATGAGCGGTTTCATGCACTGTATTCCGAATTTTATTATAAATGATACAATCGTCTGCAAACAACCTTATCTGGCAGTTAATATTAACAGCAATGTCATTAACAAAAACGAGAAACAGTAAAGGTCCTACTACTGAGCCTTGCGGCACACCCGAACTTACGGTTCCCCTATCGGACAGCTCTTTACCTACTTTAACTTTTAAGACTGTATATGTGATTTAATGTTCTTATTTGAGAATTAAATAGTGTATTTCTACGAAAATAAAGGAGATTTTTAATTTCTGCAACTCGGCCTTTTAATTCTACGAACCCACAAAGTCACAATATTATTAATACTGCTTTAATTTATGATTTTAATGAAGACTTTATAAAAATAAAATGAAAATGGCCAAAGCCTACTTAATGCTCCGCTCCCAGTAACTGTTGCATTTTGCCAAGATGGTCGTCTCCGGAAAATTGGCTCTATGGTCGTTAACAAAACAATGCTCTGCCAGCCTAGACAGTTATGCAACAGTTACTGGGAGCGGAGAATTAAGGAGGCTTTGACCATTTCCTCCGAAAGAGCACGCTTAATGGTGATGCTGGATTTCAGTTCAGCTCCTCTTGAAAACCGGAAATAAAAATGGAAATCCGTTGATTTAAGAAGCACAGATCAATACAGCTTGATAATCAAGTTAAGTAGTTACTTTTCTTTGACTCAATTAAATTTCTATGCTGACGCCATCTCCTGACCTGGCATTTACTTTACTGAAACCAGTCTGGTCTTCTGGTCTTATTTTACATTCTATGCTGTTTATATCCTAAATGGAAGGTACTTGCCCGCCTCGGTAGCGTAGATGGTAGCATGTCTACCTCACGTTCAAGAGGTCCCAAGTTCGAATCTCGGTTAGGGTGAGTTACCTGAAAAAGGTTTTTTCCGAGGTTTTTCCTTACCCTGAAAGACGAATGTCGGGTAACTCTAAGCTCTACATCTTCTGTTTTTTAATTTACGTCCTCCAACGTTAAGTCATATCGGACGGTGAATGAATTGGATGAAATGATGCTCAAATGAGTCCAGGGTCCATGGAGACTAAGCTCTACGGACCCTGGGCTCATTTGAGCTTCATTTTACCCATTGTATTCATCGTCCGATATGACTTAACGTTGGACGATGTAAATTAAAAAACTGTAAGGTACTTATTGAAACCAGATGTCAATGCCATGGGCTTTTGCCGAATAGAGATCGAAAATTACGTAGGCTACTGGACTACCTGGAGGCGTTTTCTCAACTCTTCACGCACATCTCGCATGTTTGCCTGGAGGAAAAACAAGATTTTAGGTTAGATTATTTTGGTACTAATGAAGAAGAATTTTCTTTAATGGTGGAGAAAACAAACATGCTGAAACATCTAATTACTGCAGTTTTTGGGCGAGGCTTTCCACCTAGATTTATCATGACATGTCTAGATTCCTTTGCTTTATCTCAGCTTATTAACCTACTACATCTTCCCAACCCGTCTTCTGCTTGTTTCATTATTTAAGGAGAATGCGGATACTAAGGTCAATCTGCATTTTTTACCATTACTGCACTGAGTTGGGCTAAACAGCAATCTTACCTCGAACTAGGACACTCCAAGCCAAAGCTTGCTTTCTCTACTAAGTGCTAAAGTAGAAACAAGAATTTCATTGAGAGATTCTCATATTTTCTCTACATGTACTTCAAAAACTATTCCCAAAAAGTGTATTGTTTTGCTTATGTGATAAAAAACTGTAAAAGTAGTTCTGTTACATATTTTATTGTAGTTAAAAGTGCCCCTGTGCCCTGAAGGGGCCAGATATATTCACTAAAAAAAACCTCTACGTGTTAGTTGCATGCGTGTTATGTTTGTATACGTGCATTTATCATGCTTCCTAATCTTTGTTTCATATAACCTTGCCCCGCTCACATGTATCACTCCGCGTGCAACTAACTTCCCCTCATCCTAATTGGCTAATGCTTTCGCGCTATAGGCCATAGGCGGTGCCTTCCCGTTACATTGTAACCTGCAGTAAACGTCATAATAATTGCCAGGAAGATAGAAATAAGAATATGAAGGCATGCAAAAATAATGAACTTTATAATGAAACTGAGCAAGTTGAAACTGAATGAATGAGCAATGAAACTGAAACAAATTTATAATGAAAGGCCTTCGGCCTTTTCCACTTGGATTTTTTTAAACCAGCACACATACATTGCAAAAATGATTGTCTTTCAGTCTTAAAAGTCGTGTCACGCCATACTTGTTGTGTGTTCTTCATTCACCCAAGTCTCGTCAAGGTTTGCGACTTGTATCCCGGTACAGTCTGATTGTCCTTAAATAACGTCTTCGCCACACAGCAATATCGCCCCTGGAGTGGTAAGTTTTCCTGTTGTTTCAATTTCATGTCTCGATGTTCCTACACATCTAACACTCACATCTGTAAGTTCAGAGCACAGCTGTTCGACTTCTCTCACTGACAAAGACGGATTCTTCTCTGTGAGTACATTACACATGCACCACAATTCTTTTCTCGCCGCTTTGTAAAGGTTTTCCCTTACGATGCCTCAGCGAAAAACTGGCGGTAGGCTCTGCCATTATACATATAATAAGGACACGCGCAATAAACGATCAATAAAATAATTTAGCTCTCGCACTCGGTATGACACACCGTCGAATGGCGATATATGACTAATCCAGTTCAAAACAAGGTCAGTGATAAAAGTCATATAAACAAACATGTCACCATACCGCTAAATCACGTGCTATCCTGGCATGTGCTTGAGAGCAAAGGAACCTCCTCTTTACTTCGTTTAAGAATTAACATGCATTTCAGATAAATCAACTCTGTTGCGTAATATATTTAATTCAAACAGTTACGAAAATGTAAATTTGACAATTCTCTTCCAACATATAAAGACATATCACCATGTTAAATAACGAACTAATTTTTACCGCACCACAATAGCAGCCAATGAGATGTGATAAGGTCACGTGACGGTTAAGCGATGCGGGGCAATCTTATGTGAAACAAGGATTGGTCGAATCCTGCATAGCACACCGGTTAGTACGTGGAAGCTACAAAGCTGGCATGCGTTGTATGCCAGCGCGTCTACGTTGGTTCTTGGTGGTGACCGTAAAACTTGGGCATCACCAAGTGTCAGTTATGCGTAATAAATATATTGTGATACTAGAGCTCAAGCCAGGATGACCTGTTAGTCATGTATTAAAAATATTATGGTTACTATTCATTCTACTTAAGTTATGTGTCCCAGTTTCCTAGTCTTGTTAATTTTTAGTGTGGAGTATGTAAATGCAAACAAGTGTTTGGTCGTCCTCTGTTCCGGCGTGGCCGTTCGTCATCGTCGTGTTTCTTGTCCTGGCTGTGACGTCGGAGTGTGCTACTCCATATTTTCACGGCTGCCCCGGTGTCTACCAGCACGCGGCACGGCTTCCCTTTCACCCAACCGTCCGCGATGAGACTGTCATCCATACACGGCGCGCAGTGTCACTCGAGGAGATGGTGGTGGTGGCGCCGACGCGCCCCTCTCCACGACAGGCCTGACTCTTTCTTCCGGCTCCGCTTCCGGGTATCGGCTGTCTCTCTCCATGTGTCCCGGCTGGCTGCACCCACAGCACACGCCACTAGGTCTTCGCCGGCGTCCCTCGGCTGGTCTTCTGTCTCCGATGTAGCGCACACTCCTCGTTCTTGACGTCGCAATAGCTGTTACCTTGGCCGCCTCCATCCTTAATGCTGCCGTTAGCGCCTCATGAATGGTTTTATAATCGCCGAGCATTAGACGCTGACGAATCTCCGTGTCTCGTACCCCGTCAACGAATGTGTAGGCAGCTTCCCGGGATACGAACTCTGGTGGGAAGTCGACTAGGGCCTTGCTATCCAGTTGCTCGAACTCCTGCAGCGTTTCCCCTGGCTGCTGTGACTTTACTTTTAGCTGGCTGCGGTACGCTGCGGCTAAGCGGTGGTTTCCAAAACGATTCTCCAGGGCCTCCCAGATGTCCTTGGGCCCCGCCGTTGTCTTGTCCGCTTTCAGGACTTCCGCGGCCCGTCCCTGGAGGCTGGCTATTAACTGTGTGGCCTCTTCCTCTGGTGATCATTTGTTGTGCTTGGCCACTGCGTCGAACTGGCGGCGGAAGACTTCGAAAGTTGTCCCGCCGTCGGATTCAGGAGGTTTGACGCGCGCAGATGTGTCGCGTCCCGGCGCTTCGACCTTTAAATCCTTTAACCTCCTGCCGACGACGTCCTCCACCATGGCGTTCAGGGACTTCGTGTTGCTGTTGGCCTTTCGCTCCAGCTCGTTTACGCGGTTCGCCAGATCTTCGATGCTCTCGTCTACTTGACCCATCCGCTTGCTCAGCTCCGTGACGTCATCCCTCACGCTGGTCAACTGCTCTTCAAACTTTGCGGCGAGTGCCTCGTTTGCCGCTTTCATCTCCGTGGTCAGTTTGGTCATCTTCTCGGCCAGGCTATCGTTCACCGTTCTCATTTCCTTCAGTTCCTCGGCCAGGTTGTTATTGTTGCTAATTCGGCCTTCATTTCTTCCATTTTCTCGGTGATGTCGTTAGCCGTCTTCATTTGTTTCAGCTCTGAGGCCAGGTTGTTACTTGCCGCCTCTGTTTTCGCAGCGAGGTTGTCATTCGCCGTCTTTATTTCTGTCAGTTCCGCGGCCAGGCTATTATTTGCCAGTTTCATTTCCGAGGTCAGTTCGGTCTTCATTTGCATCATCTTCTTCAAAATCGAGAAACGTAACTTAATCTATGCCGACGGGGCCTTTACCTTAGTTATCTTGCTTGCCGCCGCTATCTGTTTACACTACGCGCTATCGTCAACTGCTTAGCAAGGCTCATTATTACCATGAAACTTTATCCGCCAACTGTATTCTTATTTATGCCGAAACTTTTATGCCTGTTGCCTTGACAATATGCAGTCGCCCGCTGTAACTGCGCATGCAGGACACTGGTGGGAGGCCCTTGGACTCCAAAACCACCTTGACAGCTGTCAAGGGCTTGAAGGGCTAGTGTTCTGAAAAAGTCAGTAGAAGAAAATGATTAGTGATGGGAGTGATGGGAGTAACAGCCTAACACCAACATACAAACTTGCAAAGTGGCTAATAAACAAATTCAACTCATTTCCAAAATTCGATAACCTAAGCATCAAAAACACCTATGAACTTATAGAACACATTAAGGATACTGAACTAAATGAAGAGGACACACTAGTCTCATTTGACGTTAAATCACTGTTGCCCAGCATACCAGTTAAACAACTCCCAACATTGATAGAAAAATGGCTCAAATCACTTGGAATGTCATCACTTGAAATTTCAGATTACATCGAACTTACCAAATTATGCATAGAACAGAATTTCTTCCAGTTTCAAACAAAATATTTCCATCAAACTTCTGGTTTAGCAATGGGCAACCCCTTATCACCCTTCCTGGCCGATCTGTACATGAGTGCACTAGAAATAAGGATCACTAAAGGTTTCCCATGGATGTTCAAACTCTGGCAAAGATATGTAGATGACATATTTGCCATAGTGCCAAAAAACACATCAGTGATGCACTAAAACTTTTAAATATTCAAGAAAAAAACATCAAGTTCACTGTAGAAGTTGAAAAAGACGAGTATTTACAATTTTTAGATCTAAAAGTAATCAGAAATAAAAATAGAATAAACTTTGACATTTACAGAAAACCAACACAGACAGACAACTACATAAAAGCTAATGGCTACAATCCAAGAGCCCACAAACAGGCAATCTTTAATAGTTTAGCACACAGACTGGTCAACATTCCTCTCACAGCAGAAGAATACAAACTAGAATACAACAAAATTATTGAAATAGCACAGAAAAATGACTTTCCCAAATCACTAGTAGACAAAAAAGTGAACTTAGCAAAAAAGAAGTAACTACTAAAGGAAACCACAACCCTCTCAGCTACAGAAACTAAAATGATCCTCAAAAAGTTCACTTACCATCCATGGGCCTTTGATAAATTCAAAAAAGTCTTCAAAAAACAAAACATTCAACTAGCTCCAGTGAACCATTACTCCTTAAAAAACGTAATTTGCTCAAACATCAAAGATGCCATTCCATCTAACAAAGTATCTGGTATATATCAAATTGAATGCTGTGACTGTAGTCAAATTTATATTGGAAAAACCAAAAGAAATTTAGAAACAAGAGCAAAGGAACACTTTAGGAACATAAAATACAAAGAATTAGAAAAATCAGCAGTTGCCACGCATTTTTGGGGAAAAAAAACACAACATAAATCCAGAACCAAAATTACTAAAACATAAAACAGGAAAACAAGAACTGTCCACATGGGAACAAATCTTTATTTGAAAAAATAGGAACAAAGTATTCAAGTTCGACATCCCCCAGAAAGATTTGTTCAGCAAGTTCCTCGAACCACCACCAGAGGAGACCTGTGACAAAATATTGCCAGCTGCACCAACGAGAACCAGTCGATGTCCGGCTGAAGATAGAGGGAAGGCCTCAGAAACTAGTTCCGGGAAAATTTAAAAGTAAGTGTTGTTTTGTGTCATTAATCGACTCCCAATTAATTTAACAGCCTAACTGTCTGTGCAGTTTTCTGAGGAGGTCGTCTAGAAATTTCTGTACGTTATCGTCGTCATGTTGAGTGAGTGTTCTCTCTTGAATGGAGATAGGGGTCGTGCGTGTATGTTTATTCCTGTGCTGTAGTTTCCTAAGCGTGTTATTAGAGGGTTGTGGTGTTTTTCTAGGTTTTTATATGTGTCGTAAGCTAGTTTCTTAATGAACTTTTCTACTGTGTGCATACTGTACGGAGACTGGTAGATCCGTGGTTAAAATCCCAACCGTGGCATTGCATTCTTCAGTCTGATTCTACGTTTGTATATTTAGTTTCTAAACCTATATCAGTTAATCTCTGTTTCATATAACCTTGCCCCGCTGAAATGTATCACTCCGCGTTCAACAACCCTCCTCCTCGCCCTAATTGGCTAATGCTTTCGCGTCATAGGCCATAGGCGGTGCCTTCCCGTCACATTTAAACCTGCAGTAAATGTAATAATTGCCGGTAAGATAAATAAAACCATACAAAAATCATACAAATAAGGATATGAAGGCATGCAAAAATACAACTTTATAATGAACTGAGCAAATTGAAACAGAATGACTGAGCAATGAAACTGAAAGAGTTTATAATGAAAGGCCTTTGGCCTTTTCCACTGAGATTTTTAAACCAGCACACATATCTTTCAAAAATGCTTGTCTTTCAGTCTTAAAGGTCGTGTCACACCATACTTTACTTTTGGTGTGCTCTTCGTGTATATTTAGCGATTTGTATCTCGGTACAGTCTGGTTGTCCTTAAATAACGTCTTCGCCACACAGCAATATCGCCTGTCTTTTAGCACATTTTTCTTGCCTCTTTTTTCATTCACAAATCCCAGCTGTATAAGCAATCTGCTGAAATTTGGTAAATCTGCATCCTCATTTACAGCAGACGAAATGTTACTTATGTTAGGGAGTTCGTTTCTAAAGAAAAACTACACACATGACGACGCACAACACTTTTCACGTATTTTCTCCGAGCACGCACTTTTGTTTATTCCTGCTTTTGCCTGGAGTGGTAAGTTTTCCTGTTTCCTCAATTTCATGTCGCGATGTTCCTACGGATCTAACACTCACACCTGTAACTTCAGAGCACAGCTGTTCGACTTCTCTGTGACAAAGACGGATTCTTCTCTGTGAGTGCATTAAACACATGCAACACAGTTCTTTTTTCGCCTGTTTGTAAATAATTATCCTTGCGATACTTCAGGGAAAAACTGACGGTAGACTCTGCCATTATACATATAATAAGTACATGCGCAATAAACGATGAATAAAATAATTTTGCTCCCGCACTATCGAATGGCGATGCATGTCTAATCCAGTTCAAAACAAGGCCAGTGATAAAAGTCATATAAACAAATGTCACCACTAGCACTAAATCACGTGCTATCGTGCCATGTGCTTGAGAGCAAAGGAACCTCCTCTATATTTCGTTTAAGAATTAACATGCATTGCAGATAAATCAACTCTGTTGCGTAATATATTTAATTAAAACAGTTACGAAAATATAAATTTGACAATTCTCTTCCAAGATATAATGATATATCACCATGTTAAATAACGAACTAATTTTTACCGCACGACAGTCATTACCACAACAGCAACCAATGAGAGGTGATTAGGTCACGTGACCGTTAAGAGATACGGGCAAGCTTACGTGAAACAAGGTATAGATGATAGTGCACTAAGTTCGCTTGAATACTAATTTTTATCTCGAACTAGGACATCCCAAGCCTAAAGGTAAAATATATTTTTTGTTCTTCTGTTTTTACTGGACCTTCAGGACATACGTGAGGTTCACAGACGCTCCAAACACCTCATTTCTGTTTTCAAATGATCACGTTAGTACATTTGGGCTAATTAACTCAACCTCCATTCTCAACACGAGCTCTCCTTGTTTGACCTGTATCTTCCAGCACATTCTACATGCTCTACAGTGCACCGTAAGCTTTATTTATTGTGTTCCGTTTCATATCTTATCAGTCTGGTTTGTAACTCAAGCAACAAAGTGTTATGACAAACCTTAATGAAGACAAAAGCTTAGATACCACACAGAACTATAGAGTATGCATAATTATAAGATTATTTCAAGTTACTTTTTCGTAACATAAGCTTCTTCCGAGATCTTCTTATTAATGGTTCAGGGCTTAGTCATATCGGCATTTAATTCTTTTTCAGGATTGTATAAAAAGATAAAATTAGAGCTTTTAAATAGTGATCACAAACTAAAACCTCTCGATCATCACAATATTATCTGTTTCAAATGGGATGGTGTTTGTCCTTGAGCGCTAATAGGTGATCAACCAATTGGAGTCCTGCGGTGTTGTCGTACTGCATTCCCCCCAAGCAGCGAGCAGCGCCAAATTAGTCAATCTCTAATAAATACTATTCGCGCTAAGACAAAAATTCAGATTTTGCAAAAACTGATCCATGTGGAAGGAGACAGTAATGTATTTAACACGTAAAAACCCCACATTTTTAGCTCAAATAGTATTCCTAATACAAATAAGTAAAGTAGATGTCATTATATTATAACAATGTATTGCGACGTAAGCACTGTAATGAATATCATTATTCGTTGGCATGTATATATTGAATGTATGTTTGAAATTACTAGGAACTGAAACGTAAACATTCGACATGACGTAGTAAAAAGAAATATGTACTTTGAATAAGCCAAGGCAGTTGTTAAATTCGATGAGAGGAAACAAAACACTTCTTGCTAGTCTGGCAGAACGTGTCTGGCAAGGGCGGCTTCTGAAGAAGGTAGCATGTTTGCGCTACAACAAAAATGCTGGGTCTCCCTTTAATGTAATGGCATGTTCCATTTGGGGTTCATTTTGACCTTGTCTCTTGCAAGGGACCTGAGCGCGCTGTGGTGCCAAGTAGTTCACTCCCAGATGCAAACCACTGGCATACAATGGGGAGGTATCAGGCAGGACGAACCTAGGATTTGCTGAGGCCAGTAGGGAGGCGATGCGGGGCGTATGGCTGCATGCGGTTGGTTAACCTAGCTGCCAGAGAATAGTGGATGCCTAACCTGCTCGTTCTTTCATCATAGCAGCGGCATCTATTGCGCCTATTTTAAATGTAACCTACGAGTTCATTACCACATGGTTTGTGCCGTGTTTTGTTAGCTCTGCCCGTTTTGAGTCGTGCATCAGAAATATTTATATAAATACAGGTAACTTATGTTATAAGAAGAAACAATGAATTCCATAAAGTGTCTTTTAGCACATCCTTTTTCTAACATGACCTTAGAAGAAAAAATTTAACTTAAGTGACTTGGAAGGCCCACGCCGAAACTAAACGTCACACAGATAGTCAAAACAAAAACAAGATGTTTTAACAGGAACTTTAACAACAATGTCTACGATAAATATTCTAGAGTGTTTATAGGCCGCGTCGTGGCTCAGTGGTTAGACCTCTTGGCTCCCAACAAGGCGGCCCGGGGTCGATGCCAGGCGACCGCAAAGTGAGATTTGTGGTGGAAAACACGGCGCTGGGGCGGGTTTTCTCCGGGATCTCCAGTTTCCCCCGCCATCTCATTCCACCGGTGCTCAATCTTCATCTCATGTATCATCAGTGTCATCGCCTGCGGTGCCGTATGTAGTAAAAGTGGGCGTTGAACACTACACATTCTAGAGTGTTTATGAAATGTGAATGTTGTGTCATATGCTGTGAATTTCCATTAACTTGTGTGTAGAGCAGTCTGTATTGACAGGCTTAAAGAAATTTTATTACTTTAAAAAATTAAGTTGCATGGATAACTTTGTGAACCACAAATTTTCAGAGCCACCAGCCGCCCCTGGTGTCTGGTCACATTATATCTTTGTTTATGAATGGTTCGTAATCTCTATTTACTCTAGAGAGTTCAAAGCAGCATTATTCAGTTACTCTTACATGAAAAAGTGTATCAGCTGGATCGATGAGACGCGAACCACCTTTCCCTCTTACTACTGCCGAAACAATCCAGTTGAGTTAATGTGGGCTCAAATTATGTTGCAAACAGAAATAATATTTTTAAACTGACTGACGTTGAACGACTTATTCACGAAGAAATTAACAAGGAACACAACACGACTGGAAAAACTGTGTGAGGCATCAGATAAACTACAAGAAGACGACTTTTGGAAAGAAATAGCACGCCCGATATGACCATAGCAGTTAAAGGCGGGGTATAAATGGAATGGAGAAATAGCACGTAACGAGATTTTGGAACCTATCATTATAAATTTGCAGTACTCAGACGTTGAAGACAATGACAATGATGAATTATCTCTTAACCCAAGTAAGATTCGCAGCTATACAGATGCACCGCTGGTATTTTCGTTGGAACAAGAGCATACTGTCACCCAATTATCGGGAAGCACCACAAACAACAGCTGTGAAGGGACCGGAGGTCACGCCACACCCACTCATTTGTCTCCTGTCACTAACTGAAGGGATGGTTAGGAGAGGGATGTCGGGCCCCTGAGCCGTCTCTTTACCCTTCTCCTAGGTTCTGGAAATTACTGGACATTCAATCTAATCGAGAACCTTCCAGATCGGCAAGCGGACCCTATATAAGCAACACTTCGTGCAAGAGGAGTTAGTCAGTCAGTTAGTCAGTGCTTGACGTGCTAGTGAAGTAGCGCCGTATTAGTGGAAGAGAAGACTGCAACGGAAGAATTTACGTAATTGTGTACGTGCATCGGAACGGTAACGGACGAACTGGTGAATCGTAAATGAGATAATTACGTATTCTTGTGTAATTAGGCAAGTGTTTAACTGTAAGTCGGTGGAAATAAAGAACACTTTGAGTGGTGAAATTGGACTTTTCATTTCACGAACCCACAAAGTCACAATACTATGGATCATTCCTTGACAAGCTGAAGACAGAAATGCGGAAAAACGTCTACATTTGCAGAAAAAGAAAATTCTGTTTCACCAAGACAACGCACCGTATTCCACAAATAACAGTTTGAACTGTTTGACCATCCGCCTTACTCAGCAGATCTAGCCCCAAGCGACTTCTTAGTGTTCCCTCATCTGAAAATTGCGCTCGCAGGGCAGAGATTTTCGTCAATGAAGAGGCAGTCACATTCGTGGACAATTATTTTGCAGAGAAAAACGCCGAGTATTCTTTGGACGGGTTACAGAGATGGGAGCATCGCTGGGAGAAGTGTGTAGAGTTACAAGGAGACTATGTTGAAAAATTAAAAAAGATTTTCTTTATTAGGTCGGAAACTTTTCAGACCATCTATGTAGATATATTGCCTACAGGTAAGACGTCCCAGTATCGCCATCATCACCGGATTACTGCAATTTGCACATGGCAATTTGTAGAACATGTTCGCCATTTACAAATTATGTGTACCTAGATTTGAAATCAGTCTTTCATCCATATATACCCGGTGATTACATTCTACTGTTGGGCTAGAATTTGGCGTGTGATTTGTACACAGTGTTGGACAAACAAATGCCACGATAATTATTGTTGCAGTATTTGTCCCTTTGTTTAAATATGGGGTATTCCATTTAGCGGAGCGCGTCATAGAAGGCCTGCTTTCAGGTTTATACGTTTGTGTTTCAGGTGTCTGTACATTTTATTAAAATATTTAAAATGCATTTTATAGTCTGTGAGGTTCTAATCGTATACATGAGCTATTTTGTTCATCAATGTTAACTGGCATGTGAAGTGATTTGAATGGAAAAAAGATGAACATCTATATTCTGATACAGGAGTTATTGAATTGTAAGACTAATAATTGTATAAAAATGATGGATACGTAAATAATTACAATACATTATTTAATTCTGTTAAAATTAATGCACAATACAGAGCGATCCATATAAACCTGAACCATTTTAATAGCCATAAATCTTGACTCAATAATAGGATACATATGCAACTTTGGAAGAATATAGTATATAATTAGGAGATTACGTTACACAGTTTATTTACCTTTCCTCAGAGCAAATGCTGGAAGTGTCCTTCACAGCATCCATACATATTTGCTCTCGTTTTCCCTATTTCGTTGAGATTAGATCAGGCGATCTGAGGGACCACAGAGGTCTGGGCATTATTCGATTATTATAGAAACTGGTTAGAATTTCGATGGTGGCTTTGGATGTGTGACATGTTGCCTCATCTTGCTGGAAATAACCGTCTCTCAATTAGATGTCATCCAGCTGCTTCACAAATGAATTGAAGATATCCATATAAACTGCAATGTCTACTGTCCACCCAATACAAGAAGGTGAGACCAGGGGCAGTTCCTCCACAAGGTTGCAGGTTTGCGCTACACCCACTGACTCTGCATATACAACAGGTGTATTTTGCACATTAAAGCTGTACTTGTTTGCATTGTTTTATATACAAACATGCTTCAATTACGCTTATCGTCTGTAGCTGCCCATGACCGCAGAAGTCGAAATAAACAGTGATTAGCTGTAGGTGCCGCAGGTTTGCAGTGAAGAGTTAACCTAAGATTTCGCCCAAATGTAGGCTCTCTGAGGGGGTTGCGGGAAGGTGAAGAGATGGGAGGGGCTTCTTATATATTGCTTAAATGGAGGTTTATAAACCTAGCTCCTCCTACTCTTAGCAACGGCAACCTTCAGGCTTAGCTTCTGTGTGCTCTGCTTTTCGAACCCAGGGAGAATTTAATTAAATGCATGGAGGTTATTCAGAAGAGAGCTCTGTTAAACAACAACGCCACACTTGTTCAGGCTTCTGGGTTTATGACCACTTTGAAAGATTTCAATTTTGTATTCTGGCTGTCTTTCTTCTACAAGATCATGCCACATGTGGACATTTTGTACAATCACTGCAGAAACGAGACTGCAATGCAACGTTTGCCATCGCCGAGCTAAACGCATTTAAAAGGGAAGTGCAAAAGGTAAGAAATAGCGCGGATATCGAGGAACACGAAGAAACTGCAATAAGAGGAGGAGAATAGAAGATCATGATGTGAAAAGAAGAGAATCTCTTGAAGTATGTGACATTCTTAGAGAAACAAAGGACAGATTTAGCTTCACGGGGCATCTGGTAGCCTCAACTTTGTGCCATCAAGAAAATTTCTAAGACATTTCCAGAGGATTCCCTCAGAGAAACAATAAGGTTCTATCCTTTTATCATTGGAACAAAAATTCGTAGAGAACTGACTGTAATTTACAGTCGAGAGGAATTTCGTGGAATGTCCGGCGCTTTGTGCTTGATGGACTTCAATAAGGAAAACAATTTATGTGCTACATTCAGCGAATATGTCAAACTCCTCCGAGTACTGTTAACTATGCCAATGTCTACCGCTGAAGCAGAATGTTGTTTGTCAACTTTAAAAAGAAAAAAACTTCCCTTAGGAGCACAATGTCACAGGACCGATTGACAGCATTAGCAATGCTTTCAATTGAGAGAGATTTTGTTATGAAGATCAGCGACTTCAACGCAAAAATTATCGATAGATTCGCCAGGTCTAAGGAGAGTAGAGCAGAGAATCTGTGTAAATAAGTGAGTCATTAGTACTCTGTATTTTATTTTTCATTTGTGCACCACCAATAATTTAACCCACCAGCCGCCACTGGGTGAGACTGAGAAGTGTGTGAAGTAGTCACTTTTGCTGGCCGCGTGATGCTTATGCTCGCCTTACGAATATAAGGATGCTAGAATCATCTTAAATACACAATGGTGTCACATAACTCACCATACATAATACCTATCACTGCATTTACTGAAACGAGCATTAGAGCATGGGTCAAATACGTCACAACGTTTAGATGTAATACATCAGTAGTTAAATTTCTGGTGCTAAGATTTAGAGCAGTTGGCAGTTGACAACTGGCTTCATTTATTAGCCTGCATTAAATTTGTTTGCGTAAAGATTATACATGGATCTGTCACAATTACAACTTCTTCTTCTTCTTCTTCTTCTTCTTCTTTTCTTCTTCTTCTTCTTCTTCTTCTTCTTCTCTCTTCTTCTTCTTCTTCTTCTTCTTCTTCTTCTTCTTCTTCTTCTTCTTCTTCTTCTTCTCTTCTTCTTCTTCTTCTTCTTCTTCTTCTTCTTCTTCTTCTTCTTCTTCTTCTTCTTCTTCTTCTTCTTCTTCTTCTTCTTCTTCTTCTTCTTCTTCTTCTTCTTCTTCTCTTCTTCTTCTTCTTCTTCTTCTTCTTCTTCTTCTTCTTCTTCTTCTTCTTCTTTCTTCTTCTTTCTTCTTCTTCTTCTTCTTCTTCTTCTTCTTCTTCTTCTTCTTCTACTTCTTCTTCTTCTTCTTCTTCTTCTTCTTCTTATTCTTCTTCTTCTTCTTCTTCTTCTTCTTCTTCTTCTTCTTCTTCTTCTTCTTCTCTTCTTCTTCTTCTTCTTCTTCTTCTTCTTCTTCTTCTTCTTCTTCTTCTTCTTCTTCTTCTTCTTCTTCTTCTTCTTCTTCTTCTTCTTCTTCTTCTTCTTCTTCTTCTTCTTCTTCTTCTTCTTCTTCTTCTTCTTCTTCTTCTTTCTTCTTCTTCTTCTTCTTCTTCTTCTTCTTCTTCTTCTTCTTCTTCTTCTTCTTCTTCTTCTTCTTCTTCGTCTTTCTTCTTCTTCTTCTTCTTCTTCTTCTTCTTCTTCTTCTTCCTTCTTCTTCTTCTTCTTCTCTTCTTTCTTCTTCTTCTTCTTCTTCTTTCCTTCTTCTTCTTCTTCTTCTTCTTCTTCTTCTTCTTCTTCTTCTTCTTCTTCTTCTTCTTTTCTTCTTCTTCTTCTTCTTCTTCTTCTTCTTTCTTCTTCTTCTTCTTCTTCTTTCTTCTTCTCTTCTTCTTCTTCTTCTTCTTCTTCTTCTTCTTCTTCTTCTTCTTCTTCTTCTTTCTTCTTCTTCTTCTACTTCTTCTTCTCTTCTTCTTCTTCTTCTTCTTCTTCTTCTTCTTCTTCTTCTTCTTCTTCTTCTTCTTCTTCTTCTTCTTCTTTCTTCTTCTTCTTCTTCTTCTTCTTTCTTCTTCTTCTTCTTCTTCTTCTCTTCTTCTTCTATCTTCTTCTTCTTCTTCTTCTTCTTCTTCTTCTTCTTTCTTCTTCTTCTTCCTTCCTTTTCTTCTTCTTCTTCTTTCTTCTTCTTCTTCTTCTTCTTCTTCTTCTTCTTCTTCTTATCTCTTTCTTCTTCTTCTTCTTCTTCTCTTCTTTCTTCTTCTTCTTCTTCTTCTTCTTCTTCTTCTTCTTCTTCTTCTTCTTCATCTTCTTCTTCTTCTTCTTCTTCTCTTCATCTTCATCTCTTCATCTTCATCTTCATCTTCATCTTCATCTTCATCTTCATCTTCATCTTCATCTTCTCATCTTCTTCATCTTCTTCATCTTCTTCATCTTCTTCATCTTCTTCATCTTCTTCATCCTTCTTCATCTTCTTCATCTTCTTTCATCTTCTTCATCTTCTTCATCTTCTTCATCTTCTTCATCTTCTTCATTCTCTTCATCTTCTTCATCTCTTCATCTTCTTCTCTTCTTCATCTTCTTCATCTTCTTCATCTTCTTCATCTTCTTCATCTTCTTCATCTTCTTCATCTTCTTCTTCTTCCTCATCTTCTTCATCTTCTTCATCTTCTTCATCTTCTTCATTTCTTCATCTTCTTCATCTTCTTCATCTTCTTCATCTTCTTCATCTTCTTCATCTTCTTCATCTTCTCTCTTCTTCATCTTCTTCATCTTCTTCATCTTCTTCATCTTCTTCATCTTCTTCATCTTCTTTCCTTTTTCTTCTTCACTTCTTCATCTTCTTCATTTCTTCATCTTCTTATCTTCTCATCTTCTTCATCTTCTTCTCTTCTTCATCTTCTCATCTTCTTCATCTTCTTCATCTCATCTTCTTCTTCTTCTTCATCTTCTTCATTTCCTTCTTCATCTTCTTCATCTCTTCATCTTCTTCATCTTCTTCATCTTCTTCATCTTCTTCATCTTCTTCATCTCTTCATCTCTTCATCTTCTTCATCTTCTTCTTCTTCTTCATCTTCTTCATCTTCTTCATCTTCTTCATCTTCTTCATCTTCTTCATCTTCTTCATCTTCTTATCTTCTTCATCTTCTTCATCTTCTTCATCTTCTTCATCTTCTTCATCTTCTTCATCTTCTTCATCTTCTTCATCTTCTTCATCTTCTTCATCTTCTTCTTCTTCTTCTCTCCTTCATCTTCATCTTCATCTTCATCTTCATCTTCATCTTCATTCATCTTCATCTTCTTCTTCTTCACTCCATGGCATAGGCAATCAAGTGCCTGTTCCGCCTTCGAAGTCCTCCAGCCATCGTTTCCTGGGTCTGCCCACCGATCTCCTACCTTTAGGATGATACTGTAATATTTGTTTTGTAAGTCAATTATCTGGCATTCTTTCAACATGTTCCTTCCTTTTTTGTTTGAGATCTTTTAACCTATCATTCATACTAAAAATGTCAATCTCTTCTCTTATATTTTCATTTCTTATTAAGTCCCTCTTCGTGCATCCTTTCACACTTCTCAAGAATTTCATTTCTGAAGCCTGTATTTTACTCTGTTGCTTTTTAGTTAACGTCCAAGTCTCACTTCCGTATGTCAGTATAGGTACAGCCATAACTTTGTATAACTTTAATTTTGTTTCTTTACGTATTTTGTTTCTAAATGTTCTATTTATTGTTCCACACACTCTTTGAAATTTGCATATTTTATTGTAGACATCATATTCCTTGTCATAACTAACATCAGTTCCCAAGTAGTTAAAATGGCTTACGTGTTCAACGCAACGATTATTTATAACTATTTTTGTTCTAATTGGATCTTTCCCAATGAATGCCATTACCTTTGATTTTATAAAATAAATGTTCATATTATATTGCTTACAAAGTTCACTAAGTTTAAAAATAGATTTTTGCAGGTCAGACTCGCTATTCTGTATAATAACTAAGTCGTCAGCAAACAATAAAATATTTAAAAGGTTTTTATTTGAAAATTTAAAACCTACATTCACCAGCTGCTTCCATTTGCACAGTAGGTCGTCAATATAAATACTAAAAAGTGTAGGTGATAAAGTACACCCTTGTCTGACGCCCTGATTAGTAAGGATTTTTTTAGAAATTTACCATTGTTCCTCACATTTATTTTTGTTTGGAAGTAGAAGTGTTGTATAATTTTTACTAATTGTTGTGGGTATCCTCGTTCTTCCAATATTTACCACATTTTGCATCGGTTTACCCTGTCGAAGGCTTTTTCAAAGTCAATAAACGCCATATGCAAACCCTTCACATGACTAACCCATCTACGGGCTGGTAACCCGTAATGGGGAAATTTACTTAGTCAAAACTTTCGAAGAAATCAGCCGGACGGATTTAATGGAAGACAACTACAACATTTTACTCTAATTGTTCCTAATAAAATAGTCACCTACCTCATGCTTATGGGCTGTTTAGTTGTTGGGCTCCCTGCCGGTTTAGTCCTAATTTCAGCCCTCACAAACCTTCTATTTCTTCATTATCTCTTGCTCTAAAGTTCTTCACCCTTCTTAACCATTTTACCTTTTTACTCACTTCAAAGTTCTATATCACTTTAAGGGAATGCAGCACCGAAATTGGTTAAAAATATGGGAAAAAATAATATTTTTGTTTTTAAGCTAATAAAATACTTTGAACCTTATAGTATCATAATCCGACTAAATTTATGAGTTTCAAGCATTTAAATACCTTCATATGACAATTTAAATGCCCGTGCGTACCTGCATAGTGGCCCTTGGATTTACAGAATTCTGTCATTTGAGTTCGATTGAACGTACTAAATTAATACATTTGAAATTATCGGGCAAAGTTTCTGGTGGAATTTTGTGTGTTGGTATGATGGTTATTTCTTACAATATGTGGCACCATGGAAACAAAACACTGGCTGCAAACATTGAAAGCAAATGGTAGTGTTTATATTTTGGTTTTGTGTGAGTTTCTAACTTGGTCGTGATTTTCTTGTGTTTCTCTTTAAACTACATACTGTTTATATATAATTGATGAGTTTTAGTGTGTCATTTAACATTTATATAGGTATTTTATACTTCAAGACGTGTATATAACTGTTATATAGGTTATAGGTAAAACATTCTTTGAAACAACTGACGTTCTGTTGACTGTGTACATAGTTAGGATCATGAATAGCCCAAACAATACATGGGAAGAAACACCTAAACATAACACAACAATGGGAACATACTTGAGGCCTGATGTGATAAGAAAATTAAAACTACAGCCTGTGTACCAAAGGCTGGCATCAGATGAAATCCTAAGGAGATGAACATTGGGTAAGACACAAAATGCAAATGCTGGTTTACATAACATGATATGGCATAATTGCCCAAAAGAAATATTTGTCAAAGAAGAGGCCTCAGGCTGCTGTTACATCAACCATCAGTGAAGTCAATTTTGGTTGTTCTGCCTCACTCAGCTGCAGTCAGACATAATGGACACAGATTTCACCAGCATCTCTAAAAATTAGCAAAGAAAAGGACCAATTACGCTTACTTCATTCAGCAATTTCTGTGAAAGTAACTTCTAAAACATCCAAAAGGAAACTGAAATTGAAGAACACTGCAGCAGAAGAGAGAAGGAAGAGGCAGCAGGGTCCAACTTACCTATCTGGAGGGTTTTAGTCTGCTTCAAGGCATGTAGCTGAGAAGGTAAATATTTTGGATTTTAACATTTGATTTACTTAGTTATAGTTTTTTCAACATTTTTTGTTATGCAAAATGTTCCACACGATGCAGTTTTGGTGCAATCGCTCTAAAATTTTCAACATATGTTGTTAGAAAGCAAACAAAGGTTTCTATCGTATGAATTTTTAATATTCATTATATTTTTAAGGTTATTGATATAAAAAGTCACAGGTTTAATCTTTTTTGGCTTTTTTGTTTGCTCTATACCTATTTTTTTACTCTGGAACTAAAAGTCATATAAGAAATTCATATGATAGATCTTTTCTTCATAATCATCTGAATATTTTTAGAAATAGAAGAATTAAAATTTTGAAAATTTTCATCGCGTAGAGCGGTTTGAATTTTGCACAAATTTTGAATTTCACAAATTAATTACTCAAAAACTATTGAATATATAAAAACCAAATATTCAATTCTGTGTCCGCTATGCATCAGTGGTAAAAATTTCAGCAAGATTGGGTTAAAATTACTAGATTTGGGTTTTCGGTGTTGCATCCCCTTAATTTTGTTTTCAAGTTTTACTGTAGTCATACTTATTTTCTCCCATTGTTTTTCCCACATTTATTTTCTGTGATTTACTAACTCTTTACTTTCAACCAAGCATTACTCCAACTTACTTCTTCTCCACATAGGATACAATTCGTCTCTCTAGCCCCGATCCTGAACTAGGCTAAACCCTCTCTCCATTTACTATCTATATAATTTTCTCATCCTCAAATTTTCTTATTTTTAAATATATTACTAACGATCTCTTGGCATGCATATTACCCCAAAACTTTTCTCTATACATAACCTCTATTCTTTTTCTAGCCATGAACCAAAATCCTTCCAAATTTCGCGTTTCTTCCTGCATATATGCCCTATCCCTGTTTTTCCCAATGTCCTCCCTGATTCTACCCAACAGCTACTCTTGATACCTTCTTTTTTCCTTATACAGCTTTATCAATATTTTAATGGTTCACCGGTGCAGTTTCCAACTCCTTCTGAAGATTAATGAAGCAAATAAGAGCAGTACAATTGGATAAATGTGTTTTGAATGTCTGAATACACATACGTGCAAAAAAAAAAAAGCTATATATAAGCAAGACAAGTGTGTTTTTTGATTACTCAGGTGTGACTCTGTGAACATGCTATGTATATCCGGCCATTCAGTATTCTAGGAAACAAGTGCAATGGTGACCTTTTTTTCCTGTATTTGATGTTTTTGCTGATGAGATCAGCTTTTGTTTCTTCCAAAACATCACGGTTAATAAGTACTGTCAAGTTGAGAGGGAATTTCTGTTATAAACGTGATATGTGCCCTTTCTGAAACTTCTACAAAATATTTTAAAACATTTATCTATGGTAAGCATCTTAATAGAGATAAAAAATTGATTCTATTATATATTCTCTTGGAAGTACTGTGGGAATAGAGGAATGTAGAAGACTTAAATAATAAGAGATGGTTACTGTAGTTGTCTTTGCATATCCAAGACAAGAATAGCAATAACGCTACCCATTTGAGAAACGTGTAAGATTGGAACATTCAATAAAAAATCAGAGAGTATCACGGAAATTTTTCGCAAGAAGAAACAATTGTATATATATTTTATCCTTTTTTATAAAAATTTACTTAATCTTTACCAGCTATTCAAAAGTTATTCAGAATGAATAGTAGGTAAATACTTGTATGAAAATTCCCAAGTAATTCAGAATATACATTTCGTTTGTTATGAAAGTATCTGAAACATCTGGCGAATTAAAATTGTTTCTGTCATTTTTTACAATATTACATTTCTGAAAAAAAGTTCAATATAAATAGTTATATGTATGACCTGAGGGATATTTTAGAAAATTTTCTTTGGCATTCTTGAAAAAAATGAAAAAAAATCAAGATGCTATTCAAAATTTCAGGAGTAAGGGTTGCCAATTTGTAATTAAAATTACTTCTGTACATCTTTGGTTTTGATGGAAATTAATTGTTCAATAACACTGGGCCGTGTGTAGGCTAAATTGTGGAAACAGAGTAAGTCGCCATTAAGGTAGTTGTCTCATGTGTTTATGAGAACTTCCAAGTGATTTACCGGGAAAATACGAGTCAGTTGGAGAATTTAATGTCATATCGGCACGTTGGCCATAGTAGCTCAATGGCAGAGCGGCTGGACGGAAACCAGAAGATCCGTGGTTCAAATCCCGGCTAGGCATTGAATTTTTCAGTCTGACTCTACGTTTCCACAATTTAGCCTGCACACGGCCAGTGTGAAAGAACAATTAATTTCCATTAATTGACCTAATAGTGGTTAACTATAACGCCCGGGCCTTAAAGTACTTACACGATGTAAGTCGCCATTAAGGTAGTTGTCTCATGTGTTTATGAGAACTTCTAAGTGGTTTACCGGGAAAATACGAGTCAGTTGGAGAATTTAATGTCATATCGGCACGTTGGCCACAATAGTTCAATGGCAGAGCGGCTGGACGGAAACCAGAAGATCCGTGGTTCAAATTCCGGCTATGGCATTGAATTTTTCAGTCTGACTCTACGTTTCCAAATCTTTGGTTTTGTTTGATAATTTTCTTGGCTTTGAGTTTTGTTGTTATTACTTTTTTTAATTTTAATGCTGGATTGATTGAAGAATTTAAGTTTCAATCCCCAGCTCGAGTTCAGAAAATGACAATGTAAAAGAGAAAGATGTCACGTGGGAAAAAAATTGGAAACGAATTTAATTGAAATGCATGTGTCACTACTACAATCAACAAACAACTTTGTCAGTATTACGTTAATTTAAAACGAGGAGCGAAGAAGGACGAGTGACTTGGACGTTTCAAGACGGGATGAGATAGTGTATTATCCACATAATTCAGTGAATTATAAAATTGCAAAGTTACTTATACTTGAAGCAAAGGAGAGATTGGCATATTCCTTTCGATGCATGTTCTAACTCAGTATTACGTAAATTTAAAACGAGGAGCGAAGAAGGACGAGTGACTTGAACGTTTCAAGACGGGAGGTGGACAATGTATTATCCACATAATTTAGTGAATTATAAATCGCAAAGTTATTACTACTTGAAGCAAATGCGAGATCGGCATATTCCTTTCGATGCATGTTCTAACTCATTTTTACGTAAATTTATAACGAGGAGCGGACAAGTGACGAGTGACTTGACGCTTCAAGACGGGAGGTGACAGTGTGTTATCCACATAATTCAGTGAATTATAAAATCGCAAAGTTACTAATACTTGAAGCTAAGGCGAGATCGGCATATTCCTTTCGATGCATGTTCTAATTCAGTATTACGTAAATTTAAAACGAGGTGCGAAGGACAAGTGACGAGTGACTTGAACGTTTCAAGACGGGAGATGGACAAAGTATTATCCACATAATTCAGTGAATTATGAAATCGCAAGGTTATTGATACTTGAAGCAAAGGCGAGATCGCCATATTCCTTTCGATGCATGTTCTAACTCATTATTACGTAAATTTAAAACGAGGAGCGAAGAAGGACAAGTGACGAATAACTTGAACGTTTCAAGACGGGAGGTGGACAGTGTATTATCCACATAATTCAGTGAATTATAAAATAGCGAAGTTATTAATACTTGAAGCAAAGGACAGATCGGCATATTCCTTTCGATGCATGTTCTAACCTCTCTTGTACTTCCGCAGTAACCTTCATAGCAACATGTTTCGACAGTCTATACCTCCGTAAAACAATTTTCTGCGGATAGTTCCTCAAAATAATTTCTGCTCATAGGCCGTACTCTGTTATGAATGCCATTTAGACGGTCTTAAATATAGCAGATCGACATCAACAGCTGAGTGTATGCTCGCCATCTTGACTATTTACAATTGTTAAGCATTTAACAACAGAAATTTGGCTTGTTATTTAACAAGAGATTTAACATAGTGTTAAGCTAACACTTGTTCGTGAAACGCAATTTTTGTTTTAACTATTGGTGAAATCGGGCGTAAATCTTCTAAAAGGATCTTTGCAAGAGCGTCTGGTATGGGGTTACACATGATTCTTATAGCCTTCTTTTGCATAAGAAATATATTTTTACTGTCTAACTAGTTGCCCCAGAACACGAATTTATTATTACTGGTTATTACTTAAAAAATTCATATTTAAAATACCGCATTTCCTTATAGGAGCTTCACGTTAGATCAGGTAACAAGCACCGACATGCCATGCTTTATCTCGCTTGGTAGCCAATGTTTACTTATTTTCGGTGCGTATTTATCAAACAGACTTTATCATCCATCCGACTTGATGGCCTCGTTCATTAAGGCCACTAACGACGCAGTCACGTGCTGGGATTCCGTTTCCTGCATGCACAGACTTTTATCTGTATATCCATTCTGTTTTGCTTGAAGGTGCCACGTTCAATAACCATTGTCAACACGCCACGAGGGCCTGGGAGTCATTATGATGATCTGGCAACGTATGTGCGTATGTAGTAATGATGCAACACTCAATATGCTGTTGAAAATGTACCTTTAAGGTTTAAGTAAGCTTATAATTTGAACTTTCTCGATTTCGTACTCTAAACAAAGGAATTACTATATTCTATCCGAACATTGACTGTCAAAATTTCACAAGAATGAAAGGAATGATTGTTAATATGTTTGGTTAGGAATATTATTAAACACTATTGTAAATTTTAAACAAAATATTTAGGTGTATTATTCAACGATGACTTTCTCCCAAACTGGTAGGTTAATTGAAAACCTTTCTCCACAATGTGATATTAGAGTTTAATTATAAAATATTAAGGTTTAAAAGAATAATTAGTAGATGAGCAATTTTTCAAAAGGCTTAAAAATTTGACTATCGCCAACACCTACAGTATTCCACATCCTCTTTGCAACTACAGGAAAATTTGAAAGAAAGCGTTTTTCTCGATTTACTTGTAGTTGATTGAGAAAATTTAAAATTTATATTTTATTTTTGGACCACCTGCTTTAGTTCTTTCCGCTAGCATATTGCCCGTAGACTATGGAGGATATCATAGAGAAATAAGCGTTTGTAGTATATAACACTTTGTACAAGAGTAAAAAATGTCATGTGATTGTAGCACATCAATTTATTTAATAATAATTTTATATTACAAACATTTAAAGACAAAATAATCCAATATACATGCAGAATGAGCCCTATATGTGCTAAGCAGAACAGGGCGAGGTATTGTTGGATTCAGTTGTCACTGGCGATGAAACCTAGGTGCACTGCACAACACCAGAAACTAAAGAACGTTCTCGTCAGTGGCGGCATTTGAATTCGCCGAAGCCTCGGAAGTTCAGACAACATTTTCTGCCGGCAAAGTGATGGCCGGTGTATTCTGGGACAGAAAAGGTTTTGTTGAGTCCAGAAGGTCTACTCCCATTAGTCCTGGACCCGTAGGACAAAGACCCGGGTCTCTTTAAACCAGGGAGTTATCCGAGCTATCCCAAAGGGCGCACGGCGTCCTCCGCGGGGCTTTCCATAGGGCAAGATCTGGGTTACAAACAAGCCCCACCATCTGGTCCAAAGACACAAGATGGGATGGAAGTGGATACTCCACTTACGCGCGCCAACACCAACGGCGAAGGCTACCGATATGACCTCGGTGGGGCTGCCTGGCGATCTAGCACACCTTCTACTAGCTTTGCAGGCTAGTATCCGGGAATAGTGATGGCTTCCCTCAACCACGTCCGGAGACGTACCCGATTACCACGGGTATCGGGAACACACTGCCCCCTCGAGACCAACCCAATCCGAACAACTACCGGAGGGAGGGGCTCAGATGTTCGGCCCGAGGTTCCTCTAGTAACGTCAGAGGTACCACGAGTGCTAAGGGTCCGCAGCGCCCGCACCTCAGCAGCTGTCCTCCCCTACGGAGGACAGAAAAGGGTGTATTGTTGTGCAAGTTTATGCCTGTCCCCATACAGCACATACAACGGCTGATCTCCTGGCCCAGTTCGTATGGGACATCCTCACCCATGCCCCCTAGAGTCCAGACTTAGAACCCAGTGATTATCATCTGTTTCCTGAGTTGAAGTCACACCTGGGTGGAACACATTTCCAGACCGACGATGATTTGGAAAACGGGGTTGAGCGCTACCTGCGCAAACTTAGTGGGTCGAACATAAAAAGTTATATTCCTATGTGGGGTGTAGAAAGAATTTGGGTGATGATGGACTTTTTCGAATTTCTCGGAGTTCGGTCTAGTCGTTCCTCGGCTGCTCTGGTATCTGCATGGACTCTTCTTTTCAGGGGTGGTCGCGGATATGAAAGGATAACGTTGTTTTAAATAAAAGATTATTTATAATTTCCCCAACGAATCTCCAAACTCTGAGATTTATTAAGGATGCTACTTTTTTCTAACATAATTCAATCGATGTCAGTATTCTCTGGTGCAATCCTTTTAGCTATTCACCAATAATCACTTTTCTGTTACACCAAGTAAAATATACTGATACATATATGCTTACACACAAAAATTGCCTTTGTACATGAGCGTTTATTACAAAAAATAAAAAGGACTTACTCACACGTCCTTTCACCATGGAAGTCAAATGAAGGAGAAGGAATCACCTCCAGTCCAGGTGCTTATATAGTCTTTTACTGTTGCCATAACGACAAACCAACATCATTCAACTTTTATACATTTCTTCATAAATTTTATATAACTTTTCCATACCATTATTCAATATCCTAAATAATTATTTTTACTTATTTAAACTGTTAAATAGATTTACATAATCATTTAAATCGTTTCACGGGAGAGTGCTATGACAAGGGTATACAAAAACTGCCGCAGCGTATGCAAAAGTGCATCCATCGCAATGGTGACTACGTTGAAAACCAGCTGTAAGTTCCGGCTTTCCATCAATGTTCTATGTTAAGGGGCGACGTATGCAAATATTCAGGGTCTTACATAAATAGCCATAACATCCAAAGTTTTCAAGTTAGAGAAGTGAAACTTAGTATACTCATTGAAGATAATACAGCTAATATGCACAATTGTTTTCATTATTTTCGATTGTTTATAACTAATGCTGTATATTTTTTGTATATGCAGATATATTTACAAACTTAAGCCTTTTTTTTTTTTTTCAAAATTCACATATGCTATCTTTCTGAAATGTTGTATCTTATTTTATAACACACTAAAAATGAATTTGTTGGATTTAGATTTCTTATTGAAGCTGTATAGACTTTTAAAAAAATGTTAATCATATGCATCCTTTAAAAATTAAAGTAATTTCATATATTTTGTATCATTACATTTCATCTGGAGCTTAATCTTAAATTCTAGAGCCAACAAAATGTTCATTGTGGCATAAGAAAGCTGTGTGCTAAATTAAATCACTGTAGATGAAGTAGTTTGAGAGAAAAATGGGTTGAAGTTGTAGAAAATGCAGGTTACGTGGAAAGGCAATTAAAAATACAATAAGTATTATTCAGTTTGCCTTTTAATTTTAAGTCAGAACTTCCCATATCCATAGTCTGTATCCTCATTCTGGTCTTCTTCAGCCTTTCTTTTTAAATTCCTCTTCTGTCTTGCTTCTTTCTGCATTAATTTCATAGCTGTTTCTGCACCAGCGATGCGAATGTTGTCGATACTCTGCAAAATTGTTTCCATAAACACACCAGGTTGATACCCTAACTGATGCATAACTTTCTTTCTGCCAACATTCACATCATTAAACACTATTGCAGCATCAAATGTAGCAATTTTCACCACTATGGAAGACACAAATGATGTTTTGGGACACCTTTTCCATATCAAACTGTTGAGGCTTTCATTTGGTTTTGTGTCTCTCCATAGAGACATTTGTTTAGCAAGTCTGGATGTGCTAAGAATTGGTAGGCGGGCTTTATAGACTCCAAGACAGCTGATGGAAGACTATGTATTGCTGCTGTGCAACACTAGGGCAGCTAATGTTTTAAAGGTACATACAGACCACGTACAGTCATAATATTTTGGTGTTTGATAGCTAATACTATATACTATTTTACAAAACAATAAAAAAATTATATTATTTGAACATTTTCTCGTACGTCCCCCCTTAAATAAAATTGGAGGCCTTAGTTTACGGACACGACTCGTATATGATTCGTGGTGATGTTCTAATGTGCCATCTAGAGGCATGTTCTTTCCAATTTTGTTTATCCTCGGTTATTTTATCATTTAACTCAACCATCTTTAGCTGTTTCCGTATACTCTCGTTTGTTATTTCATCCCTCCTTGTACTCCTTGTGAAGATTAATGAAGCAAATACGTGCAATACAAATTGGAGTACAGTCATTCTTGTAGAACGTTTAGTTCTGTACCTCTTCGTGTTTTATTTAGTAATGTTCTGTTAATGGTTTCGAATATTTGCTGGAATTTATTAATATCATTATCCCAATAACACTTATGCCACATCCTCAATACAGTGGAAGACTTGCTTCGATACATATCTTTGATGTGGCAGGATATTTGCCATAGTGTGCCATTACACTAGGGAACACGTTTTTTGTACCCGAAACAAAATAGGCTAATTCTTATGCAGAATGACTCGCTGATTCCAAAAGTGCCTCTGAAAATGCTGTATCACGTAACGTTTTTGAGATATTCTTATTCTTATTCTTTCATATAAAATTGCAGAAATGAGGTATGATACCAACTCATATTGACTTCATTTAAAATAACAGTCATTTTATTATTAAATAATATTTTTATACCTGTAAAGAATATGAATACTGTTAAAAATAACTAGAACAAATTTTACATCACGTAAGATTTATTAGTGAAATTAATTTTAGTGTCTACTATAAAAATTGTATTTACATGGGTGTGCCCAACTCAAAATAAATAAAGTTGACATAAACTACTGATACAGCTTAAAGGCAGTGTTGCTTCATAATGGCAATTTACTACCTTCAATACCTTTATTTCATGGCATAGGAATGAAGGAGACATACGATTCCATGTCCATCATTTTAGATGCTATTATTTATCAAAACCATGGCTGGGAAATTTGTAGTGACCTCAAGGTAGTGGCATTGCTAACGGGACTGCAGTGAGGTTTCACAAAATATTGCTGCTTTTTTGTGCTTATGGGACAGTAGGGCAACTGACAAGCATTTTATAGTGAAAGAGTGGGGGAAAAGGGAAGACTATACCCCTGGAGCAAGCAATGTTAAGTATGTGTCACTAGTAGACCCAAACAAAGTTCTTCTCCCACCACTTCACATAAAGCTCGGGTTAATGCAGAATTTGGTTAAAGGTTTGGACAAAAGTGGAAGTGCATTTGAGTATTTAAGAAGTATCTTTCCAAAAAGGGAAGGAAGGAAGGTATATTTGTCAGTCCTCAAATAAGACTACTTCTTAAAAACAGTGTTTTTGAATCAAGGCTTAAAGGAGTTTAACTGGCAGCATGGAAATCATTTAAATCAGTGGTGGAAGGCTTCCTGGGCAATAACAAAGAAGAAAATTATGGAACTTTAGTCTCAGAACTATTAAGGAGCTACAAAGAAATGGGTTGCCATATGTCACTTAAAATCCACCTTTTGCTCTCTCACCTTGATAGTTTCCCTACAAACCTAGTAGCTGTAAGTGATGAGCAAGGTGAGCGTTTTCACCAGGATATTTCTGAGATGGAAAGATGTTACCAGGGTATCGCTGGGATTCAGCCATGTTCGGAGACTATTGCTGGTTCCTCAAACGGGAGAGTCAATACTAAAAAAATCAACAGTGAAACACTTATGGGATAATTCAGGTATGTGGTTTTCATCATTATCTTGTGTTTATTTATTTTAATAATAATAATTAATAATATTTATTATTATTTTCAATGTTATTTGGCAATAAAGTACCTATTATTTTCAATTAATCAAATATGAGTTATCACATCGCATTTCTGAAAGTTTTCATAAAAAATTATGAATACCTAAAAAACGTTACGTGATACAACATTTTGAGGGGCATTTTTGGAATCAGCAGATCTGTTTACATAAGAATTTGCCTATTTTGTTTCGGGTATATGAAAATAATTTTTTTTTTGTTCCCCAGTGTTATTATCGCTTTATTTGCATATTTTTAAGTTATATTCTTTGCCTAAATGATGTAATCTGTGCACTGATCGCTGCAGTTCTGTTCGCTATCTTGTATAACGTCATACCGTATTTTAACTCTTGAGTTAACATAATCTTTCCATTTTGTATGATAACTTCTAAATATGTATTGAAAGGAGCCGGAGAGGAGCTTGTCTCTTGCAGTGGGGAGAAATTAATATAAGTTTTCTTATAAAGTAAAAGAATTTAGACGTATAATATTTGTTTACCACAAAAACTTCACGAAATGAAGGCTTCAGTGTATGTTTATTTCACAGTTCAGTCGTCATAACAACGATAGCAATGGTAATGCTTCAAATGTTTTTCCGGGAGTCAAATAAAGCAAGTAGCGCTGGCTTTATGAAAGCGGTTCCTTGTGACGTCACGACAAGGCCCCGGGATGTGTTCAGTTTGCAACACGAGACGTCGCATATCAGTTCTGAGATGAAGTGAATCCTTCTTCTTTTATCCTTTGTAGAAAGTAAGGGAAGGATGTTGGAGGACACAAGGTAAGAAATTAATATCAGCAGCGCTTCCTGAAGGGAAGTAGCTTCTGCAAACAATGTTTCTAGTTTGATTGTTTGAGATGCGGGGAAAGGTATGAATTAATCCTGCTTAGTGGGTTCGGACCTGTCAGGAAATGCCCTTTGAAGTCGCCAGATTATGGGAACTTCGTCGTTCGCAACTCTACTTAGGTAAAATGTTTGGAACCAAACAACTTAAGCAAGCAGCAACCGCAAAACCACTGTAGGCAGTTAGTAAGGAAAACAGTTGACACACGCGAACACTCCATACAGCTCCACAAATAGCATTTAGGTACAGTAAAACCTCCGTAAGAGGGGATAAAGTGACGAAAATTGATAACACTTACACACTTTGAAGTACAGTGAGTATATTGTGATTTTGAGGTTTCGTAGAATTAAAGTCCAAGTTGCAGAAATACAAATCGTTCTTTATTTTCGTAGACATACACTTTCAGATTACAGCAGAATTACATTAATCCTTGTTTCATATAAGCTTGCCACGTATCTCTTAACGGCCACGTGACCTTATCACCTTTGAAAGTGTTCCATTATTTTAGTTTTTGATTCCGCTGGAGTAATTTGAATATTGCGATAATTTTGCATTGTGAGCATACTGGATAATTAATTCCTTCTAAACTATGCAACAGATAATGCTGAAACTTTGTGTGCAAGTTTATAATATTGAGGTCCTTAAGTGTGCACTGTACAAGTTTCCTAGCTCAAGAACTATAGAAAATTCAAATTTTAGTCCCAACGTCGCTTAAATACCGACTGTTTTTGTGTATTCAAGCCATATGGTTTATTTCTTTGCAAATGCACCCGAGTGTTTTCTAAATTTTCACCCTAAACAGTTCTTTTTATGAATAATATTTTCCGGTATAAATAACCTGTTTTTCCGGAATCTGCCTAAAGATAGCTAAGTTAAATTTGAGCAGGATGAAAGCAAACCCAAAATACTGCTCCGGATTTACCTTGTTAATGGGATGGCAGTTATTTTTTTTTTAAATAATAGGTGTGATATGTTTATCCAAAGATTGTATAACAACGCTTCATTGATACTTCTGCTCACGGAAATGCCAATATTACAAGGGTCGTTTTTACCTCCGATATAATATAAATGAAAGACAAGTTCATAGAAAACAATTATTCTATTGTGGAAACGTAGAGTCAGAATGAAAAATTCAATGCCAAGCGGGGATTTGAACCACGGATCTTCTGGTTTCCGTCCAGCCGCTCTACCATTGAGCTACTATGGCCAACGTGCCGATATGACATTTATTAATTTCCAATAATTGACCTAATAGTGGTTAACTATAAAGCCCGGGCCTTAAAGTACTTACATGTAGTAAGTCGCCATTAAGGCAGTTGTCCAATGTGTTTATGAGAACTCCTAAGTGGTTTACCGGGAAAAAACCAGTCAGTTGGAGAATTTAATGTCATATCGGCACGTTGGTCATAGTAGCTCAATGGTAGAGCGGCTGGACGGAAACCAGAAGATCCGTGGTTCAAGTCCCGGCTATGGCATTGAATTTTTCATTCTGACTCTGCGTTTCCACAATTTATCCTACACACGGCCAGTGTGAAAGAACAATTAATTTCCAATTATTGTATTACCTAGAGTTTTGTATACCTATGGTTACTTTTCAGCATAATCACAAAAAAGATTAAGTAAAATGAAATGTGTAGTGTTTAACGTCCGCTTTTACTACATACGGCATCGCAAGCGGTGACACTGATGACACATGAGGTGAAGATGGAGCACCGGTGGAATGAGATTGCGGGGGAAACCGGAGGTCCCGGAGAAAACCAGCCCCAGCGCCGTGTTGTCCACTACATATCTCACTTTTAGGTGGCCTGGGATCGAACCCGGGCCGCCATGGTTAAGACATTTATCGTACCTGTGGACAAGCACTGCAAATACCCTCTGCAAAAAATGTTGCCGCCAATGATTTCAAATGAGCCTTGGCGTTGTTTTGAAGATGCATCCTTTGTCGTGATTGTCGCTTTATATCTGGCGTGTCGTACTGGATCCAAGTTCCTTCTCCAGTAACAGTTGATTTCAAAAAGTTCTCTTCTTCATCCTGATAGCGGTCAAGGAAATTCAAAGCTGACCGCTATCACGATGGAGAGAACTTTCTGAAATCATTTATTTTTGAAGATGGAACTTGGATCCAGTACGACACACCAGAAACAAAGCGACAATCACAACAATGGGTGCATCTTCAAAACAATGTCATGCGTATTTGAAATCATTGGTGGCAACGTCTTCTGTAGAGGGTATAGAATGTCGTTGAGAAATGGTGAAGTTCAAGCTAACACTAATTTGAAAAATATTGATAACTTTTTTAAATTTGCCTTCAGAGGCAGTGCATATGGCTTTACTTTTGTTGAATTATCGCATTTTGCGGTTTCGCTCCTAAGCTTGCCGCATTCGAATGTTGATTGTGGGGGTGTATTTAGTTTAGTTTAATTAAAGTGAGACACAGAACCGAATGTGTAGTTCAACAATGAATGTCACTTGTAACAAACAATGGTGCAACTACTGAGCTGTATGACAGAGTGCTCACTATAGGATTCAGACTCATCCCTTCCACCATAAGGGCATTTTTTTAATTTACGTCCTCCAACGTTTAGCCATATCGGACAGTGAATCAAACGGTGAAATTATGTTCAAATTATGTTCAAATCTTTTAGGGTAAGGGAAAACGCCGGAAGAAAATAACTTATCTATATAGCTCACCCTGAACAAAATTCGAACTCAGGACCGCTTGAACGTGAGGTGGACACGCTACCACTACGCTGAAGAGGCAGACTTATATCATAAGGACAGCATCAGTCATTGGCAAGTGAAATTTTCACTGCTGGTAATTCAATTTGTAAATGAAACTATTTTAATATTTATTGACTCTAATTATATATAATAACAATAATATACAGCTTAATGTACCTAATATTGCGGCATAAAATGTTCTTTTCCGAATACTAATTGGACAGCACCCTCGCAGCGAGCGTGGTCTTTTAAGAGCTATGTACAGCCGATAATAACACTGGGTAGCAAAAGAAAAAAAAAATCTTATATGCCCGAAACAAAATAGGCAAATTCTTATGTAAACTGATCTGCTGATTCCAAAAATGCCCCTCAAAATACTGAATCACGTAACGTTTTTTAGGTATTCATAACTTTTTATGGAAACTTACAGAAATGTGATATGATAACTCATATTTGATTAATTGAAAATAATAAGTATTTTATTGCCAAATAACATTGCAAATAATAATAATTATTATTAACTATTATTATTATTATTAAAATAAATAAACACAAGATAATGATGAAAACCAATACCTGAATTATCTCAGAAGTGTTTCACTTGATTTTTTTTTTTTTTTTTTTTTTTTTTTTTTTTTTTTGTATTGACTCTTCCGTTTGAGGAACCAACAATAGTCTCCGAACATGGCTGAATCCCAGCGATACCCTGGTAACGTCTTTCCATCTCAGAAATGTCCTGGTGAAAACGCTCACCTTGCTCATCACTTACTACAGCTCCTAGGTTTGTAGGGAAACTATCAAGGTGAGAGAGCAAAAAGTGGATTTTAAGTGACATACGGCAACCCATTTCTTTGTAGCTCCTTAATATTTCTGAGACTAAAGTTTCATAATTTTCTTCTTTGTTATTGCCCAGGAAGCCTTCCACCACTGATTTAAATGATTTCCATGCTACCAGTTCAACACGTTTAAGCTTTGATTCAAAGACACTGTCTTTAAGAAGTAGTCTTATTTGAGGACCGACAAATATACCTTCCTTCAATTTAGATTCACTTATTTCGGGAAAGATACTTCTTAAATACTCAAATGCACTTCCACTTTTGTCCATACCTTTAACAAAATTCATCATTAACCCGAGCTTTATTGAAGTGGGGGGAGAAGAACTTTGTTTGGGTCTACTGGAGGCATATACTTAACACTGCTTGCTCCAGGGGTATAGTCTTCCCTTTCCCCCCATTCTTTCACTATAAAATGCTTGTCAGTTGCCCTAGTGTCCCATAAGCACAAAAAACAGCAATATTTTGTGAAACCTCCCTGCAGTCCCGTTAGCAATGCAACTTCCTTGAGGTCACTACAAATTTCCCAGCCATGGTTTTGATAACTAATAGCATCTAAAATTATGGACATGGAATCGTATGTCTCCTTCATTCCTATGGCATGAAATAAAGGTATTGAAGGTAGTAAATTGCCATTATGAAGCAACACTGCCTTTAAGCTGTATTTAGAAGAGTCAATGGCTATTATTTTAAATTAAGTCAATATGAGTTGGTATCATACATCATTTCTGTAATTTTATATAAAGGAATAAGAATATCTCAAAAACGTTACGTGATACAGCATTTTCAGAGGCATTTTTGGAATCAGCGAGTCATTTTGCATAAGAATTAGCCTATCTTGTTTCGGGTATAAAAAAACGTGTTCCCTAGTGTAATCAGTCATAGGAGAACACCTCTGTTAATCTCAAAGCTTTAAATTAATTAACTTCATTGTAACAGTGTTGTATTTAGGCTACACTTCTAGTTTCAGTAGAAATAAATAACTAATCCGAATTTGTTTTATGTATATAGGTAAGTGCATATAACTTTTATTGTCGGTAGAAGTTCACTGGTGCAATTAAATTATAGCCCGGAAATGTTCTTAAGTCAAGTTCATTTTCTGATGAACAGAACTTCTTTGAATGATGATAATAAATAACAAATCATTAGAGAAAATCCAAGTTTATATGTTTGTGGAATTCATTTTCTAGGACACTAGAAAAAATGACTGTCAACTATAAACAAAATTTGTTTGTTTTTAGAAGCATGCCATTCTAACTTTTTAGCATCGACCTTGTATTATGCCCTCATGAGTAAACTTGAGCTTAGTGATTCTAACTTCAGTAGGTTCTCTTGTTGTTTCCGCTAAATCTCCACTCTCTCCTCTCTTCTCCACTCCTCGCTGATAAGCGTGCGCGACATGGAAATTGCCTGTGCTACAGCTCTCTGCGCGGAACTGCAATTACGAAGAAGACAGGTGCGTTAGCATTAATCATAATAATCCTAATATTTTTTTTTCACTGTGTATACATGAAGTAGAAGGCACAGAGGAACAGCAGAACTTTTATTTGTTTACTTAAATTTACCTGATTTTATTGTATGATCGTGATTATATTATAGATTACGTAGTGTGTGGATCACAAACATTAAATCATATTTAAGTTTGTCTACTGTTTAACTGTTAACTATCCTCAGTATTTCATTCCATCCGAAAATTTAGTCTGATAATTTTTGCAAAAGTACAGCTTTCGTTACGTTCTGAATCAAAACATTAGAACTATCTCTTAGTTGTGTTTGAGTGTTTGAGTTAAGCGTCTTAAAGTATTATTTAAAAAGCTTTTCATAGAATCCTTACCCTTTAAATTGAAATATTGCTAGTTTTAATTTTCTCAAAAATGGTTCTAAAACAGATCTGAGGAAGTATGCTCTGGAGGTGTGAACATCGCAGTCCTTCCTCTCCCTATCTAAACTAGTTATTCCTCATATTAAATAAATGTATGCTTTAAAAGATAGCTAAGCTTTATATATCTCTAAAATGTCAATATTCCAGAGCAAACCTGGGAAAGTTACTCCGAAGGTGTGAACAGTTATACCTCCCCTTTTTCCTGCTATAACTAGCATACTATGACTTTTTAGGTTCGTAGAATTAAAAGTCTGTTTTGCAGAACTTTAAACTGCTCTTTATTAGAAGTAAAAATACGCTTTGTACAACCCTGTCAGCAGCAGAATATCGTAACATACACAAACGCAGTCCTCAAGGTCTCTCCTTGCTTCACAACACATAAACAAACAAAACAATGCACTTGCGGTACACTTCAAACAGCTGCACACACAACTAACAACTGCAACTCACAACTGTCTCACTGACACCTTGCGAGGCCATTGTTTCTACAATGTAATAGACCATACGACAACAATCACGATGCAGCGGGAAATTCCAGGCTATCTCTGTCTCTTTCTCTCTCTCGGCAAACGTTCAGGGCTCGCGTAGCCTCTGTCTCTTTCCTTTTTCTTTCGCACGTTCCCGGCACTAGCTTGTCGCGGCTCCAAAAAAAAAAAAAAAAAAAAAAAAAAAAAAAAAGCGATCGGTGACAATAGGTAAATAAGCACATCTTATGTAGAAGCGGTTTTTCCACTTTGGGGTTTACAAAAGGACAGAAATTATGAGAATGGTTTGTCACGTTGGTAGTACAGCTCCCCAGTCCTGATCCAGAGCTTCGGGAATACATTTGTATAAGGAGAACTTTTATATATTTCATTTCTAAACGGCCGCGCCGTGGCTCAGTGGTTAGACCGATTGGCTCTCACCAAGGCGGCCCGGGTTCGATCCCAGGCGACCGCAAAGTGAGATTCGTGGTGGACAACACGGCACTGGGGCGGGTTTTCTCCGGGATCTCCGGTTTCCCCCGCCATCTCATTCCACTAGTGCTCCATCTTCACCTCATCTATCGCCAGTGTCACCCCCTGTGGTGCCGTATGTAGTAAAAGCGGGCGTTAAACACTACACATTTCACTTCTAAACTTTAAAAGCAATGAAATTTGAGGATGGGATACACTTGTTTGCCTACTTCTGGCTGTATTTTAGTATATGACAAGAATTATACTGAACTATAGTAATTATAAGGAATAAAAGCTGGCAGTTATTATATAAATAATATTACATCACACCAATAATTTCAAATTTACTACGATAATACCTACACTATCTCATATCATTACACTGTACCTACAATCTGAAAACCTCTAACACAGTAAAATAAAAATTAATAACAAATATAATTGATGATGGCTAAACGCAGCTACAGGTAAGGCAGCTATTGTATTTCATCCAAGATTTAGATTCAAAATACATGTTTTAATACTTCCTGAGCCTAAATCAGGGTTGTGAGTTTCGGTGGGAGCGTTGGGAAAAGAATGCTTCCTGTACCCTGGGCTCATATGTGGAACGTTTCACCCAATTCATTCATCATCCGATATGACCGTTGGAGGATGTTGATACTCAGGGTCTTACATAAATAGCCATAACATCCAAAGTTTTCAAGTTAGAGAAGTGAAGCTTAGTACACTCATTTAAGATAATACATTTAATATGCACAATTGTTTTCATAATTTTCCGTTGTTTATAACTAATGCTACATATTTTTTCTCTATGCAGAGAAAGACGAATATCGGGCAACTCTAAGCTCTATGGATCCCGGGCTCATTTGAGCATCATTTCACCCGTTCCATTCATCGTCCGATATGACAACGTTGGAGGACGTAAATTACAACAAAAAAAAAACACCGTTTCGGCAAGCACCGCACTATACTGTCCGCCCCTTTGAACTCGCCCCAACAATTCGTTCGCGACAGTACAAATGGTAATAAAGAATGATCTGCCATAGGATCATAATGCTATCTGTCGGTCAAGTGTACAAAAGAAAAAAATAGAACCAGTTGCCTGTGGACATGTGTCGAATTTGCCTTGTAGAAGTCCAGGTAAAGTCTGTTTAGTTAACTGGTGTGCACGTCGGCCGCTGCCTTTGACGAACCCTTATAATCGTTTTACAACACCGACCCTCCTTCTCCCAGATCATTCTACAAGATTGCCACCTCTCTCGATACGTCATGGGTAAATAGATAATCTTATGTCCATTCTTATTATGTCCATAATAACCCTTATGTTATTCAAAGTGCGGTATTTGAAACCCAGTTCCTTTAGGGGGCCGCGCAAATTGCAGTGCACATAAGGGAAATCACAAATTTCTTGCAAATGTGCAACCAATTTGTCTAAGCTGGACGCTCTCCCTTTTGCAATCTATAAATTTCTCGACGAATTAAATCGCATGTGAAATTATCTACTTTACAGGAACGTTTCCTTTTGTTTTCACACTTGATCGGCGTCTTTGGTATTCCTTTCGTCACAATATTTCTTACTGTATTTCTGTGAATACCCATCAGGTTCATTGCACGACCCCTTACGAAGATTATTTGTCAGCACATATTTATATGTGTTCAAAACAAGCGCTTGAATTTGCTTAGAAACAGTTACCGTTATAACTTTGTTTTGGGAGGCTTTTCCAGTAATATAACTCGGCCCTATTGTCATCACTTTGATTATTTTCACTTGACCCAAAGTTATCTACTACTTCATTTGCATTTACCACTGCATTTCCCTCCCACGGTCTCCACATCGTTGAAACAGATCCACTGGAAGTTGGAACTTTGGCAACTGAGACTCCACGTGGAGTAGACATGCGACTGTCACTTCGAGAAAATCAGAGTTGCTATTGGTTCTCAACGACAGTGTTCCATTTCTGAAGTGTGGAGATAGATTTATGACGGTCATTAGTGGGCGGGAGGGTAGTTTCCTTTGAGCGGCAAACTGCACTTCCGTTCACTAGACAGACTTTACAGTTGTGTAGTTCTTAGGCCTCTACAGACACTTCAAGTATCAGGAGCCTTCGATGACCACGTAGTTAAGACATAAAATAAATACACACAGAAAGAAAATGTTACCTCGTACTAATGTTTTACAATATAGAATTAGTTCTGTTTGTGAATTTGTCAGCAAAGAAGAGAAAATTGTGAAGCGCTATAGCTTTTCTTTTTGAAATTACAACCATCCCTCGTTTGTTATTTTCCTGTACTGGAGCCAAAAATAATAATCATACGTTAGTCTAGTTATCTGTTTTTCTCTTTTTTTTCCGCCTCGCTTGCTACTCATTCGTGCTGGTAGAACATCCCATTCGCTATTTTCTTTGCGTTGTCTGGAGTAGTCATTACATTGGTAGCAAGGTCTTTGCATGACGGCAGATATATTCCACTCGAAAGCTGGGGACCGCCCCATTGCAATACTGCCTCAATTAGAATGCATTTAAAATTATTTAGCATAGAAATGGTACAACAGGGACTCACAAATTTACCTCCATAAAAAAGTGCTTTATCGGACAGTAAAACTGCTACCAACTGTGTAAGGACGAACATTTTGCGGTTATAATGGCGGTTTGTAAACAATTCAATCGTTTGAATGTTATCATTAAAGCACAAGAACTTATATTTGGGTATTTCGTGCATGATGGCAACCTAACCACCATTCTAACCTTTAAATTATGGACTTTGGGTTTATTTTCTCTAGTGTGCGGCAGTTTAAATTGTAGGTACGTTCCTTCTTATTGTAGTGCTGAAACATTAAACCAACATGTCAGAACTAAAGTCGTAACTTGCTAAATACTATCATAAACCGCATCTAGCATTACACAGGTTCCTCTGCATCATTTTCTGGTAGGTATAGGTTGTTCAGTATTATACTCCGCATAGTGTCATATTTATACAGGATGTTACAAAAAGGTACGGCCAAACTTTCAGGAAACATTTCTCACACACAAAGAAAGAAAATATGTTATGCGGACATGTGTCCGGAAACGCTTAATTTCCATGTTAGAGCTCATTTTATTACTTCTCTTCAAATCACATTAATCATGGAATGGAAACACACGACAACAGAACGTACCAGCATGACTTCAAACACTTTGTTACAGGAAATGTTCAAAATGTCCTCCGTTAGCGAGGTTACATGCATCCATCCTCCGTCGCATGGAATCCCTGATGCGCTGATGCAACCCTGGAGAATGGCGTATTGTATCACAGCCGTCCACAATACGAGCACGAAGAGTCTCTACATTTGGCACCTGGGTTGTGTAGACAAGAGCTTTCAAATGCCCCCATAAATGAAAGTCAAGAGGGTTGAGGTCAGGAGAGCGTGGAGGCCATGGAATTGGTCCGCCTCTACCAATCTATTGGTCACCGAGTCTGTTGAGAAGCGTACGAACACTACGACTGAAATGTGCAGGAGCTCCATCGTGCATGAACCACAATGGGTATTTTGACATTTGTCTGCACGAATGATTTCAATTTACAGTTTAAGAGAAATACTAAAATGAGCTCTAACATGGAAATTTAGCGTTTCCGGTCACATGTCCGAATAACATATTTTCTTTCTTTGTGTGTGAGCAATGTTTCCTGAAAGTTTGGCCGTACCTTTTTGTAACTTCCTGTATGTATCGTCCCTTTGTGTTCATTTTTATTCGTTATTTCCCGCCCTCCGATTGAGCAAGAATGACGTCATAGTTGACTGGTGAGTCTATCTTGAAACCAAGCGCCCTCTACGGAGAGGAAGCGTTAATTTTTGTGTAACAGTAAGCAAATTACAGCGCTTTCAGTCTGGTTGCTCCGATAACTAATAAAACCAGCTTCCCCTGTGGATATGAACACAGACCACCACGTCTTCATAGTTGAATATTACTTTCGTACCGGCATTAAAATTGGTGCGACATATAAATATAACTTAAACCGCTGCATAGAGGAGTTTATGCAACTCTATCCAGCATTCAGACAAGTCCCTCGGAGCGTTATGTTGTCAAAAGTACTCAGGTAACGTCAAATTGACATACTTTTGTTTGCAACATAAACGTCTTACGTTTTATCACTATATGATATAAATATTTTGTCATTCTCACGCTTAATTAAAATGTCTATTAATGTTGGTATCCTTATGTCTTTTAAAACCAATAGGTGCATCAAACATTTCCAAGATACAGGATCAGTTACTCGCCAAAAGAGAGACACTGAACGCTATAGACTGGTCCCAATCTAGAAGCAATAAATAATGTTATGACAGAAAGGCCTCAAGCATACCTTCTCGCAATACAGACAGTGTTTAAGGGGAAGAGAGAAAGCAAATATAAGAAAATGGACACATAAGACTATGTACACTTGGGGACATAGGTACAATAGTCCAAGTTTAGACCTCCGTGCCGAATATCCTGAGTAGTGTATTCCAGTCCAGTCTCACTTTCTTGTTTAGACTTGGATAAAAGCTTTGTACATATTGTTAACACTAATTTATTTTTCATTCCTAGAACATGTTCTGCTAATTTTCTGGTTTGTAATGAAGTTGCATTGTGTGGAAACTGTGGGTTATAGAAAAGAATTGAGAACAAATTGAAATATTTCTGTTTTATATGACCAGTTTACAATATGCATATATGTCTACTATAACAGAAAAACAGATGTTCATTGTGAAATAAGTGTTCATTGACTTATCATTTTGTATATTCTTCATGGTGTACCTTTATGGCTGCATAATTAGCTCTGCAGTGCATTGCACTGCAGTATATACGTTAAAAACAGTTATGGTGTCTACGCACCAGGCGAAATTACGCACCTTTATATTCGCGGGCAGACCCACCTCTCAAATAGTATATTTACCTGCCGTTAGAGGGAGGCCTCAAAGCTGCGGCCGCGCCGTGGCTCAGTGGTTAGACCACCAAGGCGGCCCGGGTTCGATCCCAGGCGACCGCAAAGTCAGATTTGTGATGGACAACATGGCGCTGGGGCGGATTTGCTCCGGGATCTCCGGTTTCCCCCGCCATCTCATTCCACCGATGCTCCATCTTCATCTCATGTATATCAGTGTCACCGCCTGCGGTGCCGTATGTAGTAAAAGTGGGCGCAAAACATTACACATTCATTCCTTCCTCAAAGCTGCTGTCAGCACATCAAGCAAGATCGCAAACCGCAAGGGGAATCGTATATAAACTCACTCCATCAGTAATGCTATTGATGACGTCATATTTTGCGCGGTAAAATCACAGATATAAATGAACACCGTATATATTGAATGATTTCAAAATTTCGATTACTACTTTTTCGATTCTTCGAAGGTGACTCTAAAGTGTTTATTTTATTTTAAAATACTGTAGTTTCAAGTACAGCATTGCAAACCTCGAGCCAGAAATGTGGTTCGTGCATAGTAACATTATGCAAGGAAATAATTGTGTATCAGATTCACTGTCAGTTATCAGTTCCCGAGAACAAATCTCTCCATATATCAATAACGATTTGTCACCTTTTCTTTCTAGTGTACTGGATTACTGTAAAACAATTTCAAAATTTCCAGAAATAAAAAATAAATTGCTGCTAAATATTTGGGTATTGCACCTGCAACTGTTTTCTCTGAAAGACTATCTAGCACAGCAGGATTCATTTGTTACAGAAAAAGAAGTATACTTGAATCCGAAAAAATGAAAGTGCTGGTATTTTTGAACAGAAACTTATAAACGTGCACTGTTTTGTTTTTGAAAATCTAAAATAGAGTTTAGAAATAGGAAAATGATGGTTATAAGCTTTGTCTTATTAAATATGTGCACCTATTTAATTTTATGGGCATTGCACTTTAGTCAATATTCTGTTTGATATTGAAACTAGAGGAATAAGAGTAAGAAAATTAATGGAAGAGGAAACATTGTGAAATTTTTTTTATTGGTATTTAATGGAGAAGGTATTGCATCGCACCCAAACATTCTATACCGAGATTGTACTGGAAATACATGAATTTAGATCTCTTTAATAAAAAAGAAGAACTTTTAGAAAAATATTCGTGTTTGTTTCTGAACGCATAGACGATAATCGGTTAGAACAAAACTTGAAGTTCAGCGTCTTTAAGGATGCCACAGGAGGTTGACAAAAATACCACCCACACTAAACTAACCTTTACGTGGGAAATTTTTCAGAAATTTTAACGGTGTTAAGGTACATCTGAGGAAATATAATAATAAAACTGTTTCTATAAAACTTGTTTGTCTCAATCCACCTGAAAGAGTTAGAAGAATAAGCACTTTAAACAATATTTGTGCGGGATTGATTAAAAAGGGCCATATGAGTGCAAACATCAAAATAACTTCCCCCTATCCGCCTCGGTAGCGTAGATGGTACCGTGTCTGCCTCAGGTTCAAGAGGTCCCGAGTTCGAATCACGGTCAGGGTGACTTACCTGGATAAGATTTTTCCGGGGTTTTCCCTTATCTTGGAAGGCGAAATTCTAAGCTCCATGGACCCCGGGCTCATATAAGCATCATTTCACCCATTCCATTCACCGTCCGATGTGACTTAACGTTGGAGGACGTAAATTACAAAAAAAAAAAAAATAAGTAAGTAGGCAGGCAGGCTGGCAGGCCGGCAGGCAGGCAGACAGGCAGGCAGGCAGGCAGGCAGGCAGGCTGTTTATAAAAGTTATTAGGTACTGTCATTAGGTACTGACATTGACAATTTTCTTTATGAAATTCTTCAAGAAAATAATATTTTAATTATATATAAGCTTTACAGCAGACCTGGGAAACAGTACTCTCAAAGTGATAAGCCTTTCCCCTACTTCCCCTTCCTTCGTGTCTCCACAGTAGAAACCCGCCAGTTAAAACTGCTTGTATCTGATGATGAACTAAAACAGGAAGCGGGGCAAATTACTCTGTTCACACCTTCAGAGTGTCTTTCCCAGGCCCGCTCTTAATTATTAACATGGTTAAGCAAATTTTAGAAATTCAACAAAACGTAAGTGTACTGTTTTTCTAGGCTCAGATCTGCTTAACATAACAAATTTAGCTTATTTACCTCATTGTGATTCTGGTAAACATCCACGATGTACGTCTCTTGTTGTTGTGCTTGATATACTCAATTTACACACGAAGTTTTGCTATATTCCTTCCATAAACTCGCTTCGAAACATAGATTTTAACGATCATCTGCATCTAAGCACTGGTTTTATTGCAAAATATATCTGGGTCAACTTCATCATCAATTCGATGCAGTGTCCGCAGTTTGTGTGGCTGCTAACTATGCATTTTTATGGTGAGCTGAATAGTGGATCTGCTGACACGGTTTAGCAACCATTGGCGGTATGCTTTTTGGCGGACTTTTTGTCCTATAACCGCTTCGCATATGATTTTGGTTCTGTGGATCAAAACTCCATGCTATAATTTCGCAAAGCTTGTGATGGGTTCAGTGTTCAGTCATTCGGGTTGACATTGGGTGCACTGAAATACTACTGGAAACACCTGAAGGTGCGACTCTCATTTTTTTCTCTATCCATTAGGCTTCTACAAAGATCCCCTTCTTTTATTTTATAAATATACGTCCTCCAACGTTAAGTTATATTGGACGATGATTGAAATGGCTGAAATGACCTCGTATGAGTGGAGGGTCAATAGAGCTTAGAGTTATCGGACATTGACTTTCAGGTTAAGGAAACACACCGGAAAATCCATATTCAGGTAACTCATCCTGACCAAGATACGAACTGTGGACCCCTAGCGTAGCTACCATCTACGCTACCGAGACGGGCACATCGATCTCTTCAATGAAATCAATTTTTTGTTTTTAAATGTATTTTTAACAAAGAATAATCACCTATTTTTGTAACAAATAAGAAATAATTGTACAAACTTTAAAACTGCGCCCTTGCACAGCATCTTAAGTGGTTTAAAATTTTAAGGCTGTTTTCTTTTGTTCAAAATATTTCACACAATGCAATATCTTTTCAATTTCGTTAAACATTTGAAGAGCAATACCTTAAACTGTAATTATATAAGAATGTTATAAGTGGGTTTCCTTCATCGTTTATCAGTGGAGCAATGTTAATTAGAATATCTAAAAGGGGATGGTTCATTGAAATTTCTTATAATTCTGGCCAAAATTAATGTTCATGTTACTTGACTTTTAAAGTAGTTGGCTTTAAATTCAAAGTATATTAAAATGTATTTAATATATTCAATTATATTATAATAAAAGATTTAGAGTAATTTTGAAATAGGCAAAAGTAACCAACATTCTTTCCATGCAAAAGTTACTTCAATATGAGAGATTTCTCCAATATTTTCATGAAAGGGCTGTTCGATAAAGAATGATCATAATTTCTTGGTGTTATAACTATCTGCACTAACATTCAATCCTATTATATTCCATTAGGTAAATGGGAAACAAACACGCCGTAGTAGTGTCATTGTTGGTACTCCTGACATGTTCAGTATCGCCTACCAGTGCAATGGAGGTAACACGCGAGGAAAAATATGCGGCTTTGAAATTCTGCTTTCGTCTCAACAAATCTTCAGTTGAGGCCTATGGAGAGTCTGTTCTTCCCTACAGCACAGCTCGAAGGTTGTTTAAAATGTTTAAAGAGGGGAGACAATCAATTTCAAAGGAAGGTGGACCCGGTGATCCAGTCACTGCTCTTACGGAAGAAAACATCAACACTGCTGCTTCCATTGTGAGAGAGGATCGACGAGTTACCTTCAGATCACTTTCTGAAATACTGAACATTTCATTGGGAGCCACCCACAGGTTGGTGACAGAAACATTACACATAAGAGGTGTTTGTGCGCGATGGGTTCCAAGACTGTAGATTCCCGAACAAAAGGACATTCGCCTGCAGGTCTGCATGCAGTTGAAGTTGATGTTAGAGGAAGATAGGTTGTTTCTTTCAAACGTAATCACTGTCGATGAAACTTGACTACATCATTTTGATCCTGAAAGCAGACAGCAAAGCTCAGTGTGGAAATTACCAATCCCCAAAGAAGCCAAAATGGTTGCTTCTGCTGAGAAAGTTATGGTCATCTCATTCTTTGATATTCATGGAAGGGTTTATCAGCATGTTGTACCGGCACACACATCAGTAACTGGACAATACTACAGGGAAAACATGGGAATTTCATATCAGGCGCAAAAGACCACATTTCCGTGAAGCAGGCTGGATGCTACACCACGATAACGCGTGAGGCGGTCCTTGCCCGTTAGGTACCTCGTTGAGCCCTCCCGGTACTCAACACCTCATATGAGAAGATAGGTGGTGGGTGAGGATTACGAATGGGAGGTTTCCAACAGGTAAGGGATTTTCTCTGGGTAGATCTGCATGAATTATCTCTTTTGGGTTTCAGGGGGTGGGTGCGTCCGGACAGGGTATGGGTATTATAATTTAGAAGCCACCACGACTGTTGAATGTCAAGTTTATTTATATAAGTAGTCCTCTCCACTCGTCACCGTTATCTTGATGTTATGTATGTATCTGTGTACGCCTGGTTTGTGAAATTCGAGGGCATTACTTCGTGCATGCGCGAACACAGACTTTGATTACTTTTCCCTTACTTGTCGCCCCCTTCACTCGCCGAAACAGAGTGATTTTCCTAGCGACGATCAAACGTCGTCCTTGTTCAAATTTCCCCTTCCTTTCGCCAAACTTTGGACACTTTAGAGGTCGTGTGACCTGTCACTTGTTTCTGATAGGTCCTATTTCACCCCTACTCTTAAATCTAAAAGCAATTTCTCGTGTCTGAAACGTGTATTCTATGCGATTTTCACTTTCCCACCGTCAAGCTAATTAATTCATAAACACGTATAAAAATGTGTAACTTAAATCCCGGTGTCCATTCTATCCTCACGTAGCGTGTACCGGTCAAGACCTGGCTGGCGCCGAGGGTCTAGCCTGAACAATGCCACCTTTTTCGGCAAGAGGCTCAAAGGAAGTACCTGTGAAGAAAGGTGTTCATTCACCTCGCAGTTTGGGTTCTCGTGTTTTCGATAATATATATCGGGATTGTTATGACAATGTTATCCCTAACAGGGGCGGTATCACGCGCGGCCGCATATTGCCAATGTTGTTGCTGAATATCTTGCAAAAATCAAAGTGAAATGCATATCTCACCCTCCCTATAGACCGGATTTAGCCACATGTGACTTTTTTCTATTCCCTAATTTGAAGAAACGCCTTCGAGGGCGGCATTATCCATGACCAGAAGCAGTGGTGAAGGCTGCGGAGGCGATTTTGAAGGATCTCTCAAAAATGGTTTCCAGCATATCTTTGAAGATTGGCAGAAACGCTGGGACAAGTGTATCGCATTCAGGGGGGACTATTTTGAGAAGGACCATCAAAATTATGATTGTGATAATTCTTTATTGAACACCTCGTAAGTGTATTTTTAACAAAGAATAACCATTGGTCCGCGTCATTTTCTTGGCATATATATATATATATATATATATATATATATATATATATATATATATATATATGGGTCACCCCAGCCCTAAGTCGTTCAACATCCTGAAGATGGGAGAGATTTACGCTCCCGAAACGTCGATGTCTCAACATCTGCTTACCTGGCTCGAAGCCCGAGAACGTCTAGAACATCTATTTCTGTTACTAATAAGAAATACTTGAACAAACTTTCAAACTGCCGCCTTGCACTGCATCTTAAGTGGTTTAAAATTTTAAAGCTGGTTTCTTATATTCTTTTGTTCAAAATATTTCACACAATGCAATTTTTGTTCAGTTTCCTTCAAGTTTTGAAGGGGCGCATTGTTCATAGACTTACCCTGCGTTGGAGGACAGTACACAAAAGCCATGCAGAAAGAAGGGGGCTTCACAGGATATTCGCATGCTCACAGGCACAGTTCTAATTGTCTTTTTTTAATCAGGGGCCTTAATAATGTGAAATCTGTATATGATATTTATTACTGGTATGCAATATCCCCTCTACCTATATACCTAGGAGAGAAATAGAAACATTTTGTTTTTGAAAATAGGGACTAAAATATCCAGTTAAATTTTGGTATAGAATTTTTAGGGTAAAATGCAAGTGTTATAGAGAAAGTAAGGGAGAATATTATAGAAAACAAAGGAATAAAGAGAGACATTTGAAGTGAAAGAAAGTCATTGCAGAAATATCCATTCTGAATGGTATCTTAGGCAATCAGAAACATGTATCTGGGACAGCAGACGTAGAGCGGAAGCAAGTGCCTTGTGGTTTCGCAGGAAACAGAATCTTCATGTCGCGTACTTCCTAATTAAGCAAGTGCAGAGATAGCGTCTATCTTGTAAACAACGTGGAGCTCCTAGGACGCATCTGCTCCATTTACCTTATTTCCCTCTCCCAGGATTGGCACCGGAGGAAAAGACCAGAAGAATTAAATGAAGCAGCTTTGAATTTAATTTTTATACTTTCGCTACTAGATGTTAAAGTAGAAAAGGAATTGTGTTCCACTCAGAAAGCTCTACAGCATATTTTGACATTCCCCAAATCCAAACAAATATCCTCGAGCGTGATTCTGTAAACATTACATTTTTATAGGCATCTTCCAAATACACGGCACTATTTCACTGTTCTACAAAGTTTGAAAAGTTGAATGTTACAATAAAAAGATTACTGTTTTCTTATCTCCTTTAGGTCACTGAACACGAAAATGATACTTAAATTGATTGGTTAGCTCTTTTTTTAAAAATTTATTTAAGGTCACTTTAACTTCCTGGGTCATATCGCGACCATTTTTACAAAATAATACAATTAGTAACATATATAAAAATTTACATTCGATATACAGGATTACAATCAAACATAAAGTATACACATTAATAACATTAATTATGAAACAATTTACATTAAATACAGATAACTGAAAACAAAGACAAGAACATATATATATCCAGATTTATGAACCCTATTTTACACAGTGGTATATTAGGGTTAGAGTTGATACATAAAAATACACAATTTTAACAAAAATATTTTAAATGCTAGAAGGAAGAAAATATGTTATAATCTGATGCATATTAATTTAAACTATTTCAGACGTTTAAACACTGAGTTTATAAACATCATGAAGTACTTATACCGTTGTGACTTCATTAGCAAAGATGTGAGCGGAGCAGAAAATTCAGTTCCTAGAGAGTCTAGCTTGAATATTAATTATTGTCTTTCTCTCCAGAAAATGGGACAACAGAAAAGGAGATGAACCACAGTTTGAAATTCTTCACCACACATGCACTCAGGGTTGGATGTTAAGTGAAAACGTGATAAGTATTCACCAAATTTACCATGTCCACTTAAAAATTGTGTCAAAACAAAATTTGGTACAAGAGTTTCACATTTTCCTCTGTCATATACACTAGGGAAAAATAATGTTTTTGTTAAACTTCCATTTGGAGTTGTTAGCCATTGTTGGTTCCATTCTTCAAGAATATGTTGATGTATTATTCTCCGTACATTAGAAATAGGACATAAAGAGTGTGTCACAGGAAGATTGGATTCTGCAGCCTTCTTAGCCAAGCAATCAGCTCTCTCGTTACCTAAAATTCCACTGTGTCCTTTAACCCATCACATGCAAATATGTCCTGGAACATATATTAGTTAACAACACAATTTTGCAAAACAAAAATTTCATTACTTTAACACCATTGTGTAGATTATGAATTAAAATTGATTAAAGTATACTGCACCTAATTTATATTAATTTCCAAATGTCTATATTCTTTAGGTAATTAAATAGATTGCGTAGTAGTTTGAAACTGTTTAGCAGCATGGTGATGTCCTGTGGGATTCCATGTTTTTTTCTGTTTATTTTGTATTCATTGCATTCTATGAGAATGTGGTAAATTGTAAGGTTTTTATTACATTCTTTACACGTAGGCTGCGGCTGTTTTGAGAGAAGATATGAATGAGTGAGGCTGGAGTGACCAATTCGTAGACGGGTGAGAATGACTTGTTCCTTTCTAGTAAGCGGCTTGGTTGGGTGAAGAGCGGTGGATCCTTTTCGCACTTGGTGTAATTTTCCTGGTTGTTGTTGATTCCATTCAGATTTCCATTTTTGTACTGGTGTTCTGGAGACATGATTTATAATATCTGAATATGAAATTTGGACGTTCGTTTGTTCGCGTATTGATGTGGCGTCTATAGCAGCTTCGTCCGCTCTCTCATTCCCTGTTATTCCTTGATGGGAAGGGATCCAAATGAAAACCACTTCTTTACCAGCATCGGTGATGTTACTGAATAGTGTCTGTGTGTCCTGAACTAATTTGTTATCTGTTGCGTAGTTCTTCATGCTCTGCAAGGTACTCAGGGAGTCAGGGCATATTGCATAGCAGTTGTGGTGTGCTGTCAGTACGTAAGTGCTCCACAAATGGCGTATAGTTCAGAACTGTAGGTGGAATAATAGTCAGGTGGCGGCTGTTGTAGAACTTTATTATTGCACATCCAGTACCATGATCCGTTTTTGATCCATCAGTGTAAATAAATTGATAATTGGGGAAATTGTTGCACATTTCATAAAATAGTGTTTGATAAACAATTGCAGCGGTATTCCATTTCTGGTAAAATGTTAGGTAGGTATATATCTTGGAAATTTTGAGTTTCCAGTATGGTCCTTCATGGAAGTCCCTGGTCATTATGGGAGGGATCTTTATGCTGTTAGTATTTAAATAGTTAGAAGTCATTGATAGAAAGGTAAGGAGTGCTTTCTTGTATGACAGGTCTTGTTGCTTTCTGTGGAAAACATATGAATGGCTAGTGGAAACGTAGAGTCAGACTGAAAAATTCAATACCATAGCCAGGATTTGAACCACGGATCTTCTGGTTTCCGTCCAGCCGCACTACCATTGTGCTACTATGGCAAACGTGCCGATATGATATCATATGGCTATTAAATTGGTTTAGGTTTATATGGATCGCAGTGTATCAGCCATACTTTCACCATGTCTGCATCAGTAATTCCTTTCACTGTTTTTCCATATTATAACCCTCTCTTACCCAGCTTTCTTAAGTCTATTAAAGCTCCTGCATTTGTAATTTTATTGGGAACGACATGCAGTAGAATTTGGCTGCATTGCTTCCTTAACGAGTTGTGTCGAGTCTTACCATATATTAATAAATTGGCCAGCTGTAGACAACAATACAAAAGGCAACAAATTCAGTATGAGATGCTAAAGATGGCATCCTAAGCCGCAAAGCTGCGTTTGCTTCGACAGTCATGGCCTCGGGGTAAATTTCGTTTATCGTTTATCATTATGATGCAAATTCAATCTACTTGTGAAGGAAGTTCTGTGAACGTTCTCTTGTACACAGTGACTTCACAAATTGGGTCAAAGGTTCTCAACCCGTTTAACATGGCAGAAATACTACATTGAGTCACAAAGGAAGTCGTGATCCTGGCTTTACAAAGGCTCGAGGTGCACTGACGCTGTTTGCTCTATCAGCCGTCTACGGTTGCTGACATTGATTAGCTTTTGTGTGTGTTTTTAATCCATTAAACCCGAGTTGGAATTTTATTACAAATTAATTAAATGTGCTCAGCTAGACTGCGAAACTTCCTTAGCAAATATCACCGAGATATAATTTAACGGTCGAGTAAATGGCTTTGAGAGTAAGGACCTATTTTGGTCTAAAATAAACCTAAATAAATACCTTTCAACCAGAGCTATTAAACAACATTAAAAACTTAGGTAATAAAATAAATAAATAAATAATAATATTATTAATAACAATAATAATCATTTATAATGATGATACGTTAATTCCCGTTAAGCTTTAAGCCTAAAGACAACGTCAACAGAACTATGTGCAACGTGAAGCTTGTTATAGAGATTAATATACAGGGTGTTTCGAAATGCCACCGAACCAAAATATACGAGGGCTCTTAAATAAAGAATGATCATAATTATTTTGACAACGTACCTTTACTCATCCTCATAATTTTGATGATTCCTCTCAGAATAGCCTTCCCTGAATGCGATTCACTTGTCCCAGCGTTTCTGTCAGTCTTCAAAGACATGCTGCAAACCATTTCTTGAGACATACTTCAAAATCGCCTCCACAGCCTCCCACGAAGGCGTTTCTTCAAGTTAGGAAATAGAAAAAAGTCACATGGGGCTAAATCCGGGCTATAGGAAGGGTGAGCGATGCCTTTCACCTTGATTTTTGCAAGATATTCAGCAACATCATTTGCAGTATGCGGCCGCGCATTATCGTGGTGCAGCATCCAGCCTGCTTCATGTAAAAGTGGTCTTTTGCGCCTGATATGGACTTGCAATGTTTTCAAGACATTTCTGTAGTATTGTCCAGTTACTGATGTGTGTGCAGGTGCAATATGCTGATAAACCACTCCATGTATAACAAAGAATTCAGATGACCATAACTTTCCCAGCAGAAGAAACCACTTTTGCTTTTTGGCGGTTGTTCATGAAGGAGATATCCACACTGAGCTTTGCTGTTTGCTCTCAGGATCAAAATGATGCAGCCAAGTTTCATCAGCAGTGATTACGTTTGAAAGAAACTCCGGATCTTCCTCTAGCACCAACTTTAACCGCATGCAGACCTCCATGCGAATGTCTTTTGTTCGGGAATCAACAGTCTTGGAACCCATCACGCACAGACGCGTCTCATGTGTAATGTTTCTGTAACCAACGTGTGGGTGGTGCCCAATGAAATGTTCAGTAGTTCAGTAAGTGATCTTAAGGTAATTCGTCGATCCCCTCTCACAATGGCAGCAGCAGTGTTGATGTTTTGTTCCGTAAGAGGAGTAACTGGAGCACCGGGTGACCTTCCTTTGAAATTTATTGTCTCCTCTCTTTAAACATTTTAAACCACCTTCGAGTTGTGCTGTAGGGAAGAACAGACTCTCCATAGACCTCCTGTAACATTGTATAGGCGTCAACTGAAGATTTGTTGAGACGAAAGCAGAATTTCAAAGCCGCATATTGTTCCTCGCGTATTACCTCCATTAGAGCGGTAGGCGATACTGAACATATCTGAACTTACCTGGTTCTCACAGGCGGGAACCAGGGGTACCAACAATGAAACTACTAGGGCGTGTTTGTTTAACATTAAGCTAATAGAATATAATAAGATTGAATTTTAGCGCGAAAAATTATGATCGTAAAACAAATTATGATCATTCTTTATTGAACAGCCCTCAGCTTCTATGTGACATATATAGATAGTTTTACTACCAAAGAGCCGAATAAAAGACGCCCCAGAATGGGTGGGGATTAGGCAATTACAGGTACAACGCAGCGTGCCTCACGCTACACAAGTTCGCAGGTAGGACACACACCGTGTTGCGTGCTGTAGCTGTTTGTAAACATAACCACATACTACATGGTAGCTTACTGCTATTAAGAATTTCTTTGGTTTATGAAACCGCAATAAAGGAGCTATTGTTTAGTTATTTGTTTGTGGGTATTTAGCCTGTTCCAACATTCCATTATAACAGTCCATGGCGGCAAATAAGCTGGTGGACATATGCAACTTGAAACTTTTGGAGGGAAGTTAATGCTAGTGAAATGAGGATGGAAGCATTAAATGATAAGAAGAACAGAGAAAAATCTCAAAGAGGCTGGCCCCGTACCTCAGTTGGTAGAGCATCTATCTGCAGTGCTATGGGTCCCGGGTTCGATTCCCGACGGTGGGGGTGGGGTTTTTTCTCCGATAATTCCTCATCTTCCCCAGAGTCTGGAAGTATGAATGAGAGTGGGAATGTGTGCATGATGTAATGATTAAAACCAACCGAACCACGCTGATACGGCCATTGCAGTTATAGGCGGGGTATAAATGGGACAAAGACAAAAAAATCAACGAATTTCAGATAAAGTTAACCAAAACTAAATGGATTATGCAATGTTACAAGCATTTTATTTCACTGTGTTTGATAATATTAAATAAAGCTGATTTTACAGTAACTGGTTGAAAGAACTGTACAATTAACATCATAGCAGAAGGAGCAAACTTATAGCTCTCCGAGTCATTATCGACTTTTTCAAAAGTAACTTTGATGTCATGGTGATTTTGTGTGTGGTGTGCTTATTTTGTTATTTCCCTTTAAACCTCTACACCTTGAAGAGTAAGACGAAGGAAAACCAAATCGCTCATATGGTTTCCCGCAAATGCATTGTAAGTTAGATTTTAGAATTATTTTTCCATGTCTAGTTATATTAACATTCCATTGTTTCTTTCTTTTGCAGGTAAGTGCTTGCTGTGAACCAAGTACTGGTACCCTTTGGTGAGTCAGCTTTGTAATAAGCTTTATTTCAGTAAATTGCTGTGTTGTTTATCGTAAATATATTTGTCGTTTCCGTTGTTGATTTTATTTTTAACTTGATGCTATCCTTGGTTTTCGATAGTAGCAAATAAGAGGATTGTTCAATAAAGAATAATCATAATATTCTTACGGTCATAATTTTTCGCACTAAAATTCAATGTTATTTAATGTGAAACAAAGACGTCGAAGTAGTTTCATTGTTGGTACTCCTGGTTCCCGTCTGTGACAACCAGGCAAGTTCAGACATGTTCAATATGGCCTACCGCTGCAATGGAGGTAACACGCGAGGAACAATATGCAGCTTTGAATTTCTGCTTTCGTCACAACAAATCTTCAGTTGAGACCTATACAATGTTACAGGAGGCCTATGGAGATTCTGTTCTTCCCTACAGAACAGCTAGAAGGTGGTTTAAAATGTTAAAAGAGTGGAGACAATCAATTTCAAAGGAAGGTGTACCCGGTGCTACAGTTACTGCTCATACGGAAGAAAACATCAACACTGCTGCTGACATTGTGAGAGAGGATCGACGAATTACCTTAAGATCACTTTCTGAAATACTGAACATTTCATTGGGTGCCACCCACACGTAGGTGACAGAAACATTACACATGAGACATGTTTGTGCGCGATGGGTTCCAAGACTGTTAATTCCCAAACGAAATGATTTTCGCCTGCAGGTCTGCATGCAGTTAAAGTTGATGTTAGAGGAAGATCCGGAGTTTCTTTCAAACGTAGTCAGTGATGATGAAACTTCGCTATACCGTTTTGATCCTGAGAACAAACAGCAAAGCTCAGTATGGAAATCTCCTTCATCACCAACCCCCCAAAAAAGCAAAAGTGATTGCTTCTGCTGGGAAAGTTATGGTCAGCTCATTCTTTGCTGTTCATGGAATGGTTTATCAGCATGTTGTACCTGCACATATATAAGTAACTAGACAATACTACAGGGGTGTCCTGAAAAATTGCTTGTCCATATCAGGCGCAGAAGACGACATTTACGTGAAGCAGTTTGGATGCTGCACCATGATAATGCGCGGCCATATATTGCCAATGTTGCTGCTGAATATATTGCAAAAATCAACGTGAAGTGCATCCCTCACCCTCCCTGTAGTCCGGATTTAGCTCCATGTGACTTTTTTCTATTCCATAATTTGAAGAAACGCCTTCGTGGGAGGTATTATCCATCATCAGAAGCATTGGTGAAGGCTGCGGAGGTGATTTTGAAGTATCTCTCAAAAAATGGTTTTTAGCATGTCTTTGAAGACTGACAGAAACGCTGGGACAAGTACATCGCATTCAGGGGAGACTATTTTGAGAAGGACCATCAAAATTATGAGGATGAGTAAAGGTACGTTGTCAAAAAAATTGTGATCATTCTTTATTTAACAGCTATCGTATAATGCACCGCAGTGTTTCTGCAGAGTTGCAGACGACATCACACACGTCTATACTGTCCGGAATCTAAATGCAGGGTGAAAATTTCAAATCCTTTTTCATTTAGCTGTATAGACATCTTACTTCTACAATATCTCATTCACTCTAGGAACTATTGATTTTCCTCACTGCAGCCCTTGACAACCAACTATTTCATTACATTTTAAATCTGCATTGCCTACTATATATTTATCTTCTTTCCCTTTTTATACGCTGTTCAAATATTCTCAGTTATTTATCACGTAAAAGTTTTAACACTTTCACAATTTGATCATAATGTTCAATAATCAAATCACATAAATATGTTAGAAAATTAATAATTTTTAGGCTTAAATTTATCATAAATAATCAGTTTTAAAGTACCGTTTCCATTTTATACGGATTTAAGAATCAAATATTTTGTGTAAATATTACGATGTATAATTCTCGCTTCAACTGTTTCAAGAATGGGTAGAGAATTGTGTGAATGTGTTTTGTTTTAATTTTATCACATATTAAAATAAGTTACAATTTTTATTTGCACTAAATATTACTACATGGGCACATATTATTTTGCTTTGTTTATTTTCGTCTTGGTTAGCCTGTATCCAAACTTTGTCTCTCTAGTAGCTATACGTATGATTATTAAAAATAATAAATGTTCCTGTAATTGACCATGTCGTTCTAAGAGTGCTTCTGCCATGTAATATTGTGCTTATTTCTGTCCCTTTATGATGCAACATCCGGTTTCCTTTACTAGTTGGCTTTCATTTGTTTCCCGCTTCGCTCCAAATTCTTCTAAGGTTTATTCCCTTTGCCAGCGAGTTGCTTTCTTCGTAACTAAATCTTCATTTTCTGTAATTTTTTTCTTTTTTCTCGTTAGTTTTAGTTGTTCTGCTACATGCACATAGTAAGCAAGAGCGTGTATCGTATTCCACCTTAAAATTAAATGTCAGGATGTTAGGTTTTGAGGTCCTCTTTATCCAGAAAATACTCGGTGAATGAACAACATAACCTTAAAGCGAAAGTGCATGAAGGTGACAAGTTTGGTAGTTAGGTTCCAGCTTATTCCCATCTAAAATTACTCTAGGTTACACTAGACTTTATTTTTATTTTCTTAACTCTGCCGTTAAAGATTTTCTCTAAATCAGTACAAATTTAAGATATTTATATGTCAAATACATTTATATTTTTAATTTTTTTTAGGAATAGCCTATGTATATCCTACATGTGAATAAAATTTGTAAACTTTTGTATAACTGGTAAACCATAGAGTAGAGACAAAAACACAAATCTCCTTAAAATACAGGGCGTTTCCGAAATATTCGGTCATAATTTCTGTGAAGTAATCCATATTATTTATAAAAGCAGTCTCCGTATTCAGTTGTCTATGGCAATGTCCTGGCAGTAGTATTATATTCGGACTGTATCCAGTTTTTATTTTCACTCCACTTTTTAATCCATTCAGTTTTCATTGTGACTTCACTTAGTTCGGACTGTCACCTCACTGATGTTTTAGTTCAATTTTCTCTGCCACTTCAATTTTTAATGACGTAGTGGCTTGATGAAATACACTTTACGTAGTGTCTGCTTCTGTCCACTTGATTGACTGGTGAGTCGAACACATGACGTCTCTAACCTCTCGCGTAAGCAGCACTCAGTATACATATCAAGAATCGTCACAAATGTACTTGTAGAATCCATTGAATCTAGTATCAGAAACGCTTTCATTAAATTAGTTCACTCGCGAGAATGCTGGCTCTTCTAGAAACTGGAACTTTCCTCAGAGAATTCTGGAACGTTCTGTAGGCTGGGAGAAGATACTGCTTAAATGTCGAAGCAGACGGCAGGAGGCTATGGATGTGTGCCCCCATATTTAGGAGCAAACAGCGAAAGCTGCGCTCGAAGATCATCCTATATAGATCCTTTATTTTATCCGTGGTCCTGTACGCCTGTGTGGTCTGGGCCAACGCCTCCAAAACCGCCCTAAAGTATCTCCAAACCCTACAAAACCTATCCCTACGCAAAATCCTGTCTGCTCCTATCCGAACAACAACTGCCACCATTCACCAAGAAACCCACGTCCCTTACATCAACGAGGCCATCAACAAACGTGCCTCTTCCATCTGGGCGCGCATCCGACATCATCAAAACCCCACTATACACAATATTGGGAAAGGCGAACCCAAGCACCGAAAACACGCCAGAATCAAAGCATATTGAAGAAAAACAAAAATAAAAAGATAACACGACTGCAAAATTATGCGCGCCCAACCCTTCCTGGCTCAGGCCACGCTCCCCGGCAGAGGCCGCCATCATCGGCAGCCCAGGAGTCAGCTACCCGCTGTCGCACAGCCTAACTGCGAACATTGTAAATATTGTACATATTCAAGTCTGTACAGTGTAGTGCGTGTGATATTGGGACGTACGTGGTATGCCCAGCGGTGTGTGTGTGTGTGTGTGTGTGTGTGCGCGCGCGCGCGCGCGCGCTCGCAAGATAAGCGCAGTGTAAATATGTAAATATAAAAACAAGAAAAAGAAAGACAGAGGCAAATAACGAGATAAAACTGGTTCTCGGTGGCCTCAGAACAGGTCGCCGTATGGGTTTTAGAAGAACCCCAAAGACAATAAAAAACCATACCCAGAATTATAAACCCATGTAAATTTAGAGCATGTAAGCCGGGTCCATTGTACCGGCACCAGGCAAATAAGTTATAAATAAAAAGCCTTAAAGCCCTAAGGAGGCTATGACATCGTGCAGTTCGGCCGCTCTATCTCTGGCTCTGACATTTCTCCAGAGGAGGAAGCATGCTGTTGCCTGTTCTTTAGCGGGAATTTCAAGCAGACGAACAATACGTATTTTAAATATTTCACGTATTTGCATATTTCACAAACCGGTAGCCATATTATTATAATATTGATAATAATAGTGCTTACGAACACTAAAAATCGGAATTCATGCACGCAAAATATACCAAAGAAAGTTCACCAGCGCAAGCAGCTAAAGCCACGTGGATAAAAACAAATTTAACCTGGCAACACGGTGTTGGGTTCGGCAGCCACGCCTAGCAGCGACAATGCTGATTGGCGCTAGCAGACAGTTTTAACCTCCTGACCACAGCACCGGATGTAGAGACTCCCAATAATACCAACAGATGCAGTTAGTGTGTGTGAAAAGTGTGACCGAAATATTCGAATAGAGTGGTTTTGTAATAAATATCTTGCACGATAATGAAATTGTAAGTTGTATTTCAGCGTTTTATAGCTCATATAGTCATATATTTTCATTCTAAAGATTATTATGAAGATGTTTTCAATTGCTCATTACTGTATGTTGGTACTATTAACTTTGCCACTCCATCCAACACCAACTCCAATACTCAGACCATAATACAGATTCCAAGATGGCGCCCGTCGAAGCCCAGTGACTCTGGTTACGCAGAATAGAAAACTATACACAATGGACATAATATAATCCACATTAAAGGAGCAGCGAGGTAACTCCTAAGCATTTATCACTATATACTTTCAACTAAAACGTGTAATAACATAAATAAAGAGCATCATGACAAATCCTAAGAGCTTATCACATTATATAGTAGCGCGACATGTATTTTCCACCTTATACTTCCAATCAAAATTTAATTTATAAGGTATGACAACTCATAAGCATTAAACACAGCAAACTTTATCTTATTTGACTGTATCATTCTATCTTCTGTAACAAGTGCTAAAGTTTCTTTTATATTGTTTACATAGTAACCTTTTCTGGTAAGGACATAGGTACTGCTTATACTATAATATTTAAGAGAACTCACCAGATTGTCCAGTTTACTCCAATTGTCACGTTTGAAGGTGTCAGTTCCCTCACACTGCAAGATCCATTTAAAATTTTCCACTGGTAGGCTCATAATATTGCTTCTAGGTTATGGAATACTTTGAAACTCATTAAGTGAAGGAACATAAGTGAAGCTGGGATCTTGAATGTTATAGAAAAGAACGTAACTAATCGTCTTTAATAATGACTATCAATGGCTTAAAATCTCCTCACCACTTCGGTTCAAAACTGTCAATAACATCTTGTGCACACCAAATATTAAAATTATCTTTACTCTCTGTAAAATGTGTTGGATGCATTCTTCAGGATTTCGCCTTTTCTGGTTGAGCTTTAATGTGTGATAGGATGGCTGATTCTTAAAAATCGTGGGGTATGCATCATCTATTAATTTTGGTACTTTTCGAAAGGCACGAATTGGTTCACCATCATTTACTGGAAAGATGTCTTCCTTAACCTCAAAGCACTGTTCAAAATGATGAATACAAACTACAGTTTACGATGTATGTTCCTGGTCCACTTATCCCATTACGATTTTACCTTCGGAAATTTAAATGCCGTGTGAGGTATACTACCGTAATTAGATGCAGCTGGGAACACGACAACGATGCATTTCGACAATACTTCACAGTATATATATTTAGGTAAACGTTATCACCTTATGTTAAATACTCAACTATAAACTAACTCGTTAGTCACTAATTGCCACTGTAATATGAATTACATTAATTCTTCAAACACACAAAGTAAATAAACACCATCTTTACTCTGTAGATATAACCACAACATAACAAGCTGGGCCACGAGCGCCGCCATTTTTCCTGCAATCGATTCTCGTATTATGGTCTGAGTATTGGAGTTGGTGTTGCTCCATCTCTTTCAATCGCAAAAAGTCAGAGCCGGAGATACAACGGCTGGACTGTAGATGTTTGTTTCTGTTTTTTCCTTCTGAAAATTAAAGAAAAATTGAATATCGGACTATCGGTAATCGATAGTCAAAGAGATTATAATATAATGTGTTTGGTCTCGCAAATTTTAACTTTATTCTTCTGTTTGACTTACTATATTGACTCTGGTAGAGATAATTCGACTGTTTGCACAGATTGCTCATGTCTAACAGTAAAAGGCCTACTTTTCAGTAACAAAAGTACCGCGTAATGATGTGTTTTATCATATGGTGGCGGATAAATGAAACGATTTTTCAAATAATGGCGCCCAAATTACGCAAAAGGATTAAGATGCTGCAAACCTGAAAATCAAGGGGACCAGACAATATACCTACTGAAATATTAAAACTTGGGGGTGAAGCCATGATTCCCTATCTTATGCTCTTGTTCAACATGTCAATTAACAACTGTGCCTTCCCGGAAGACTGGTAAACAGCTATTATAGTTCCGATTTATAAAGGGGGTAATAAAACAGAAATAAATAATTATCGGCCAGTTAGTCTAACTTCAGTAGTATGTAAATTAATGGAGCATTTAATTGCAGAATATATACGAGAGGAGTTAGAAAATAAAAAGTGGTTTAATGAAACGCAACATGGATTTAGACCTGGTTATTCGTGCGAAAGTCAAATTACTTCATTATTTCAAGATTTGGCACATGAGGTAGATGCAGAGGGAAGAACTGATGCAGTGGTAATTGAATTTTCAAAAGCTTTTGATGTAGTGCCACATAGTTTAATTATTTGTACGGCATCATAATAAAATTCGGAATACAGTGCATGAAACCGCTCTTCAGGATGATTTAAATGAAATCTGTAATTGGGCTGCGGCTAACAAAATGTCAATTAATGCCAAGAAAAGTAAGTCCATATTGTTAACTATCACATGGGAGGGGTGCAAATTCCACAGGTGGACAGCTGCAAATACTTGGGAGTGTACCTGGCAAGTAATGCTGGATGGGACGAACAAGTAAATCCCACATCTAGGAATGCGTGGAAGGCATTACATTTCGTAATGAGAATATTGAAAAAGGGGAGCGCTAGGTCCAGGGAAATTGCCTACAAGGCCTTAGTGCGGTCGGTTATGGAATATGGAGTAGCATGCTGGGACACGTATAGAGCTAACCAAATCGACACATTAGAAAAAATACAGAAGAGAGCAATAAAATTCATAAAAAGAGGCAAGTATTTTGGGCCTATAAAAGGAGATGAGACTAAATGGGAGGAATTAAGAATTAGGCGTAAAAAGCATAGGTTGGTAGCATTATTCAAAGCTAATGCTGGTGTAAAGGCATGGGTGGACGTTAGTGTAAGGTTAGATAATCCGGATTATTATGGACGAATCGATCAAATTAAGGGTAGAAGATACAGAACCGACGTAGGAAAATTTTCTTTTGTTAATAGAACCATTGAAGAATGGAATGAATTGCCTGTAGCAGTCTTTCAGGGCTGTCCCCTGTCGCTGAAGAAATTTAGAAAAAATCTAGATGGTTTATAGATGGTTTGAAGTATAATGGTATATAATATGTAAATAGAGAAGTAATTAGATATGTTTTAAGTGACTAAAGTGAAATAATATCATGTTTGTATTGTTTATTGTGGTAAATCTAGTATTTGTAATTTGATCTGTATTCTTAACTCTGCCACCGGGTAGTACCCAATTGCAGTGAATAAATACATACATACATACATACATACATACATACATACATACATACATACATACATACATACATACATACATACATACATACATACATACATACATACATACATACATACATACATACATACATACATACATACATACATACATACATACATACATACATACATACATACATACATACATACATACATACATACATACATACATACATACATACATACATACATACATACATACATACATACATACATACATACATACATACATACATACATACATACATACATACATACATACATACATACATACATACATACATACATACATACATACATACATACATACATACATACATACATACATACATACATACATACATACATACATACATACATACATACATACATACATACATACATACATACATACATACATACATACATACATACATACATACATACATACATACATACATACATACATACATACATACATACATACATACATACATACATACATACATACATACATACATACATACATACATACATACATACATACATACATACATACATACATACATACATACATACATACATACATACATACATACATATTTGAAATTAGTATTTAAAAATGAAGGCTTTTACGTGAATTGTGCACTTAAACGAGAGCTACAATATAACATTTTGTTTTTGCCTTACAGTTTAGGCCTATTTCTTGAAATGAAACAGCTCTGAACAAATGCATTGACTGCCAACTGGCGTGGTATCATCGCGTAGAATGAGAGCATCAGCGCAGAAGAAACCCTGGCTTAAGCGATTTATTACGGCCGAGTTTTCCAAATACGAGGTATTTGCTGTGATCGTTTTCAAAATAGGTCAACCAAGTGTTGAAATGAATGTGCTGTAGCGCATCGTGTGCGAGGCAAAGAAGCTTAAATACATATATTTGAGTGAGTTTGTTGTGTCAGCAGCTTTGTCAATGCGAGCACAAGCATGGATGGGTTTAAACATTCGCATGTGGGTTGGAACTGGTACACGTGGTCAAACAAAACGTATTCATTCGGAACATTCGTGTGTGAATGGCCACCGCTTTTCAAAGGTGACGCTCCTTCCATGTGTTAAACATACGCGCTAACGAACCTTAGGCCCACGGACGAAAAGGGCGCAAAGCCATTTGGGTGCGGCACTGCAAGAACTTTACAAGAAAACTATTGGCACGTTAACATAAAAACCTTTATCCACTTCAGGAGTGCATGATAGACATTAGACCGTGTCCCGCATTTGGGAGGTAGTTATTTCGATCCCCGTGGCTAAGCTTCTTGGCTCATTTATTTTTTGGGCGTTTTCCCTGGTCGCTACGAAGGTAATACTGCTACTTACCAAACGGGAGACCTGGTTTCTATTCCTGGTGTCGGCGTGGGGATTTTGTCCTGTTGGTAGACCTGGTCCGAGGTGCACTCAGTTCGTTAGGCCCCTTAGGAGTCAGTCGAGGGCTTACTTAGCTGAAAAGCAGCTGTCCTGGTTACGAAGACTACATATATCGGCCAAGAAGGACCAACACGTACCTTCGCTACGAAGGTAACACTGCTACTTAACAAACGGGAGACCTGGATTCTATTCCTGGTGTCGACATGAGGAGTTTGTCCTGTTGGTAGACCTGGTCCTCAGTTCGTTAGGCCCCTCAGGGTCATTCGAGGGCTCACTTGGGTGAAAAGCAGCTGTCCTGGTTACGAAGACTACATATATCGGCCAAGAGGTACCAACATGTACCTTCCTTACGAAGGTAACACTGCTACTTAACAAACGGGAGACCTGGGTTCTATTCCTGGTGTCGGTATGGATATTTTGTCCTGTTGGTAGACCTGTTCCGAGGTGCACTCAAAACTTTATGTCCCTCTGGGGTCAGTCGAGGGCTTACTTGGTTGAAAAGCAGCTGTCCTGGTTACAAAGACTACATATATCGGCCAAGAAGGACCAACACGTACCTTCGCTACGAAGGTAACACTGCTGCTTAACTAACGGGAGACCTGGTTTCTATTCCTGGTGTCGGCGTGGGGATTTTGTCCTGTTGGTAGACCTGGTCCGAGGTGCACTCAGTTCGTTAGGCCCCTCAGGAGTCAGTCGAGGGCTTACTTAGCTGAAAAGCAGCTGTCCTGGTTACGAAGACTACATATATCGGCCAAGAAGGACCAACACGTACCTTCGCTACGAAGGTAACACTGCTACTTAACAAACGGGAGACCTGGATTCTATTCCTGGTGTCGACATGAGGAGTTTGTCCTGTTGGTAGACCTGGTCCTCAGTTCGTTAGGCCCCTCAGGGTCATTCGAGGGCTCACTTGGGTGAAAAGCAGCTGTCCTGGTTACGAAGACTACATATATCGGCCAAGAGGTACCAACATGTACCTTCCTTACGAAGGTAACACTGCTACTTACCAAACGGGAGACCTGGGTCTATTCCTGGTGTCAGCATGGGGATTTTGTCCTGTTGGCAGACATGGTCCGAGGTGCACTCAGTTCGTTAGGCCACTCAGGGGCCAGTCGAGGGCTTATTTAGTCGAAAAGCAGCTGTTCTGGTTACCAAGACAGCATATTTCGGCCAAGAAGGACTAACACGTACCTTCGTTACGAGGGTAACACTACTGCTTACCAAACGGGAGACCTGGGTTCTATTCCTGGTGTCGGCGTGGGGATTTTGTCCTGCTGGTAGGCCCGGTCCAAGGTGCTTTCAGTTCTTTAGGCCCCTCAGGGGCCAGTCGAGGATTTACTTGGTTGAAAAGCAGCTGTCCTGGTTACGAAGATTACATATATCAGCCAAGAACGACCAACACGTACCTTCTCTACGAAGATAACACTCCTACTTAACAAGCGGGCGACCTGGGTTCTATTCCTGGTGTCGGCGTGGGGATTTTGTCCTTTTGGGGAACCTGGGAGTGTCCTTTTGGGAGTGCACTCAATTCCTTAGGTCACTCAGGGGTCTGTCGAGGGCTTACTTAGTTGAAAAGAAGCTGTCCTGGTTACGAAGACTGCATATATCGGCCAAGAAGGACTAACACGTACGTTACGAGGGTAACACTACTGCTTACCAAACGGGAGACCTGGGTTCTATTCCTGGTGTCGGCGTGGAGATTTTGTCCTGTCGGTAGACCTGGTCCGAGGTGCACTCACTTCGTTGGGTCCGGGCCAATCGAGGGCTTACTTGGTTGAGAAGCAGCGGTCCTGGTTACCAAGAGTGCATATACCGGCCAAGAACGACCAATACGCTGACCACATACCACCTCCCAGTGCTGCACCCCTACTATGATGCCTGTGGTGGGCAGAGGGGTGGGACAGAGTGGCTGGGAAGGGCTTATTTAAGGTTAGATGTCAATTCCGTCGAGAATTTGAGGGAATTTATCCTTTTTTTAACTGCTCGACCTCCGGGGAGGGAGGTTTCTTCAATCTATAGCTGTTAGAGACCATGCCTCAGCTGTCATCTCTCCTCAAGTCCAAGCACCCTGCCTTACGGGGGTGCCGTCTCAGAGGCACAGGTCGGAAGACCTTCCATAAATCGAGTTGCAGCATTTCTCCGAACTTTCTCATAGATTCATATATATATGGGACACAAAACTTAGTGTATTACTACTTGCAGACGATCGTTGTATAATATAAAACAACTGAAACTAAATTACAGAAAGATATTGTTATTTTATATTGGATAAAATATTGGACATTTCAGTAAATGAAGGTGACGACATTTTCAAACAACCAGTAAAAGCAAAATAACAGTGACAGAACAAATAATCATCTTGACGCAAAATTGTACGGGGCTATTCAATAAAGTATAATCATTATTTTTGCACTAAAATTCAATCTTATTATATTCTGTTAGCTTAATGTGAAACGAACATGCCGTACTAGTTCCATTTTTGGTACTCCTGGTTCTCGCCTGTGAGAACCAGGTAAGTTGAGACATCTTCAGTATCACTCACCGCTGCACTGGAGGTAACACGCAAGGAACAATATGCGGCTTTGAAATCCTGCTTTCGTCTGAACAAATCTTCAGTTGAGGCCTATACATTGTTAAAGAATGCCTATGGAGAATCTGTTCTTCCCTACAGCACAGCTCTAAGGTGGTTTAAAATGTTTAAAGATGGGAGACAATCAATTTTAAAGGAAGATGGACCCGGTGCACCAGTTACTGCTCTTACGGAAGAAAACATCAACACAGCTGCTGCCATTGTAAGAGAGGGTCGACGAATTACCTTAAGATCACTTTCTGAAACCTTGAACATTTCATTGGGTGCCATATTTCCATGAAGTAGACTGGATGCTGCACCATGATAATGCGCGGTCTCATATTGCCAATGTTGTTGCTGAATATGTTGGAAAAATCAACGAGAAGTGCACCACTCATCCTCCCTATAGTCCGGATTTAGCCCCATGTGACTTTTTACTATTCCCTAACTTGAAGAAACGCCTTCGTGGGAGGCATTATCCATCATCAGAAGCAGTGGTGAAGGCTGCGAGGCAATTTTGAAGAATCTCTCAAAACATGATTTCCAGAATGTCTTTGAAGACTGGCAGAAACGTTGGGACAAGTGCATCGCATTCAGGGGAGATTATTTTCAGATGGGCCATCAAAATTTTGAGGATGAGTAAAGTTATGTTGTCAAAAAAATTGTAATTATTTTTATAACAATGTGTTGGGCGTTCTCTTCAAATTACTACTCTTCTAGAAGTAAATTTAGAGTTCAATGGAAGGGGATTCCTCACTTAGTCTATAGTACCGCTTCTGTACATCAAACTTTGTGAGAGAGGAAGGGATCGATGGAGGAGTTGGCAGTGTCCATCGAGTGTGCCGGAGTCTGGGCTACGCACGTGAGCCAGTGTGGAATGCCTAACAGTGTGCCGGTTGTTCATCTCGTCGCCACAGGTTACAGAAGACTACTGTAGAATATCTACTCTTATTGCTCTATGTACATGAAATATATAAACTTTCTTTACATTTATACAGTTTGTTGTGGCTTGAAATGAACATAGTAGGCCATGGACGTCAGGATCAACGCCACGAGTAGATTAGCAGATTTTTATGAAATTAAAGGTAGTTTTTGGGTTTTTATTCCCCTGATTATGCTGTGAGATTGGAATATTAAAGCAATTACATAGCAAGAAGCTCTTAAAATATTTGACTATCGCCTAATGTACTGTAGTCCCCTATAAGGGAATATGTAACACGATTATATTGTCATGAATGTCTATTGGTTTAACTTGAGTCTACAGAAAGGGAAAAGTATTTAAGGATGCTTTGAAAAAGTGAATTGAGAATGTCATGTGTGTGCATATAATATTTTAACTAATTTGTTTGCACACATACATACACATACTAGGAAAGAGAGGAAAAAGAGGAAATATTTATGAATATGTGTATGACACCAAATAAAATAAACAAAATCTGGGAAATGACTAAATCAATAATACAAATAGAGAGAGAAAATCTCTGCCATAAATCAGGAAATGTATCATATTACCACAGCATGCAATATGAATAATAAATGTTTATTGCATATAGAATAGCAAATCAGTCTACTAAACCCATAACATCACCGAAAGCTGCATGAAATATTTGTGTTTTATTATGATAAGTTCAAATGGCTTATAATTTGTGCAATAAATTAAAATGAGGAACCTTCAACACAATTATCTCCATAAAGGTATACAATTTGTCACTTAGGTCTCCCGTTCGGTGCTGATTTTCAGTGGTTGATGAAAGTATTCAGGAGAGTAAAAAGATGTGAAATTAACAGTCAGCTGTCTTCAAGGCTGACGAAAACAAATGAATGAAATCACTGCAGTACACTTTAATCGTCGACTGTCGCAATAACCAACAAACAACTGCCACTTGCTGGTGTTTATACCTTCCCAGCCGTTGTTTCTGGAATGCCGCAGAACTTCCGGGAACTTTAGCGGCAGCAACAATGGACCGAACGCTCTTGAGCCTCTCTCTGTCTCCTTCTCTCCTTCCCACACGCCCGGCTCCGGCTTGTGGCAGCAGCACAACAATGCCACACGCAGTCTATATACCATATACAGTTTGTCCAATTCTTTAACAAACTTATTTCTTAGAAATCACGCTTTGCTTAACTATTCCAGTAGTTACCATACGCGGATCTTAGCGCAGTTAACAAAAACACGTCGTCGTGAAAAAAAAAAATTAAAAAATAAAAGATTAAAAATTGAAAAACATGAAAAATTAAATCAAAACTAAAAATTATTTTAAACGACAATAGATAGATTTTCCTATCAGTGGAGTTTTTAAAAACAAGTTCCCATATGTAGGTGTATTGGGTGAACAAAATGTTAAGAAAATCTGTATATATTGTTAAAGGTCCCAATGAAAATACATTTATAGAAATGAATAAAAACATATGGTTTAAAAATCTGCATATATTGTCAAAGGTCCCAATAAAAATACATTTATAGAAATGAAAAAAAAAAAACAGATGATAGAAAATCTGTGTATATTGTCAAAGGTCTCAATAAAAATAAATTTATAGAAATAAATAAAAACATATGGTAAAAAATCTCTATAAATTGTCAAAGGTCCTTATAGAAATAAATTTTTAGAAATGAATAAAAACAGATGGTAGAAAATCTGTATATATTGTCAAAGGTCTCAATAAAAATAAATTTATAGAAATAAATAAAAACATATGGTAAAAAATCTCTATAAATTGTCAAAGGTCCTTATAGAAATAAATTTTTAGAAATGAATAAAAACAGATGGTAGAAAATCTGTATATATTGTCAAAGGTCCAAATAAAATAAATTTATAGAAATGCAGAAATACAGATGGTAAAAAATCTTTATATATTGTCAAAGGTCCCAATAAAAATAAATTTATAGAAATGAATAAAAACAGATGGTAAAAAATCTTTATATATTGTCAAAGGTCCCAATAAAAATAAATTTATAGAAATGAATAAAAGCAGATGGTAGAAAATCTGTGTATATTGTCAAAGGTCCCAATAAAAATAAATTTATAGAAATAAATAAAAACAGATGGTAGAAAATCTGTGTATATTGTCAAAGGTCCCAATAAAAATAAATTTATAGAAATAAATAAAAACAGATGGTAAAAGATCTGTATATATTGTCAAAGATCCCAATAAAAATAAATTTATAGAAATGAATAAAGACAGATGGTAAAAAATCTTTATAAATTATCAAAGGTCCCAATAAAAATAAATTTATGATGGTAAAAAAACTTTATAAATTGTCAAAGATCCCAAAAAAAATAAATTTATAGAAATGAATAAAAGCAGATGGTAGAAAATCTGTGTATATTGTCAAAGGTCCCAATAAAAATAAATTTATAGAAATAAATAAAACAGATGGTAGAAAATCTGTGTATATTGTCAAAGGTCCCAATAAAAATAAATTTATAGAAATAAATAAAAACAGATGGTAAAAGATCTGTATATATTGTCAAAGATCCCAATAAAAATAAATTTATAGAAATGAATAAAGACAGATGGTAAAAAATCTTTATAAATTATCAAAGGTCCCAATAAAAATAAATTTATGATGGTAAAAAAACTTTATAAATTGTCAAAGATCCCAATAAAAATAAAGTTATAGAAATGAATAAAAGCAGATGGTAGAAAATCTGTGTATATTGTCAAAGGTCCCAATAAAAATAAATTTATAGAAATAAATAAAAACAGATGGTAGAAAATCTGTGTATATTGTCAAAGGTCCCAATAAAAATAAATTTATAGAAATAAATAAAAACAGATGGTAAAAAATCTGTATATATTGTCAAAGGTCCCAATAAAAATAAAGTTATAGAAATGAATAAAAACAGATGGTAAAAAATCTTTATATATTGTCAAAGGTCCCAATAAAAATAAATTTATAGAAATAAATAAAACAGATGGTAAAAAATCTGTATATATTGTCAAAGGTCCCAATAAAAATAAATTGATAGAAATAAATAAAAACAGATGGTAAAAAATCTGCATATATTGTCAAAGGTCCCAATTAAAATAAATTTATAGAAATAAACAAAAACAGATGGTAAAAAATCTTTATATATTGTCAAAGGTCCCAATAAAAATAAATTTATAGAAATGAATAAAAACAGATGGTAAAAAGTCTTTATGTATTGTCCAAGGTCCCAATAAAAATAAATTGATAGAAATAAATAAAAACAGATGGTAAAATATCTGTATATATTGTCAAAGGTCCCAATAATAATTAAATTTATAGAAATTTAAACATGGCAGGTTCTTTTAGTGTCGCACTCATGCTTTTCTGTCAACTCTTTTCTGTTCCGCTTGCAATTCCTCTTAGTTTTTTTTCTTTTCTTCTCCCCCCTTTTTAATGTCGTTTGCTCAGTAACTGAACCTTTAGCGCTTCTCTTTACTTTGTATCATTATTTCCATGTCCCCTTGCAACGTCACAGGGTTATCTTGTGCACTGTACAGTGAAACCTACGCACGGTCCATTAACGCGAATTTGTTGCACCCAAGCGACTGGATGGAAATATCTAAAACTGCATTATAGTTAGTAACTCGAGCCAGAGCAGCTGAAGGTCAAGATTATTAGTCCAAGCTATATGACACTCGATATTTAATGACTAGTGCCTCTTTCCTCATTTGCATCAATCGATTCATGTTACGAGCGACTGCAAATGCTCTAAAAATAAACGCCAGCTCTAGTGCTTATTCAGTTAAGATTTATGCAAGGGTTGTGAATGAATGCCATTTTACTAAGCTTATGAAAGAAAACACTGTCCATAGATAACTAGTGGGTTGATCAATAAAGAATGATATCAAGTTTTTATTTGATGACGTATCTTTACTAATCCTATTAATTTTGATAGTCCTCAAAATAGTCTCCCCTGAATGTGATGCCCTTGTCCCAGCGTTTCTGCCAGTCTTCAAAGACATGCGGAAAACCATTTTTTGAGAGATCCTTCAAAATCGCCTCCGCAGCCTTCACCACTGCCTCTGATGATGGATAATGCGTCCCACGAAGGCGTTTCTTCAAGTTAGGGAATAGAAAAACGTCACATGGGACTAAATCCTGACTATAGGGAGGGTGAGGGATGCACTTCACGTTGATTTTTGCAAGATATTCAGCAACAACATTGGCAATATGCAGCCGCGCGTTATCGTGGTACAGCATCCAGCCTGCTTCACGGAAATGTGGTCTTTTTCCCCTGGACTTGCAATGTTTTCAGGACATCCCTGTAGTATTTTCCAGTTACTGATATGTGTGTAGGTACAACATGCTGATAAACTATTCCATGAATATCAAAGAATGAGATGAACATAACTTTCCAGGCAGAAGCAACCACTTTTGCTTTTTTGGGGGTTGGTAATGAAGTAGGTTTCCACACTGCGCTTTGCTGTTTGCTCTCAGGATCAAAATGATGTAGCCAAGTTTCATTAGCAGTTATTATGTTTGAAAGAAACTCCGGATCTTCCTATAACACCAACTTTAACTGCACGTTACCTCTATTGCAGCGGTAGGCGATAGTGAACATGTGTGAACTTACCTGGTTCTCACAGGCGGGAACCAAGAGTACCAACAATGAAACAACTACGGCGTGTTTGTTTCCCATTAAGCTAACAGAATATAATAAGATTGAATTTTAGTGTGAAAAATTATGACCGTAAAAAATGATCATTCTTTACTGAACAGCCCACATAATAGTAAGAGGAAAATAAGACGAAAGTTTAAAGAAAGAAAGAAGGAAATAAGGTAATAAGAAGGATAGAAGGAAAGAAATTTTTCCCGCCTCGGTAGCGTAGATGGTAGCACGTCTGCCTCACTTTCAAGAGGTTCCGAGTTCGAATCTCAGTCAGGGTGAGTTACCTGGGTAAGGTTTTTCCGGGGTTTTCCCTTATCCTGAAAGACGAATGTCGGGTAACTCTAAGCTCCATGGACTCCGGACACATTGAGCATCATTTCACCCATTTCATTCATCGTCCGACATGACTAAATGTTGGAGGATGTAAATTAAAAAAAGAAAGGAGAGAAAGTGAGAAAGAGAGCATGAGAGGAAGGCTGGAAGGGAGTAACGAAGAGAGTGAGAAGGAGGAGGTGAGAAAGTAACTAAAAATAATACATAGCTAGTGTTTTGTCTGTTGGTTTACTCAGTTTTTGCTATCACTTCTCTAGTAATTTGTTCTAATGCAATTTTCACTGTCCTTGAATATTTTAATATCTATAAGACCAAGGAAGGTTTAAAACGTGAGTAAAATAACATGAAATGATAAGGGACTGGGCTATTAACGAAATATAAAAGTAAATACCCAAACTTTTACGGAAAACGTACATCTTTTATTTTCAAGAAACAAAAGCATTACAAAGTGCAACGATATTCCACTTCTTGCCAAAATCTCCAAAGATACGTCACTTAACATATTTTAATAAGTAACGTTTATCGTTTGTTATCAGAACTGAAATGTGTTTATGTAGCATTATGATATTACCTTTCGAAAATTACATACAAAATTAATTTACGAACGCATTGTAACACTAAAATATTTGACCACAGTCAAGTATTGTTGTAAAATATTGGTGAATCATGAGATACCTTCTTTATAATTTATGTTTGTGAATTTATGAATGTGAATTAAATTGATGCAGTTAATTCCTTTGTGACTTTATGAAGTTGGCGGCAACTTTTCTACTATGCCAAAGAGCAGATGTCCTAAACGCTTGCCTAAAATTCTCACATTTGTGGCAGCACGTAAAATCACTACAATTGACAATTAATATGCAACAAGGTCAAACTAGAAATGTGGTTTCGAAGGAGTTCTTAGACACTGGAAATGGTAAAGTCGCTATTTTCACCTCTACCGGATTAATTACATAATTTCTCCAGATTGCTCACTCCTTGCATTCTGTTACATAGTGTTCTATGCTTTCTTTTCCCCCAAACAATTCACAAATTCCCTTTTCCCTGCCATGCCATGTGGTGCTGACTGGCTGTATATAACCAGAAGGTTTTTGCTGCGTGTCCATTCGTTAAAGGTTTTACCGCAGGTAAGGTAGATTTCGGGATGTTATAGCGTGAAATGTGGGTTTTTAGAATGGTTACAAGATATACCTAGGGGTTGAAGTACAGGATGCAACACCTTGCACCCTGGTGTTTTTATTTGTATTACTTTGGGAAATAATTTTGATGCCAAGCAGCTTGGAAGGATTATGTGGAGCTCAGCTTTAGCTGCTGTTCGGATTAGCTCCTGGATTATCTCGGATGCCCGCAAGTCATGCGGGGTAACCGGTGCTGTCTAGAACGGCGTCTATTGTGGTCATAATCTCCCAAGGATCTGACAAGGGCGCTTCTATGATTAGGTAAACTGGCGTATAATTTTGATGCCCGGCGCCTAATTTCATCCTTCACGTATGGGAGACTCGAGGCCTCGTGAAGCAACCTGGTAGGAAAATAACGTCCCACAGAATATATAGACCGAAGTCCTCTATTCTGTGCACGCTGGAGCCATGCTAGCCAGCTGTCTGCGGCCATGCCCCAGATCTCGCAGGCGTAAAGCATAACCGGGATTTCCAGCGCTCGGAAGAGGTATAACTTCATGCCAACTGGCATCGAGGTTGATCCCAGCATTGGATACAGGGAAGCAATTGCTCCCTGTACCTTCGCCGCTCGATCCCTGATGTGTTGGCGAAAAGTTAGACCCCTGTCTAAGTTAACACCTTGGTACTGGACAGATTTGGTCCACTCTACCCTTCGACCTCGGTAGCTGAATTTGGGTCCCCTTTTTCCCTACCTCTTATCCCTCTTAGAAATATTGTGCCCGTTGCGGCCGTACTATCTCTCCGCCTCACGGCTGCACGTACCTGGGTCGACGTCGGGACTCCTTCCTCGGTCTCCACGTCGTCGTCGGCTGCTTGCTTTACCCTTGGCTCTAGCGGCTTCTCATTTCCTGTTTGGGTTCTCAGGGTGTTAAGGTTGAGACAACACAAACCAACGATAATCTCTGAACTGCTTTAATTTCTTCTTACACTTTGTGGAACCCAGGCACCGTTAAATAACTGCACTTTCGGCGGACATTTTATAATACATTGTACTGGACGCGACACTTCGTCTGACACACCAGACGGATGTATACAATACACATGACTACAATAAGCAATGAGGGCTGAATGGGGGTTGCTACTCTCTTATATACACACAGCACGGCGTCACAAGGAAAAACTGAGATGTTATTGACCTGTATAGCGATACAGTAAAATAACTGGCATTCCATTCTATTGTCTCACATCCGCCCTTCATCGACTGTCGCCGGAGAGTGCAGTATTTCTCACGTATATCTGCCCAGGTTCGTTACAATATGTTACATCAAAGTCTACAATCTTACTTTCACTAACATAACTAGTTACAGTACCTAAATTTATGTATAATTATTAAACATATTACATAAGTAAGTGAATAATTGATCCGAGGACCAAATTTCCTGTTTCACTGTTCTCACCCAAGGAACCCTTCTCTCTCTTGTCTATTGCAGTAATCTACATGTGCTTCTCGTCCCCATTTTCTTTTTATTTGCTAGTAAAATTGTAATGATTTCATATTTTACAGACTTCCCCATATTTACTGTCTTTCTATATCTTCTATTCTGCATTTTACTAATTTAACCACATCACTTCTATTTCTTTCCTCTTAATCTTAATATATCTCACGTTCCTATTTTTTCCCATACAATATACTTTATTACAGAATAAAAGATAATAAAGCTGTGTTTGTAACGGGAGTTTTTGTTTGAAATGAGTTTCGTTTTACGATCTGAGTATTAGTGGATAATATAACAAAAAATGATGAACGGTTGCTAGGGGAAAAGAAAATCAATAATCATGCTTGATGTGAAAAGATGGAAAATTTTGGATAGAAGAAGAAAATCAATAATCTTAATAAGGAGATATGTGTTCTGTAATGTGGTTAGTGATTAGTAGACGTGCAGGAGTAATGCTGTCGCTGCAATGAGTAGTGATTGACTGGGAAAGCCCGTCGAGGAAAATTCAATCCAGATCACCATAATCAAAATATATATTTATCGCAATTATTTTATCTGATATTTCTGATTAAGTTGGCGCCCACCGCTGGGCCGAATAAGATGGCGAGAAATTAGCAACATGAATTTTGTGGAAACTACGAATAGAAAAATTTTGCTTCAACTTCATATATCTCCAATTTCTACTTTTTCCATAAAATATTTAAACTTTATTACAGACTAAAAGATAAAAATCTGTTTGTAGAAAAGATTTAGAAGGAATGCTAAACTCAAGATTAACTAAAGAAATTTTATTTATCAACTAAGTGGAAGCATATCAGTGGCAAGAAAAAAATTACTGGATTATATAATATTTGAAGTATGCTGTCATACTTTCTGATTCTAAAGCAGCATTATGTGCAATAAGTTCATATAAAAAGAAGTCAATCCAAATTAAAGAATGTCAGAAAATGATCCAATAACTTCAAAACCTACAGAAAAGAATTATATTACAGTGGATACCTGTACATTGTGGAATTGCTGGAAATGAATCAGCTGATTTTCTTGCCAAAAAAGGTGCAAATTTAATTTAGAACAAAGGTAAAAACTTACCCTTTATATGCATAAAAATATTAATCAAAAGGAAATGCAAAAACAAACAAAACCAATCAATATCAGAGAAAGCCAAAGTTAAAAAAATTGAACATTTTAACTAAAATTCCAGAAATTATTCCAGAAATCCCACGTAAAGCTGCAGTAGCAAATTTTAGAATACTTACGGAACATGATTATTTGGACAAATACTTACACAGAATAGGAATTTATACAAGTCCAAATTGTCCTCTGTGCAACAAAGAAGAGGAAATGACTGAAGAACATCTTTTAACCTGTGAAGCCCTACATGCCGGACCCACTAAACAGAAATATTGGAGAGCAAGAGAGCTAATGGCTTCATTGCCAAAGCCTAGCATTTGACAACAATGAAGAAGAAATGACTGAAGAACATATTTTAACCTGTGAAGCTCTACCTGCCGGACCCACTAAACAGAAATATTGGAGAGCAAGAGAGCTAATGGCTTCATTGCCAAAGCCTAGCATTTGACAACAAAGAAGAGGAAATGACTGAAGAACATCTTTTATTTTGTGAAGCCCTACCTGCCGGACCCTCTACACAGAAATATTGGAGAGCAAGAGAGCTAATGGCTTCATTGCCAAAGCCTAGCATTTGACAACAAAGAAGTAGAAATGACTGAAGAACATCTTTTATTTTGTGAAGCCCTACCTGCTGGACCCAATACACAGAAATATTGGAGAGCAAGAGTGCTAATGGCTTCATTGCCAAAGCCTAGCATTTGACAACAAAGAAATGACAGAAGAACATCTTCTAACCTGTGAAGCCCTACCTGCCGGACCCACTACACAGAAATATTGGAGACCAAGAGAGCTAATGGCTTCATTGCCAAAGCCTAGCATTTGACAACAAAGAAGAGGAAATGACTGAAGAATATCTTTTAACCTGTGAAGTCCTACCTGCAGGAACCACTACACAGAAATATTGGAGAGCAAGAGAGCAAATGGCTTCATTGCCAAAGCCTAGCATTTGACAACAAAGAAGAGGAAATGACTGAAGAACATCTAACCTGTGAAGTCCTACCTGCCGGAACCACTACACAGAAATATTGGAGAGCAAGAGAGCTAATGGCTTCATTGCCAAAGCCTAGCATTTGACAACAAAGAAGAGGAAATGACTAAAGAACATCTTTTAACCTGTGAAGTCCTACCTGCCGGACCCACTACAAAGAAATATTGGAGAGCAAGAGAGCTAATGGCTTCATCGCCAAAGCCTAGTATTTGACAACAAAGCAACGTATTTGAAGGAGGAATGGACAAGTTATTTAATATGCTTTGAACAGATAAAGAATATAGCCAACCATTTCTAAGATATCCTTGTTTTTGTTTTGAATCTTTTAGATCTTACAGCTTTGTTAAAGATCACGGAATGTCAAATCCGTCACATAACCTTCAGTTGGGTTCCAATGAATTAGTCAGATTTGGAATCATCAAAGTTCCGGGCCTGTAATGATATGCTGTGTCGTATATGCCACTCTTGCGCTGTGGCCGCCCTAGATGCGAGCGGCGTGAGAACTGGTCATGGCTAATGAATGGCTCTGCTATTGAAATCCGATGTAACTTTGCATCGAATGAGCATAAAGATAAATTAAACGAGTGTGTTTGATGCGACACGTTTTATATGCCTTTCGTAAGTGTGCTACATAGATTTGTGACTGGACATGTATCATATACAATGGACCCAGATACATCTAATGACGTAGCTATGCGACCAATTCTTCTAATACTGCTTCACGTATGCAAACTGTGGCACGTGCTTTAATATTTTACTTTCTGTGCCAGGTCTTTCTTAAGTATAAAATAAATTGCATTCAGCCAAACGTTCGATCAACAGATTTCGCGAAAATACATGTTTGGAGATCTCACGAATCAAAACAAAAAGCAGTTTTAGAAAGCTTTCGTCTTGTGTACGTGTTTATGAACACCATATGTCAGTTAATACGCAACTGGTCATTTAATGAACTATTTAACTGATTTATTTAAGTTTACTTGGCACCTGAGAATTTGGTGGTACATATAATGCCTGCTGTATATAAACCATGTGATCCAAAACCTTGCTGCGGAGTAGAATCAGGGCGCCCAAAACTGAAGCCTGGAAGTGCCACATGCAACTACTTGCAAGTAGCTGCTGGACATTCCTCGTCAGCTCTCTGGCACATGTGAGGGACGGCGCTCCTCACGTATGCCATGTGTGAAACGCTGTCCTGTAAGGGTAAACAATCCATCCCGAACAGTGCTGTGTTAATGAACCTGTATGTTCCTACGTATTCTTGACTCATTTTCAGGTACTTCAGCTATACTCCACACACAGACCCTGCATAGAGTAGAACTCAGAAGCGCGTATAGGTGTGGGTGTAGCGGAGGAAAAATCCATTTATGGACTGACCCCGACTGAGCTGGAATGGCACAGCCGGGAGTGTGAGCTTCACCTGAAGGTACTACCCACTAAAAAAATCTCCACTGGAGAGTAGTGAAGAGAGGAATTCCAGCAGTACCGCTATATGCACCTGCGGATTCATGAAGAAGGTGTGTAGGTTGGCCGTATTGCCTAACCGAGGTGAGACTAGTTGCCAGGACATAAGCATGGCCGAAGCCCTAAATATGCCCTCGTGGATTCGGGGTTGAGGGATGTAGTGGGGTGTAGTGTCGTTTCCAATAGGAAACACTGTCTTCACCTAGAAGTTGCGTCCCCAATTCTAGATGAGATAGAGTTATACTGCTTTATATGCCTTGGCTTTTAACTGTTAACTAATGGTCTGTCCACCCTTTAGCGGGTAGAACGTGTCATTAATGCTAGTGGTGTACGCTAAGATAGCGTTGGTCATGCATTATCTTTACAAGTAAAATTAGAGTTAAAAGTAAAATGGCAGCTCCTGTCTTCGCAACTGATTGCGATGGTCAATTGTTCCTAGTTGTAAGATTGTTAGATCTGTGCATAAGCTGCGTCTGGTTTGAGGTTAATTCTAAGTTGAATGATAGATATTAGCCATTACTTCTAGTGCGAATGTCGTGTAAGTGTAGGGGGGGGGGGGAGGGAATGCCTCCCCACCAGAGCCGCCTTGACTAAGAGCAAGGACTTTGTGGACTGACAAATGTCAGGTTGTGGTATATAGTTATGGGTAATCTTAGTACTTCTATGGAAGTCTTACGAGTGTGTTTAGATGTGTATTTCTGGGTCTCCCATCCGATGGGTCTATAAAAATGGACATTGGTCTTTTATGTTTATTGTATTTGGTTTCGTATGTACCCAGTTGCTGTATTAAAGCATTACCGTTTTTATCTTTGCACTTATATACGTTAAAGCTGAGTCTTATGATAAATTCCTCAATTGAGTGTAGCTTTAGTTCATTGTGCAACAGATTGGCCGGTGCTACCAGCGGTTGCTTTGCAATTACTCTAATTATTCTGTTTTGTAACGCCTGTTATTTGTGTGAGTTTTTGCAGCATATCCCCACACGGGGGCTGCATACGTGATGATTGGCCTTAGTAGTGTCTTATATAGGGTAAGGCCCATATGTACCTTAAGGGTATGTATGACTGAAATTTTCAAATTCTGAACTAATAATGCTAGCTTTTTCAAATTTACACCATAGGTGTAGTATAACGTAAACATGTTACAACTTAAATTTAAACCATTTTTCTGCAGCAGTTTAGAAATTATGATAAATTTTGTATGTTTTTTGTTACGTCACTAAAAAAGTCCCTTGCGACAAAATATTTTGAATTTTGGTGTAATATTTTAACCCTATGTTCATTATACACATACTTTTTGAAATTGCTCTGGGTGTTTCTGTGTCTCCTTTAGTTTAGGTCACAAAAAATTTTTAATTTACAAATATCCTTTTTTTGTCTAAAAAACTGTAAGTTTTGTGTTTGAAAATTAAAAATATATGCTTATATACATTTCACAATAAAACCTAGGGCAATTTCCATTTCTCATGATATTCTGAACCTGTGTAGGAAATTTCATGAATGTAGTACAAAAACTGCATCGCAAGGAGCATTTTACAGGAAGAAAAATGCTGAAAATATGAACATTGAGAAAACAGCGATTAAAGATTTGATTGCATAACTCACATTAAAATCCACCAGGCTGATAGGTTGGACCCTCAGATTTCTTTTTCCTCTCTTCTGTTGCTGCTTTTTCCACCTTTTTCTTCTTTAGATGTTGCTTTTCTTCTGCACAACTTCGCTTCTTGCTTTGCAGGATACGAGTCTGATCTCGCTGCACTGAAGTTTTCCTTGCTGAGTCTACTACACTTTCACCTCTGATATTTTGCTGCAGCTCCAATGACTTAAGACTACCCATGTTAAACTCACAGATGCTTTTAATAACGGCAAGATCCAATTTTTGTTTTGATATGAAAACTTCCTTTGGGCACTTATTCCATATGACATGATGCAAAGATTCATTGGCATTCTGTGTTTTTCCTGTTTTGCACCTCTCTAGTAATGTTGTAGAAGCCAGCCTCTGATATATTGGCAACATTTTAGGAACTATTTTGTCTGAAAGCCTTATTTTTCTTTTTTTTTTTGAATTGAAAATTTAAGAACGGAAAACAGGCAAAGAATGTGGATGTAGGCAAAAGAGGGCGTGACTCTGACAGAGTTTAAAGGCCACCGACATTTAAATAAGCATTTAAAAATGGCGTTCGGAGGCAAATTATGCATTTTTCACATTCGGGAATGTCTAAATTATTTTATAGAATTAAAATAAAAAGGTCGTTATTTTCACGATTTTCATGAAATTTCAGTCATACATACCCTTAAGTTGGCTGTTTGTATTAAATATTGGAAACAATTTATTTAGCTGGCCATTGGCCTTGGCTCTGATCATAGTGATATGCTTGCCCTAGGTGAGGCCCAGATCCATTACAAGACCTAAATAGGTCACTTAGTGGTAGTGCCCTTGTAAGATTATCAGTAAAATCCCCTAACACAAACCATCCTTTACTTGGACAAAATCGAAATATATGTATTTTGTCGAAAAACTTTTAACGAGTTTTCTTAAAGTGCACCATTTTCATGATGAATGTATGTCTTGAAAGTTCTGGGAGTAGATTCTAAATCCCTCTTAATTCTAGATTACCTTTGTACCACTTGTGAAATGTAAAAGAGAAATAAAATCGTACTGAGGGGCCTTTCCACATCTATCCTATCTTTAACTTGTGATAGCTGCCGTTGAGTTACATTAGTCATTTTTTGCATGTGGTCACAGTTGTTATTGCCAATTAGTCATGGAACGTTACATCATTCAGCAAGGCGTATAAATTTTGAAAATTTATTATCAAAATGGATCATCTGTTCGCCATACCTTCCATATATGTGCATAATCGTCCCTGCGAGAGATCGATTCTGCGTTTGGTCGATACATTTGAAAGAAACGGTTCTGTCAGTGATGTACGTACTGTATACGCAAGATTTCTTGAGCGCTGGATTTACGGTGTGGTGCGGGCAGAAGGGAAGAAGAGAGAGCTAACACGCTTTCGTTTCTGCACTGTGGCCAACCTAGAAAAACATAATTCAGCCAAATTGCGGTAAAATAAGCGAAGATATGCGCAGAAGGTATGAGATGTGGCAACCATCCTATATGCTGTATGCTTATATAAGTAAAAGTAGAAAACAAATATTATGATAGCTATAAACACTCACTCGCTTTGTGATTCTGTGATTTCCAAGTCTACTGCGTCAATTTCATCGTTGGTATCCTCTAATGTATTAATAATTTCATTAATTGCATTTTATATTACACCATTGTTTATGCAATATTGCATTTCCAGCTCTTGGACCTTCTTGCAGTATCCTTCCCGATCCGTCGCTTCTATAGCAAGTTTCCGCAGATTTGTGGCTCTCGTTAACATTGCGTACTTTGTAAACATTCTTTAGTTTTACGAAAGGGTAGAGCCAGACTGAAAAATTCAATGCCATAGCCGGGATTTGAACCACGGATCTTCTGGTCTACGTCCAGTAGCTCTAAACCATTGAGCTACTATGGTCAACGTGCCGACATGACATTAAATTCTCCAACTGACTCGTGCTTTTCCCGCTAAACCACTTAGGAGTTCTCATAAACACATGAGACAACTACCTTAATGACGACTTACTATGCTGTAAGTATTTTAAGGCCCGGGATTTATAGTTCGGACCACTATTAGGTACAATTAATGGAAATTAATTGTTCTTTCACACTAGCCGTGTGTAGGATGCACTATGAAAGGGTAGAGCCAGAATGAAAAATTCAATGCAAATAGCCGGGATTTGAACCACAGATCTTCTGGTTTCCGTTCAGCCGCTCTACCATTGTCCTACTATGGCCAACGTAAAGTCTACAGTAATTCCTTGTTCTTATTGTGTCTACAAGAAAGTATATAATAATTAAAATTATGCAAATATCTGCTCGTATTTTGATTATCACGAAGTAGATGGGCAAGTGTTTGTAAGAATAGTTTGTACAAGGGAGAAACAAATCATATACGTGTAAGTTGGACAGAAGAATAATCACTTTTATGAGCTTGAATAAATAGAGAAAGCAACATACTAATTATATACAAGGGTTGTCCAGAAAGTAAGTTCTGTGTCAATTTATCTCCGCTGCAGCGGTGCGATCGCAGTTCCGCACAGTATCAAGGTAGACGCTCTGTATCAAGGAGAAGAAAGGTGCGCCATTGTGAGATCGCTGTCAGTCACGTACGCTTTGTTGTGCTTGTTTACAATGTCAGTGTTGACTGAAAATCCCACCGCATGTGAAATCAGATCAGTGATTAGTTTTCTGAATGCTAGGAAAGTGAAACCAACTTAAAGTTATCGGAAAATTTGCAATGTTAAAAGGTGTTGTGTTTCTTCACGACAACGCACGACCACACACTGAAAATGCGACGAAAAACGTCCTACAGGGATTTGGCTGGGACGTGTTTGGCCACCCCCCGTATAGCGCTGACCTCGCTCCTAGTGACTTTCATCTGTTTTTGCATCTCAAATCTTTCCTTGGCGGTCAACACTTCAACAATGATGAAGAGCTGAAAGAAAATGTTTCCAACTGGTTGAAGACACAGGTGGTAAACTTCTATGAAGAAGGTATACAAAAACTTGTGCCTCGCTATGACAAATGCCTGCAAAATTTCGGCAGTTATGTAGAAAAGTAGTTTAAGAGTTGTAGAATTTTGTGCAATAAATAATTTTTCTGTATCTGTACACAATTTATATTTATTACCAAACAGAGCTTACTTTCCGGACGTACCTCATATATAGAAAACTTCAGTGTCGCTCTGGTGTGTGACTCCCAGTGTCAAGTAAATTTCTATTTTTGCGGCCACGCCTCCAAAAGAAGGCACTGCATTGCCGCTGTTTTATGAAGAAATTTTACGTCTTCCCCTGACAGTTTCTAAATGCTTAATACTTGCTAAATCGAAAGTTATTTTGATGTTATATTTTTAACATTTCTTTTAAATAATTGTCGAATACATAAAGACTTTTAATGAAAATTTAAGGGCGAACCCGACGACTAAGCCACCACACAGAGCTCAGGAATATAATTCTTCGCAGTAGGAAATCGAAATAAAGCCCACAAGCTTGTAAACAGATAGGGAGGATTTTAAACTGTAAGCTCCTAGAGCCATTAGGTGTAATGGAGTCCGGTTGCGGGGAACCTCTCCCGAAAATGGTTCTAATCCGCTTTATATCACGTTAACCTTAAGTAAACTCCAGTAACGGGAGTAACCTAGCAAAACAGATGCAAGTCATTTAAGAAGAAACAAAAGAGACACAGACTTCTGAACTTCAGCTTTCTGCATCATTTATTTAGGAATAACAAATGAATTCAAAGAAATAATATCGCGATAATATGAAATACTAAGAACTTAAAGGGCTAGAGCACAGAAACAAACTTTTGAGAAACATAGATGTGTTTGAAAAAGAAATGCAAGCAGGGCACCTGTTTCTTAGGTTTATATACAAATATGACAGTAATTATACGAATATGGACCCAAAAGAAACTTTTATTAATGAACCTTTTTACAAAATTACTTTAGTCAACTTCAAAATACTCTCCATTACATCCGATGAACTTTTCAAGCCTCTTTTCCCACTGTCGGAAGCATGTTTGGAACTCTTCAAGTTTGATATTGTCCAGCGCCCTTTGCGAAGCTGATTTACCACCTCCACATCGTCATAACGCTCCCCTTTTAGCGTTTTTTTTTCATTCGTGGAAATAGGAAAAAGTCGCACGGGGCTAGATCCGAATACGGAGCGTGCAGAACGGCAGACCACCTCTGAGATGCCTAATAGTGGGTCACTCGTAAGGCCGTGTGTGTTGGAGCGTTGTAGTGATGCAGAAACTAGTCACCTGACCGCCAAAGTGCCGGGCATTTCCTCCTCACATCCTCTCGCAGAAGCCTTAAAACATCCAAGTAAAAGTGCTGGTTAACAGTCTGACCAGGGGGTAAGAATTCGCAATGCACAATTCCACGAATATCAAAAAAGACAATGATCATCGTCTTCACATTTGACCTCACTTGCCTTGCCATTTTTGTTGTGGGAGAGTTGGGAGCCCTCCACTGGCTTGACGCTTACTACTTGGTTTCTAGGTCATACCCGTAACACCAACTCATTCCCTGTAATGACTTTGTTCAAGAAGTTTGCATCACGTGCAATCTCTGTTTTCAAGTCCTGACACACATTCATGTCGATGGTTTTGTGCTCCTGTGTGAGAAGGCGCGGAACAAATTTAGCAGCAACACGTCTCATGTGCAAATTCTCCCTCAAAATCCGCTGGCACGAGCTCCAACTGATTCCTGTCGCTGCTGACATTTGGTCGATCGTTTGGCGACGACCCTCGTTGATCTTTTGGCGGACTTTTCAATGTTCTCCTCATTTCGCGATGTTGAAGGGCGTCCAGAAAGAACTTGGTCTTCAACACACATGTCACTACGTTTAAAGCGCCCAAACCACTCGAAAACCTATGTGCGGCTCATAGCGTCCTCCTGGAAAGCTTCCTGAAGCACTTGGTATGTCTCCGTTGCAGTTTTTAAGCAGGAAACAAAATTTCACACACGCTCTTTGTTCTTTTAAAGTTGCCATAACGACTTCGCAGAGGTAACCCGCCAACAGTCAGAGAAACACAATACCACAGTTGCACGTTGAGCTCTACACTGACGCCGTCTGCACAGTTGATTCATGAAGGTCTCTACTAACACCATCTAGCGTGCGAACCCTGCATTGCATCTACGAGTAGCAGCGCTCTCAGAGTCCGGTTTCTTTTGCGTCCCCCCTCTTATTAATAAAGAATATAAACATATTATTAATATTGCTTTAATTAATGGTGTTAATAAAAACTTTATAAATAAAAAAATGAAAAATTCAAATATCAAAAAACTGTTAATGATAATTCTACCCTTAAAAATAAAAGACGATTGTAATTTTAAAACAAAAAATTACTTACCATCGTTGGGTTAGTAAACATTTTCAAAAAAATGTTTAGAGAATTTGGTATCACTTTAGTTCCTCAAAATAAAAATGGTATTAAAATGTTACTACATTTCTCTAAAAAAAAGAGGTAAAATTCCTAATAATGAAAATCTGGTATTTATCAGTTTAATTGTTTGGATGGTGATAAAGTTTATATTGGAAAGACAAAACGTAATTTAGAAACCAGAAAGAAAGAACATTTTCGTAACATTAAGTATAAACAAACTGATAAATGGCCGTAGCAGATCATTTTTTTGTCATTTAACCATGAAATAAATCCAGAGGTTAAATTATTAAAACAATTAAATGATCCGATAGATTTAATGGTTTGGGAAAAGGTATTTATTTCTAAAAAAAGAACAGACATCGCGTAATGAATTTTGAAATACCGGCAGTCGATTCTGTTTTTTAAATTTCTTTTATTCTCAGATTTTGGTAGTACTAACAGAAACATATTAACATCTAGCGTTCGTAACGATGGCGACAGCTTTGTTGTTTCCGGTTGAAGATATGTAAAAGTTTTACATGAAATCGGGATCCGGGACAATTTATAAGAAAATCATCATTTCTTATAAGTGAAGTTTTAAGTATGTTTGTATACATTTGTTTGCTTCAGTGTTAATAGCTTCATATTTTACGTATCTCTTAGGTTTAATCGATTTTTAAATCACTCTTAACATCCCTATGAAAAATAAAGGACACAACTTGTTAGATTTAGAATTGTTATTAGTATTGTTTTATATAATTTTCATACACGGATAATCACGCAGAATTTATGTATTACAATGTAAGCCTAAAGCACATATAAAATTAGTTCACCTTATGGTCAACAGATGTCAGGAGCATGCACACAAGCTAAAATTTCATCACAATTTGCTTTAGGCCTCGTATGTGTGAAATATGCATGTATAGTTAAGGTCGTTATGAATTAATATCCTATTTTATTTAGCGAGATGGTTCCGTGTTAATGTGCGTGGTCCCGGGTTCGATTCCTGTCAGACATTAG
>CM060960.1:30880580-31048080 GCA_030765055.1 Mantis religiosa
AAAGTGCGGTATTTGAAACCCAGCTCCTCAGTGCCCATAAGGAAAACCACAAATTTCTTGCAAATGTGCAACTAATTCATCTAAGATGGGCGAATGAAATCGCATGTGAAATTATCTACTTTAGAGAAACGTTTCCTTTTGTTTTCACACTTGATCGGCGTTTTAGGTATTTCTTTTGTCAAAATATTTCTTACTGTATTTCTGTGAATACCCAGAATTTATCAGGTTCATTGCATTACCCCTTACCAAGATTATTTTTCAGCACATATGTATATGTGTTCAAAACAAGCGCTTGAATTAGCTGAGAAACAGTTCCCGTTATAACTTTGTTTTTTGAGCCTTCTCCAGTAATATAACTCGGCCCAGTTATTCACACTATTGTCATCACTTTGATTATGTTCACTTGACTGGAAGTTATCTACTACTTCATTTCCATTTACCACTGCATTTCCCTCCCACGGTCTCCACGTCGTGACACACAACGAATTCCTGCACTTAATGAGAGAGATCAACTGGAAGTTGTAACTTTGGCAACTCCGACTCCACATGGAGTAAACATGCGACTGTCATTTCCAGAAAATCAGGTTAGCTATTGGTCTTCAACGACAGTGTTCCATTTCTGAAGTGTGGAGACGGTCATTAGTGGGCGGTAGTGTCCGTTTCCTTTGTGACGCAACTGCACTCGCGTTGACTAGACAGACTTTATGCACAAGAGTAGCTTACGGTAGTCCTTGTTCTTGTAGGTTTGTTCGCGGAACTGCTCATAGGAAAGTATGATTTTTAGGGCGGCAGGAATATAGATATGTATTCGTCAACCTTCTAGTCAGTTTAACAGATCTTTGAGCCTGGAACTACTATGGACTTCCACATCTTTTTGGCCTATAGTCTTCTCTGTCCTTCGGTTCTACTTTCTACTAGAGGGTAGTTGTCATAATAGATCTCAGTGTGAGAAGTGTCGTTTTGGAACATGAGCCTCAAAAGATGAAATGGTTATCAAATTTTTTAGTACATTTTAATACTTTTTCTACTTTTTATGACCAAGTAATGATGAAAGGATACTATAGGAAAACTAATTCGATTATATGCACACCGGAATGTTGACAGAAAATGGTGAACATTGCTGTTCTTTGATTGAATGAATAACGTCACACGCATTTGGGCTGGAAAAGAGCAGGAGACGGTATAATTTTCCTTTCCTTTTGTGGCCGACGCCGTTTCCAACAAAGGAAACACTTGTTCGAGTTTAGTAAACAGACCTTCTTATGTCTGTCAAAGGAAGGCGATGTTAGCACAAGGGTGTGCTTGCCCTTATCCTGCCTAGGCCGAGGGGCAACTTGGGCTACTTTAAGCGTCCCGCCGCGGTTCTTGAACAAAAACAAAGTCATCTACAGCGAGGACCAGTCTCCAAGCAATAAAGCAGTCTTCCTTGTTGACACGTAAGCTGTAACTAGCCAGTTTATGAAGTCTACTGTTTTCTCCTTTCGGAATTCTCAATTCCCTAATTACATGCTTTGTTTTGTCACTTGATTTTAAATTAAAGTCTTTCAACGTTAAGTCATATCGGATGATGCATGAAATGTGCGAAATGATGCTTAAATTAGCGTAGTGTGCATAGATCTTATTACGTGCTTCTAAAACCTTCAGCGTTGCCACCTTTTTATATATAAAAGTATATATCTATGTATATAGATATATATTTTTATTTTCTTTATTTTTCCGTTTTTTATTGCTTCCGTTTAATTACCTATCTGTTTTCTGTAGTCTTACACGCATACACTATACACATAAACACCCATGCCCAGGGCGGGACTCGAACCCGCGATCCTCTATGCAGTGGAACGCTAGAGACATACGTTCTAACGACCATGGCTACGAGGGCCGGCACCTCGTTATATTTTTATATATTTTATATTTTCCTCTCTCTCGCACACTTGCGGATTTTTTTTTTTTTTTTTTTTTTTTGTAATTGTATTTCATCCAACGTTAAGTCATATCGGACGATGAATGAAATGGGCGAAATGATGCCCAAATGAGCCCAGGGTCCTTAGAACTTAGAGTTACCCGACATTGGTCTTTCACGATAAGGGAAAACCCCGGAAAAATCTTATGCAGGTAACTCACCCTGACCGACATTCGAACTCGGGACCTCTTGAACGTGAGGCAGACACGCTACCGAGGCGGGCTTAGTTTCCTTTGAGGGGCAAAATGCACTCGCGTTCACTAGACGGACTAATGACTGGTGTAGATGAAGGCAGCCACGACACATGATCGGTCAGATAGCGTATAGGCGGAGGTGGATTATAGCGGCGTAAAGTAAACATCTTGGCTTCAACTTTCAGGGTATTGAAGGAGGTGCACCAATTTCGAAACCATGCCACAAATAGTGTATCTCGGATACGAGAGCCCCTAGGGGTTCACCTGGTGAAATATATGAGTCATTTGGAGAACTAAATGTCAGAGACTGGACGGAAACCACCAGATCCGAGGTGCAAATCCCGGCCAGTGCATTGAATATTTTATGTTGACTCTATCTATACAAAACCTAGGTCTATATACGCCTACTGAGAAGAAATGATTAAGGTCCATGAATTAACTTAAATATTCATTTTATGCTTTACTCAAAAAGCCATAGTGACGAACGGGCCCTTGATCTACCTAATGCACCACTTCAATTTGTCTCAATATGAACAAGATGGAAAAAAGCGGTTGTAAAAATAATTTGTACAAGGCTGAGTAGGGGTAGCTATGTGAGTACAGTGTTTCACAATGTTTTACCCCATAGGCTATATATATGATATATGGAAGCTTAATAAATAAATGTGTCTATTGCATAGGAGCGCTGTTCAGTAAAGAATAATCACATTTTTTTTTTTGACAAAGTACCTTTACTCACCTTATACTTTTGATGGCCCGACTCAAAATAGTAACCCTCGAATGCGATGTACTTGACCCAGCGTTTCTGCCGGTCTTCAAAGACATGCTGGAAACCATTTTTTGAGAGATCCTTCAAAATCGCCTCCGCAGCCTTCACCACTGCTTCTGATGATGGATAATGCCTCCCCGAATGCGTTTATTTACGTTAGGGAATAGAAATGTCACATGGGGCTAAATCCGAACCATATGGAGGGTGAGGGATGCACTTCACGTTGATTTGTGCAAGATATCCAGTAACAACATTGGCAATATGCGGCCGCGCATTATCGTGGTGCAGCATCCAGCCTGCTTCGTGGAAATGTGGTCTTTTGCGCAAGATATGTACTTGCAATGATTTCAGGACATCCGTGTAGTACTGTCCAGTTACAGCTGTGTGTGCTGGTACAACATACCGATAAATCATTCCATGAATATCAAAGAATGAGATGACCATAACTTTTGCTGCAGATGCAACCACTTTTGGTTTTTTGTGGGTTTGGTGATGAAGGAGATTTCCATACTGAGCTTTGGTGTTTGCCCTCAGGATCAAAATGATGTAGCCAAGTTTCATCAGCAGTGATTACGTTTGAAAGAAACTCCAGATCTTCCTCTAACATCAACTTTAACTGCATGCAGACGTGCATGCGAATGTCCTTTTCTACGGGAAGCAACAGTCTTGGAACCCATCGCGCACAAACACGTCTCATGTGTAATGTTTCTGTCACCAACGTGTGGGTGGCACCCAATGAATTGTTCAGTATTTCAGAAAGTTAGCTTACGGTAATTCGTCGATCCTCTCTCACAATGGCAGCAACAGTGTTGAGATTTTCTTCCGAAACTGGAGCACCGTATCCACCTTCTTTTGAAAGTAATTGCCTCCCTCTTTTAAACATTTTAAAGCACCTTCGAGCTGTGCTGTAGGGAAGAACAGACTCTCCATAGGCCTCCTGTAACATTGTATAGGCCTCAGCTGAAGATTTGTTGAGACAAAAGCAGAATTTCAAAGCTGTATATTGTTCCTCGCGTGTTACCTCCATTGTAGTGGTAGGCGATACTGAACATGTCTGAAGTTGCCTGGTTATCACAGGCGGGAACCAGGAGTGCCATCAATGAAACTACTACGGCGTGTTTGTTTCACATTAAGCTAACAGAATATAATAAGATTGAATTTTAGTGCGAAAAATTATGACCGTAAAAGTCATGATCATTCCATGAGCGCTAACATAGCTGACTAGGCAATTTGGCCTGAAGTTTTAGCTTTGATGAGTAATGAAATTAAATAATTGTATGGTAATATCTGTTTTTATTCATGAAGTTTAATTTTCAGGCTATAGTGAAAAAAGGAAAAAGAATTCTGAATATTTGCGTCATCATAAATCCGCATTGGTTTTGTTTCTGTTTTGTTTGAGTCGATGCCAAAGCATTGTGAGTTTAAATAGCTAGAGGGTGCAAGCTGTTAAATGAAAGCATATTCATCAGTAATGCACGGTCAGGCAGTGCACTTTCTAGCATTTCGGATAAGATTTTCTAAATGTGTTTACAAATATTATCCGTCTTAAAGCTTCTGCGATTGCTTCTTATATACTGCTCGACTTAATTAGGTACAATGCGATCCAAATATACCTGAACTATTTCAACAGACCATAGATCTTGGGGAGAATATAACACACAATACGGAGATTACTTTACACTGTTTACATCATAATTTAGTTTTTTATTTCTGTTACCATACGTAGCAGCATACGTACGAAAAATTTCACCCTTCTAGCGTTTAACTTATGGAGGGTATTTTGCATGTCCAAACGTGTAGAAAAATGGCTTTACAAGCTGAAAATAGTACACTGCGATCCATATAAACCTGAACCGTTTCAATGGGCTATAATTTCCCTGTGAAAAGTTGTAGAATGTAGAAATTTGCTTTAAGGTGAGAAGGTACTTCACTTGGGGTTAAAATTCACTATTTTTATTTTGTCATCCCTCTAGGTTACAAATATATAGTCCAAAAGTTCATTGGAGCAATATTTTATACCTAATTTGCTAATTATATTAGTGGGTGTTAAGTTTTTGCCACGCCCCTTTTCGTAAGCTTTCAGAAAATTGCTCATAACTTCTGTAATACTGAGCAGATATTTCTGAACTAAGCCTTGTTTTGTAAGGGATCTTTTAAGCTTTCTGCTGTTACCACTGTAACTCCAATGATGCTAGTTTTTCTTTTGTTTTTGGCTGTGCATCGGAAGTTACTTGTACTAGCTATTGGTGAATATATGGTATGGTTAGGCGAAAAACATTTTGAAAGAGAAAGTTTACAGGCAATTGTTTTACTAAAAACAGAACATTAAATGTTGAAAATATAAATATAATAGACAATGAAACCACATGTGTTAATCGTGATAGTAGTCATATACAGAAATTGATGAGCTGCGAGTCCTGAAAGCAGATAAAATGGTTGAAGAACTGGCCAAGAAGACAAGACAAATGAAGAGCAACTTGAATAGAACAAGTGAGAATACAGAGGGTCAAGACTATGCAACAGGGATGTTCTGACTCATGTGAGAAGTCAGTAATCAATATATAAGCTTTAAAGCTGTTTTTCTCAGTTTCACATTTCTTCAAGTTCCGGTATATTTTTTTAAAAGAGCTAATGAACCAAAACATGTGTGCAGACTTATTAAGCGGACTAATAAGAATAATAAGAAGGGATTTTTCTCTGACATTTATAATACTTGTTTAAATAAATCAAATTATATGAAATTTCAGTGCTTTGTTTTTACAAAAAGTAAACAATTATAACAAATTATCAGTAAAAACTTTTAAGATAGTAATAGGGTGAGTGAGTGTGTGGTTTAAGGGCCCGTCGACATCAAGGTCATTTGGACCGATAGTAATAGGTATTATTAAAATAGTAATAGGTATTATTAAAAATAAAGGTTTTAAGAACATGGCTGAACATTTTAATGTACATATCAACAATAATTTCTTAGTAATATGCACGCAAAAAGCATAGAAATAGCATTGTTGAGATAGGCAGAACCTTCTCATGTTAATGATTTCAGTGACTCTGTGAGAATTGATGAAAAGGTTGGAGTATGGTGCGTGGTGTCAGCTTCCAGCATCGTTGGTCCCATTTTCTTTGATAGCAATGTAGGCACTGAAGTTTATATGGGTATCTTCAAGACGTTTGCAGAGCAGCTGGATGATATTGAATTGAGAGGTTATTTCCAGCAAGATGGGGCAACGTGCCATACATCTAATGACACCATGGAACTTGTAACCAGTTTCTTTGATAATCGTATAATCTCAAAAGCTCTGTGGCCCGCATATCCCATGACCTAGCCTCACCGGATTTTTTCTTGTAGGGGTATCTTAAAATAGAGTGCACAAGAATAGGCCACGGACAATTGATGTTCTCAAGGAATCCATTCGAATCGAAATAAGTAACATTGGCGAGGATACTCTACGTTAAAATTCAGAGAATATGGTGAGACGAGTACAAACATGTGTAGATGCTGGTGGAGGACACTTCTGACATTTTCTCTGAGATGTATATGGTGTAATGTAATCTCCCAATTGTGTATTATACTCCCAAAGTTCTCCCAAAGGAATTTCGAACAGCATTAGTCTAGGTGATGTTCCGACAAAAGCAGCAATTTTATCGCACGTAAGAAACCTCGAGACAACTGCTGTACTTATTAGTGAGAGTGGAAAACATAGACCACCATTGAATGCAGAGACTATTACAGATGTTCGCAGAAGGATATTGAATTCTCCAAACAAATCGTCGATTGAGAAAAGGAATCAGGGTATTCATATGGAACATGTTAAAGAGCTGCAACCTTACAGAGTGCATATGGTGCAACAACTGAAAGAAGCAGATTATGATAAACGAATCTGTTAATGTCGAGGTTTCAGGGTACTCTTATTCCACGTCCAGACATTCTCTCCATAACGTGGTTTACAGATGAGGCATGGTTTCTTCTGTCAGGCTACATAAACACACAAAACACCAGATATTGGGCTGCTGTAAACCAAGTGATCCACGAAACCCTACTGCGTGGTGGAAAAGTTTGAGTGTGGTGCAAGGTATCAGCTTCCAGGATCGTTGGTCCTACTTTCTTTGATAAGACTGTAGACACTGAAGTTTATATAGGTATCTTCAGGACATTTGCGGAGCAGCTGGATGGTATCGAATTGAGAGAAGGTTATTTCCAGCAAGATGAAGCAACGTGCCAAATATCTAATGACACCATGGAACTTGTAACCAGTTTCTTTGATAATCGAATAATTTCAAAAGGCTGTGGCCCCCATTTCCCTGACCTAGCCTCACCGCATCTTTTCTTGTGGGGGTATCTAAATAATAGAGTGTACAAGAATAGGCCACGGACAATTGATGTTCTCAAGGAATCCATTCGAACCGAAATAAGTAACATTGGCGAGGATAGCTCGCTTCGGTAGCATGTCTGCCTAATGTTTAAGAGGTTCCGTGTTCGAGTCTCGGTCAGGGTGAGTTACCTGGATAAGGTTTTTTCCCGGGGTTTTCCCGTATCCTGAAAGACTAATGTAGAATAACTCTAATCTCTATGGACTCTGAGCTCATTTGAGCGTCATTTCACCCATTCCATTCGTTATCCCTCCGTAAAACTTCAGAGAATATGGTGAGACGAGTGCAAACTGGTATAGATGCTGGTGGAGGACACTTCCAACATTTTCTCTGAATTGTGCACTCCGAGCACTTCATAATGGACACCACGAAAAAGCTTACCATGCTGGAGGAGACACTCAAGACCACCACAGACACAGACTTAATCTCCACCGTTGACATAAGACTGACGTCACTACAAGACCTCATCAACCTACAACATCACGACTCGCTGCAGAAACTTAAGACACTCGCTCAAAAACAGACAGAGATCCACCTCGCAGTGGCAACAGTTACGCACGACCCTGAGGGCGGCTACTTCGCCCAGCTCCTCGCAAGCATCGACAACCTACAGGCATGCATACTCCAACCAACTGACGACATAGACCGGTCAAAGCGCCACCAGCGCCGCTAAGCAACCCATCCCCAAACTCAAGCATCCAAGATGCACAGTGACAAAAATAAAGACTCTTGATCCTCTACCACATCGTTTGAAACCCCGGCGATCCATCCAGGGCCTCCGGTCATGGCTGGACCCCCGGACACTTGCTTCCCTGAGTTACACGTGCCCCTCAGGCACCTGCGCCCTTACTACCGATATTACCGGGGGTGCTTCCGAGGAACCCCAACACCTTTATCCTTCCGACTCCTTTCCCACATCACTCGCCCTTAGAGGAAAAAAAATTGTGTATTATATTCTCCTAAAGTTTCACGTGTATCCTATTATTGGTTCAAAAGTTATGGCTTATTAACATGGTTCAGGTTTATTTGGATCACACTGTACTTTGAGGACCACGATAAATCGCATTATAGATTTTTCCAAAATTATATTAGAATTAGTTTATGACAAATGTATTAGCGTTTCTGGAGATTATTTTGAGAAATTAAGAAAAAAAAATAATTGTGAGGCTCGAGACTTTTTATCCGATCCGCGTTCTTACAAAAAAATCAAATAAGGCATAGTTTATGAAAAATAATTGTGGGAATATAATTACCTTATGACATTGGTTATTGGTTTGTTTTTTAAAATAAGTACTTACACTTTTTTTCAATGGAAAGTCCTAATTCATTTTTTCTACCCGTTTATGCAAAGATAACAATAATCACTGACTGAATTTAGTTATTTGTATTCTGTTCACATGGAAATATATAATAAAGCAAATTCTATAAATATTAATCTCGATTATCATAAAGGAGATAGAAGAATAGATGTTTGAAGTAATATTTTCTACAAGCGTAGGTAGGTTGCAAGAGTTTATGATACTGCACTAGACGGAGCACTTGTAGTGTAATGTAATGAGTGTAACGACATTTATTATGCCTTACATTTTACATAATTTTGTCTATCGTAATTGCCTGCCAATATGGTGCACATTCCGTGAATTATCTTCAATAATTTGAGGCAATGACGCAGCAAAATAGCTTGAGTGAGGAGATGGTTACACATTCCCGTAAACCGATGTTTCAGCGAACAAACCATATGGGACATTAACGTTAAAAGGCTACAAATGGATATTCTGATAGAAGAGGTAACAGCTGTTGCAGAATGCAATAGCATAACATATTGGATCATAAAGAAAAGTGATATCGGCACAGGTGATGCTGGCACATGCAACCAAATGTTAGTGCCATGGTGTTTTCTGCGTGGTCCTTTTGGATGATGACTAATAAATAATCTGAGAAGGGGGGAAGTGCTCCCCTAACCCACACGTTGTGGCATCCATTACTGCTCGTTGTTTGCTCGATATTGAATTGGTCACATTGCGTCAGTGGCGGGAAGAGGATACGTCCACCTCCAGCCTTGCAGCTGGGCGCCAGTCGACATTTTTAAAAATCAATTTGGCAAAATGGCTAAACAAAAAGTTGAATACTTTTGATAGATTTAACAGCTTAAGTATAAAAAAACTCATTTGAGATAGTAAACAATATCAGCAAAGTAGTACTGTCAAAATATGATAGGCTTGTTTTCTTTGATGTAACTGCCCTATTTCCCAGTATTCCCAAGGAAAAGCTTCTAACGTTTTTAAGAAAATGGTTGAGTTCTAATGATTTGGATAAGGAGTCAATAGAAGATTTTATGAAACTTACTAATCTGCCTGCCAAAAATCCACAAACAAGACAACAGCATGAGACCCATCATCAATGGCATCAATTGACCTACATACCACATTGCAAAATGGTTAATAAGAAAATTAAAATCATATGACAAATTTCAAAGTTTGGGAATAAAAAACTCCTTAGAATTGATAAATAACCTACAGAAGTACAACATCCCGGAAAATCACATACTAGTTTCTTTTGACGTTAAGGCACTTTTTACAAGCATTCCAGTAGAAAAAATACCTACGTTCCTCAAAAAATGATAACCCAGACTACAACGGACCCCAGAGAAATAGATGACATTATCAATCTTACAGATTTATGCATAAGGAATAATTACTTCATGTTCAACCAAAAATTCTACAGACAATCAAAAGGATTAGCTATGGGGAGCCCACTTTGGCCTATTTTAGCAGACCTATACATGAGCTATTTTGAAACACACATAGTAAAGGCCTTCCCACAGATTTATAAATTTTGGCAGAGATATGTTGATGATGTTTTTGCTATCATTCCGGAAAAACTTAGAGAAGATTCTCTAAAATTACTAAACCTGCAAGATAATCACATCCAATTTACTATGGAAGTAGAAAGAGACAACACCCTACCCTTTTTGGACCTCAAGATAACTAGAAATCGTCATGGTGTAGATTTTGGAATATACAGGAAGCCCACACACATAGATAATTACATAAAGAAAAATGAATACAACCCAGTTTCACATCAACTAGCTGCCTTTAGAAGTCTAATTCACCGGCTATACAACATCCAACTGAGTAAGGATGAATTTTTGAAAGAACAACAACACATAAAAGACATAGCGGTATTAAATGGATTCAACCCAGCCATCATAAGGAACATGCTGAAGAGAAAAGAAGAACTGAAGATAATATCAAAAATTACCACTCTCACACCACTTAAAAACACAAATTGGCAATATAGAAAATTCACCTATCATCTATGGGCTTTTAGAAAATTTGAACGAATCTTCAAAAGACTAAACTTAAAACTAGCACTCCAAAACAAATTCAGTCTGAGGAACCTGCTAAATAAACCACTGAAAAATACAATCCCCAACAATTTGAAATCAGGAATTTATCAGATTAATTGTGAAACCTGTGAAAAAAGCTACATAGGAAAAACTAAGAGAAAGTTGTTAATCAGGCAAAAAGAACACCAGAGGAACATTAATTTGAAACAAACAGAAAAATCTGCAGATTCACACCATTTTTGGACAGAAAACCACAACATTGGCCACAACATTAAACTGTTAAAATCTTTAAGTACACCCATAGAATTGGATATTTGGGAAAAAATATTCATAAACAAAAACCGTGATAAAGTTATAAATTTTGAAATCCCGGCATTAAATGAAGTATTAAACCTTAGTGCCCCTAACACCAGATGGCAGAATGATCGGAGCTCCATAGTAGTGGAAGAAGAGGAAGGTTCATTTAGTCACCAAACAGCTGGGGATGAGATCGAATGATCTTGAAAACGTTCAATTATACAACAACAAGTAAGTGAAGTTTGAGTGAAAACATAGTGACTCATAAATCAAACTTAAATTACTAATGTGTTTAGATCAAAATTTCTTTACTTTCAATGGAAATGTTTTTCAACAAATTTCAGGAGTAGCTATGGGTAGTCCCCTTTCACCCATTCTTGCTGATCTATTTATGAGTTTTTTTAAATAGAAGTCATTAAAGCTTTTCCTTCAATTTTTAAAATATGGTATAAATGCGTAGATGACATTTTTGCTATAGTTCCTGAGAGATATATAGATGAGGCTTTAAATATTCTAAATTCACAGGATAAAGCTATCAAGTTCACAATAGAAATTAAAAACAGTGGTTACATCCCCTTTCTAGATCTAAAGATAATAAAAAATAACAATAAATTAAGTTTTGGCATCTATAGAAAGTCAACTCACACGGAAAATTATATAAAAAATAAAAGTTTTAACCCTATGTCACACAAATTTGCTGTTTTTAATAGTTTGATTTACAGATTGATAAACATACCTCTAAACGAAGAAGAATTTAAACACTGCTTTAATTAACGGCTTTAATAAAGATTTTATAATCAGAAGAGTAGAAAAATTTAAATATAAAAAGATGTTAATGATGTTTTTACTCTTAAAAAAGTAAAAAAAAAAAGGTTATATTTTCAACAAAATTACTTATCATCCATGGGTAAATAAAAAGTTCCAAAAAAATTTCAAAGAAGTGGGTTTAATACTAGCACCTCATAATAATTACAGTATAAAGAATTTCTACAGTTTTCTAAAAAAGACAAAATTTCAGACAAGAAAAAATCTGGTATTTATTAAGTTAACTGTTTAGGATGCGATAAGATCCATATTGGTAGAACCAAGCGTAATTTAGAAACCAGAGCGATGGAACATTTTAGAAATGTTAAATGTAGACAGACAGAGAAATCGACAGTGGCTGATCATTTTTGATCATATAATCATGAAGTAAATCCAGAAGTTAAATTATTGAAACAATTGAAAGAACCGATAGATTTAATGGTTTGGGAGAAGATATTTATTTCGAAAAATAAGGATCGCGTAATGAATTTTGATATCCCTCCAATAGATGTCATCAATAAGTTTGTGTTGTCCCCGGTAGATGGCAGTTAGATGAGGAGCTATTCTTCAAACTCCGGTAGTGGTCAAGGTCAGTCAGTCAGTCAGTCAGTCAGTCAGTCAGTCAGTCAGTCAGTCAGTCAGTCAGTCATTTAGTGGGTGAGTGTCAAGCTCAGTGGTTGAGGATGAAGCAGATGTTTTGCTTTGAAACCGCTCCCAGGATTTAAATAACATAAGTAAATAGTGAAGTTGTGTTACAAGTGTTTAGTTATTATTGATAATCAAACAAGTATTGTGTTTTAAAAATATAAGTTACCTCGAAATAATTGTGCTTCCCCGTTAGTGTGTCTGATACGCTATGTAATATTCCGCTATGATATGGCATTTTTCAGAGTGGCTATACCTTTCGTTACTTTACCCTACACACAGCTAGTGTGGAAGAAGAGTTAATTTCCATCACTGTACCTAACACTGCTATTCCGTAGGGTTACTATGAGACTATGTTGAAAAATAAAATAAAGGTTTTTGAAAAAAATGTGTTGTATCTTTATTAGGTTGGTAACTTTTCAGACCACCTATGTACAGACGTGTGCAAATTATTAGACTCATTCATGGTTTTTTTTTTTTTTTTTTTTTTTTTTTTTTTTTTTTTTTTTTTTTTACTTTGCTTTGCTTCAGTTTAACATTCAAAATTATAGTGATTTACCGCCGTATCCTATTTCAATTTGTCGTAATTATTTTCCTTGCTATAATATGAAGCATATTCAATGAAATTTCTCTCTTAATAATAGCTGGGGGTTTTTTCTTTTACTTATAGTAATATGTATAGATGCTGGTGGAGGACACTTCCAACATTTTCTCTGAGATGTAAATAGTGTAATGTAATCTACCAATTGTGTATTATATTCTCTCAAAGTTGCACGTGTGTCCTATTGTTGGCTAATGGCCTATTGAAATGGATCAAGTTTCTATGTATCGCATTACACAATTGCTTAACCAAAGGTATTTACCTTGTGCATTACCCAAATATGTGACTGAAGGAGCTTTAAGAAAATCCATTTACGCTAAGCTATCTTATGTAGAATATTTTTCAAAAATTGAGAAGTTCTGACTGAAATAACAAACATTTAAGATATTTTACGAAAAATTTAAAGTATAGTTTGAACATTTTGGAAGAAACTTCTCAAAAATTCTTCATTCTGAAGGCCTTGCATAATTGATTAAGCTGTAATAGATGCACAAAATCTTACTGCAGAAAAAAGTTTCAAACACTTTGAACTTCTTTTGTTCTTTCCTTCTGCAGCAAATTTTAACATCGTATGCGATCGTCACTGCTTTGTCCAAGCTCTTAACCAGCAAATGTCCTATCTACCTACATCATTAGTTTGATTAACTGTTGAGGGTTGTTGTCGAGGTCGATATCGACTTTATCTCATCCACACGACACATGTGGCGAAGGTTTAGTCCCGGTTTCCGGACCGGAATTTGTTGTCGGGTACAGCAGGTGCTTTTAACTCGACTCCCATACCACAACGAATATAGGACGGGGTAAAGCAAGGAGGGGTGGTCAAGCATTAGAATTGGGTGTGTGTACAAGCTTTGAAATAAGGAATATAGGAAGTGAATAGGGGAATGGCGAAGATTTTTGGGTTCTTTTCTTGTCTATTTTTGTTTTCTATGGGCTGCATCCTCTTTGAATTTTCTTATTAGTTTATTCTTATTTTCCATGGTCTGTTTATTTTCTTCCCTTTTTCCTAGCTCTTCAGCTTTCTTGATAATCTTTCATGTAATCCCAAAATTATTCGTAAAAGTTGTATTCAAATATAGTGATTAATTTAATCCTATACTTTGGAAGGAGGGCCTTGAGAGATGTATAAGGATTCTCCAATGCGCATGCCCAAGCCTGTTATAACAGCCAACATGTGCCTCATTTTTAAACATAGCCTACCCCCTGAAAGAAATGCCCATGCATTTCCAAATTGTATACAATGAGGGCTGTTCAATAAAGAATGATCATCATTTTTACTGTCATAATTTTTCGCTCTAAAATTCAGTGTTATTATATTCTGATAGCTTAATGAAAAACAAACACGCCGCAGTAGTTTCATTGTTGGTATTCCCGGTTCCCGCCTGGGAGAACCAGGCAAGTTCAGACATGTTCAGTATCGCCTACCGCTGCAATTGAAGTAACACGCGAGGAACAATATTCGGCTTTGAAATTCTGCTTTCGTCTCAACAAATCTTCAGTTGAGGCCTATACAATGTTACAGGAGGCCTTGCAGAGTCAGTTTCTCCCTACAGCACAGCTCGAATGTAGTTTAAAATGTTTAAAGAGGAGAGACAATCAATTTCAGAGGAAGGTGGACCCGTTGCTCCAGTTACTGCTCTTACGGAAGAAAACATCAACACTGCTGCTGCCATTGTGAGAGAGGATCGACGAATTACCTTAAGATCACTTTCTGAAATACTGAACATTTCATTGGGTGCCACCCACACGTTGGTGACAGAAACATCACACACGAGACGTGTTTGTGCGCGATGGGTTCCAAGACCGTTGCTTCTTGAACAAAATGACATTTGCATGGAGCTCTGCAAGCAGTTTTAGTTGATATTAGAGGAAGATCTGGAGTTTCAAACGTAATCACTCATGATGAAACTTGGCTACATCATTTTGATCCTGAGAGAAAACAACAAAGCTCATAGCCCTATACCTCTCAAGGTGTGCCTTGAGAGATGTTTAAAGAGTCTCCCACTGCGGAAGAAAGTCAGCTGGGAAGGTCAGACTATGAGTTTTCTGGGACTGTCGTGGAGTCATCCTTACAGATTATCTTGCTAAGGCTCATACCATCACTGGCAGCTACTACTGCAATCTTGTGGACAAGTTACGAGCAGCTCTGATTAATAAACGACGTGGTGTGGTGTCCAAAGGTGTTCATCTTCTGACTGACAATGTAGCAGCTCATTCATCTCAAGTTGCAGATGAGAAAACAAGGGAATGTAGAATAAAACCTGAAGCTTTCCTGGCGACGAATACGTGTACTTTCTTCTCGGGCAGCCAGCCAAGTGAAAAGATGATTAGATATCAACGTTTCGGGAGTGTGCATCTCTCCCATCATCAGGATATTTATAAAATGTTATACCACAAATGAAATACTGGATGTAACACAACTATAAACAAAGACAAAACACTATCAAAATTCATATTACTGAACAAATGACTGTTTTCTGTAAATTACATGGCAGTTCAGGAGATGGCGTGAGTGTAGAAAATTGTGTCAAAGAAACGTAACTACTTAATTGGGTTATCAAGCTGTATTGATCTTTGCTTCTTAATTCGACGGATTTTCATTTTTAAGGCCGGTTTCTGTGTTTCTAGCCGGTTTCAATCGTTGCTGGGGGTGAAGAATTAAGGAGGCTTTGACGATTTCCTCTGAAAGAGCACGCTTAATCGTAATGCTGGATTCCAGTTAAGCTCCTCTTGGAAACCGGCCTCAAAAATGGAAATCCGTCGAATTAAGAAGCAAAGATCAATACAGCTTGATAATCAAGTTAAGTACATATGTATTATTTTATCTTGACAGGAATCCTGCGCGGTAGGGATGAGTAGCAACTGTGGTGGGGATAGTGCACCTATCGCCACAATGCGTCACACGCGTAAGATTAAGAGAGGGGAGGGCGGTGCATAAGGCGTCTAAAAACAAATTTCATTCTCGAAGCCAGTTTTGCAGCTCTTACAAACTAAGTTGTAATTCTTACTAAGGTAGTAATATCCACGCTTTTGTTGGACCTTAAATAGTACATAGGCATTTGGAACAAAACCCTGTTCTCCTCCAGCAGGCATGATAAACAACTGTCGGCCTTTCAATATCGCTGCAGAGTCCCTGTAACGTATTTCACTCCAGGCATATGGTCCAGTATGTGCTGTATTTATATAAGTTTCATCCGTATAAACTATATAAACTTCACTTCGATATCTTCGAATATTTAGTAAATACTTAAGCCTTTTTGCATGTATGGTGCGATGTTCGATTAGAATTTGTCTGCTACACTTAGTGATTTTTTTCTTTCAAATAATCCTAGCTTCAAAAGAACTCTTCTTAATGTTCAGACACTGCCTTGGAAGTCAGTAGAATTTTTAGCTTCATAAGCAATTTCTTAAAAGTTGGTCTTTGTTTTTCTGTGCTTTAAAAATTAGTCATAGTTCGCCTAACTACTTATGAATTAAAACATCCAAATTAGATTTTGTGCATGTTCTTAATCTTTGTTTACTGGGCATAGAGAAGGACGTTGTTGCACTAGCACCAATGGCTTTTCTTTCCTTAATAACTCTGCCAAACTTCTTTCAGACACAACTGTTGCCTCAGATACCCTTCCCCAGATTTTTATAGCTGACCCAGACCATTGTTCGTTTTTAATAAATCTATAGATATTGGTTATTACTTCTCGTGTTTTTAAATGTAGCACTTTATTTCCTAATGTGCTGCTAGGAGGCGTCATTTATAAATGCTCTCTTGGAACCAGGAGACAAGCACATTTTGAAACAAGCTGTAGTGATTACCGAGTAGCTCTGTACGTGTTTAGTTGATCGCAACTGGTACGCAACTGACCTGCCCTCCACTCCAGTTCCAACCCTTCTGAGGTGGACTCGTCCAGATACCACTGCGCATCGCTCTGCACTTTTCAAGGTAAAAAAATACATCTGTAGTTACGTTTCTTTGACACTATTTTCTATACTCACGCCATTTCCTGACCTGGCATTTAATTTACTGGAAACAGTCTTTTGTTCAGTAATGCGCATTTTGTCTTTAGTGTTTTGTCTTTTTTATACTTGTGTTATATCGAGTATTTCATTTGAGGTTATAACATTTTATAAATATCCTGATGATGGGAGAGATGCACACTCCCGAAACGTTGATATCTATTCATCTTTTCACCTGGCTGGCTGCCGGAGAAGAAAGTAAGGGTATGTGGCTTTGAGATGTTACAGCGTCGCCTTATTCACCCGATCTCGCACCGAGTGACTTTTTCTTGTTTCCGCAAATGAAGAATCGGTTTGACAACACAAATGTCGTCATTAGTGAAGTGGAAGAGTGGTTTTAAGTGAATTCTGCAGACTTGTAGAATCAAGGTATTCAGAAGGTCAAGAAACTCTTAGAAATTTTGTAAATCTGGATTGGTGACTACGTAGAGAAGATGTAAGAAGAACTTATCAACCCAGACTCTCTATCTCTGTTATTGAAGGGTGAAACTTTGCGACACTTTATGGTACTTTATCATCAAACATGGCGTCAGTGCTGCATTATATATGCTCATTTTACACATTTTTTCAACGTGTATGGTTAACCTTAGATACAGATATGATCTGTGGGTGGTGAATGCAACTTTTGAGTGGACAGCAGTGTCTGACCAGTGTGATAGTTCTCCTGGTGGATGACCCAGCGAAATTATTTTAACACAAAGTGAACGGAGGTCATGTTTCATGAAGGAATTCGTACGCAACATCTGCTTGCTGTTGGACATACAACGAGAGTTTCAGTTGCAACAGTGTATTGTGTTTCAGTGATGTTGAAGGCCGTTGTTTTTTGTACAACAGCGATCAATAGAATACGCTAGGGGTGATATGGTATAGCCCTTGAGGGCTTGTGCGCCGTAACAGCTTACCAGCTGTCACAATTGTGACAGTTAAATACAGCAACAGCCATATTTTATGCTGAGTATCGGAAGCTGAAGGCAGCACCAGAGCGAAAATTTCAGACCGAGGTTTTTATGTGTTTTCAGCATACTTCCATTGTTATTAAATAGAAAACAAATACTACAGCTTCCAGCTGTATGCGCGCGCTGAAATAAATATAGTGTTTCTCAGCAACCTAGTTTTCTGCTAATCCTTGTTTCACATAAGCTTGCCCGGCATCTCTTAACGGTCACGTGACCTTATCACATCTCAGATGAAATGTGTAGTGTTTAACGCTAAATAAATAGAACTCAATTTATCTTAAATTAATAAATAAATTAATAAATTTAAATAATAAATTATAAATATTTAAATTAATAATTTAATTAAATTTAAATTTAATAAACAAAAATTAAATTTATCTTAATAAATCAACCATACTTAAAATCTTTAATGAACATATATATTGTGACTTTGTGTGTTCGTGAAATTAAAAGTCCGATTGCACCACTCAAAAATGTTCTTTATTTCCACCGAATTACAGTTAAACACTTGCCAATTACACAGAATTACGTAATGCACACAACTACGATTCACCAGTTCGTCCGTTACAATTCCACTTTGCTCTCGCAATTACGTACAATCCTCCGATGCACGTACACAGTCTTCTCGTCCGTACACTAGCACTGCACTCTTACACTGCTCGCCAAGAACTGACTGACTCAATTCACTCACTGCAGCCCTTTTTATAGGAATATCACCCTTTTCTCGAAGCCTCTAGTTTCCGTGAATCACCGCGAAGGTTCCAGATGGCAGTGGAAGGGGGGGGAAGAGGCGGCCAGCGACAAGTGACACTTCTCTAATCATCCCCTCAGTTAGTGACAGAGACTAATGGGTGGGTGTGGCTTGGCTGCCTCTGGCCCCTTACTCAGCTGTCGTTGGTTGTGCTTTCCGCTAATTGGGTGACAATATATAAAAATCATTTCAAATCAATTACTACTTTAAATAAATCAGAAGCTACAACTATTTATAATAAGTTTACTTACCATCCTTGGGCCTTCAATAAATTTAAAAGAATATTCCAAAACTATAATATAACGAGTGATACATGTCAGTGATACATGTGGTACATGTCAGCGGGGCAAGGTTATATGAAACAGAGATTAGGTTGAGATAGATTATAGTACATGTTGCAACAGTGTGCCCCGTAGGCCCTGTACTGTCTTCTAAGCTTGAGGCGTACTATAGAAGTACCCCTGAAAGGTGAGAAGGAAACGGAAATAATGGAAAGGAGGCCATGGTGGATCGGAAACCATTCCAACATTAGGAAACAATAAAACACCTAACATAATGTGACTTTGTGGGTTTGTGTAATTAAAAGTCTAATTGCACAAACCCAAAATGTTCTTTATTTCCACCGAATTACAGTCGGAACACTTGCCGATTACACAGAATTACGTAATGCACACAATTACAATTCACCAGTTCGTCTGTCACAGGTCCACTGCACGCTCACAGTTACGTACAACTCCTCTGATGCACGCTCACAGTCTTCCGGTCCGTTAACTCACTCGGCGCTCCTAACGACTGCTCGCCAAGAGCTGAACTGACCCAAGCCAAGAGCAGGTGCAGGTAGCCCGGGTCCTCCTGGGCGGAGGGTTACACGCCACGGTACCTATCCGCTGTGCGGATTTACCCGTGCGGTAAGATGTAAGTTTTTGCGCAAGCTTGCGTGTCGTTATGTTAGAAGGCGCAGTTGGCCTCTACTGATGCTTCTGGTGCCGGGATATTCCCCCTTGGGGGAACAGTGCCCGTTTCACCCTGCTTTTGCGGTCGCTAGCAAGCCGACAAGCCGTGGTGGAACCAGTAGCGGGAGACCAGATGGGTATTAGGTTGTTGGGTTTAGTAATTCCAGGTCGTGCGCGCGTCCCAGGGCACGACTGCAGGGCGCGAGGGCGCGAGGTGACCTGACGATGAATGTTACGGGAGGGAGGAGAGGCAGACTCTACCACCCAAGGGTGTCCTTGGGTAGGTGATAGCTCCTCCGTCTCCTGGGGAGACGGTGGTCGTATTGACCAAGTATATTCACCAGCTGGTTAGGGTGGGGAGTGATCTTGGCATACAACGTGCGTGTTCGTTAACGCACGACGACTTCGACGTATGGTATGCCAGACTGGGTGTGCAGGAAGTGAGATGGGAACCTGCGGTCGGTACCGTAGATCATCCTTAAGGCCCTGTTCTGCACGGCTTGCAGCCTGCGGACGGTGGTATAAGCAACCGAACCCCAGACCTCGCATCCGTACAGGATCAGAGGCGGGACGATCGCACGGTATGTCCGCAGTTTGAGGCGGATGGGCATGCTGGATCTGAAGATCGGATAGAGTTGCCTGAGTGCAGCGTGGCCGAGGCCGGCCTTTGCCCTGACATGCGGAGTGAAAGTGAGGCCGCGGTCCAGTTGGATTCCCAGGTATTTGGCGGTTCGAACCCAGGGGATTCTTCTCCGCCGTAACCGCAGGTCACCTTCCGGCCGCCAGCTATAGGTCTGAGCCAGCATAAGAGCCGAGCTCTTCTGCGGGCTAATGGCCATCCTCCACTTCTCACTCCACCGGCCAATGGCGTGGAGCTGACGCTGTAGAGGGGGGAGACAGTAGCGGACGTTCTTGTTCTGCGCCAGTATGAGGACGTCGTCGGATACTGACACAAAACAGTGCGTGGTTCCGTGGGTAGGTCAGACATGTAGGCAGCGAAGAGTAGCGGGGACAGGACACTGCCTTCCGGGACTCCAGCCGCTATGGGTCTGACAGAGGATAGCTTCCCCTCGACCCGCACTCTGAAGGTGAGGTCCTTGAGGAAGCTGCTGAGTATTGACAGGTAGGGAGGGGGGAGTTGTGCTTCTATGAGTTTCAACAACAACCCCTGGTGCCACGTGGTGGCGAAGGCCTTCTCCACGTCCAAGAGCACAGCGATGGTTTTGAGGCCGTCCTGGAATCCCAGAGCAGCCTTCTCCGCCAAGCGCAGTAACTGCAAGGTGGTGGAGTGGCCCCGACCGAAACCGAATTGGTGATCCGGGAGTAGGAGCCTTTCCTCAAAGAGAGGAGTTAGGCGGGGGAGGAGCAATCGTTCAAAGATCTTTGAGACGATCGCGAGCAAGCTGATGGATCGGTAACTTTCCGGAAATACTGGATTCTTGCGCGGCTTCAATATGCATACCACCCTTGCCTCTTTCCAACAAGTTGGGAAGTGGCGCAGAGTGAGGCATGCGTTGTAAATCCGCGTCAAGTGGATCACAGCCTTCCGAGGAAGGTGCTGGAGCATGGTGGCTGTACACCATCGTGCCCAGGGGATTTGTTGGGTTTCAGGCTATTGATTTGGGCGGTCACCTGCTTAGTGGTGACGATGGGGATGTGGATCTCCGCATGTGTAGTTGGTGTTGCCTCGTAGAGGTATTCCACCGTGTCCTCCACATTTTCGGTGAACTCGTCGTCTTGGGGGTCTTCCCTTGGTTCGAATTGACTCTCCAAGTAATCTGCAAAACACGTGGCTTTCTCTTTGGGCTCGAATGCGAGCCTTCCTCGAGTGCCATGGAGTGGATGCCGGTGCTCGGTCCGGTCCCTTCTGAGGGAGCGGATGATCCGCCAGGGTTGTTTCTCAGTGAGGTCAACCCTCTGCATTGTGTGTTCCCAGGCCGCTGAGCGGTGCGCACGTGAATGTTTCCCGTCTGGCCCTTCTGCCGGTTGTTTCTATAGGGTGTTCCAACGTTCGGGTGACAATAAATATTGGCAGTCAACGGGAATCAAACCTCTAACTGTTAGAATGCAAGCCCTACATGCTGCCGGAGAGGCATCTCTCTTGAAAAGTCACGAGCTTGTTAAGGGAATAGCTGAAGATCAGCACTCGCAGGTATACAAGGCAGAGAATATGCTCTGTGCAATGAATAAAGGAAAGGGGAAACATTGCAGTCTTTACAGAAGCACAGTAATTGAAAATATGAAATAATGTACGACAGTTGACGGCGGATTTGAATAGAAAATGGTGAAGTTGGAAGCCGCAGGGTTATTACAGTAAAAGCGAATCATTAACAGTTTACCGAGTACCTCAGTCTCTCCCCCTCTCTCTTTTTTTTAACGTCTACCCTCCAGCAAAGTAGATACAAGTGTTGGTTACATTGACGGTGCTTTTATTTCGCAAACAATGCCTCTCCAATAATCTGCTTTGGCTTTCAACGGATTTTCGTTCGCGTTTTCAAGCACTCGTCCCAGTTTTGAATGGCGGAGTTAGGGAACCATTTTCCTGCGTGTAATCTAAAGAGGCTTATTAAACGAATGTTTCGTTTACATTAAATTCCTATTTTTTATCTGAAAGAAGTGTAATTTTGCTTTCCTTGCAGGTACTTCCTCTTTCCATAAATATTACTGTGTTACATTGAGATCCATATTTCATTGTTTTCTTGCCTTTGTTTAGGAATACCACTAAGGAGGAAGGCGAGTTTCGTACATAAATTACATTTTCGTGTAAAACCGAGAAAGGCGCTATGTTTATGTAAATCGTTCACTTTGATATCAAAGCTCGCTTAGGATGGAAGCCGCCTTTTTTGTTTCTCCCCTACTCTTAGCTATTCTGGAAATCAATAGCTGTATGTAGCTATATTTTATTTAGCCGGAGGTCAGAGTGGTAAATGATGCAATGTCCCTGCTTCCGTAAACCAAATGAGATTAGTTAATTATTGACTTTATAGGGGTATAGAGAATACGATTACAACATGCTTACGGTGATAAAACTTGACAATTATATCCCACGACTTTAAAAATATAAAAGGCCATACTTATTCATAATCAATTTTAGCTTTTTATCTAATAAAAAACTGTATTTATACAACGAGAGCTTAAAAATGAAGAAGAAAATAACATCTGAAGCTTTCCTGGCGACGAACATGCCCTCTTTCTTCTCGTTCAGCAAGCCAGGTGAAAAGATGATTAGATATCAACGTTTCGGGAGTGTGCATCTCTCCCATCATCAGGATATTTATAAAATGTTACAGCCACAAATGAAGCACTGTATATAACACAACTATAAACAGACAAAACACTATCAAAATTTGCATCACTGGGAAAAAGCAGATAGAGTCTTTAAACTTCAAAAAAGAGCGATAAGGATACTAAGTGGGATGGATAGCAGAACATCTTGCAGGCTATTATTCAAAAAACATCAAAGATTACCTCTAGCATGTACGTATACTGTTGGTGGTACACCTGGATCGCCTGGCGCGCTATGATGGTGCTGTTCGGGACGACCAGCTTTGAGGAGGGAGCAGTGTCACCCGAACGTCGGAACACCCTATAGAGTGGGCAAGCATGGGACGGTCGGCGTTCGCCACCCCCCCCCCCTCGTTTGTCTTGTGGCGGTGGTGAGGGGTGGCTGGGAGAAAAAACATCACTGCGCCGTCTCTTTCTGTTCCACCTGTGTTCTCGAACTTACGGGATATTTCATCTAATCTAGAACCTTCCAGATCGGCCAGCTAACCCTATATAAGCAACACCTCGGGCAAGAGGAGTTAGTCAGTGCTTGACGTGCTAGTGTACGACGAGAAGACTGTCTGAGTGCATTGGAGGATTGTACGTAAATACGAGTGCAAGTGAAATTGTAACGGACGAACTGGTGAATCGTAATTGTGTGCATTACGTAATTCTGTGTAATTGGCAAGAGTTTAACTGTAAGTCGGTGGAAATAAAGAACATTTTTGATTGGTGCAATTGGACTTTTCATTTCACGAACCCACAAAGTCACAATACTTTGGAATTAGTGATCCATGCAAAACAAAATAAACTACAAATACAAAATTACAAAAATGCCGATATTCACAAATACAATACACGTCAGAAAGATGACTTTCACATTCACAGTTGTAGAACGGAAATCTTCAGGTCTATTGCTATCAATAAAGGTATAAGATTATACAACAGGCTACCAGAAAATATTAAACAAATGAAGAGCCTTATACATTTTAAAAAGGCAGTAAAACTCTTTTTACTGCAACATTCCTTTTATTCTGTAAAAGAGTTTTTAAATGTTAATTAGTTTTAAGTGATTATAAACAATGACAGTGGACATTAATGTAATTTTTATTCTATGATATGTCTGATATCAATCAAAAGGACAAAATAAATTAAACTGAATTAAATTGAATTAAACCATGAAGTACAGTAAACTCCACATTTGTGAACAATTACTTTTATATAGCATTTCTCTATGGTCTTTATATAGTTTATATTTATTTGCTTTTTCTACTTTAGACTTTTGTTGCATCCTGTATCTGTTACAGTTTTTAGTCTTATGTAACTTTTTATATTTATCTTTGTATCTTGACCTGACATGACCTATAACATATGTATTATGTTCCAAGGATGATATAAATACAATACAATACAATACTGAAGAAAAGACTGTTTACAATAAATTAAAGGCCAGCTCAGGAGATGGCGTGAGTATAGAAAATTGTGTCAAAGAAACGTAACTACTTAACTTGATTGTCAAGCTGTATTGATTTATGCTTCTTAATTCGACGGATTTCCATTTTTAAGACCGGTTTCCAAGAGGAGCTGAACTGAAATCCAGCATCACGATTAAGCGTGCTCCTTTAAGAAGAAATCGCCAAAGCCTCCTTAAGTCCTCGCTCCCAGTAACTGCATATTGCCCTGTTGGCCGTCTCCCGAAAATTGGCTCTATGGTCGTTATCAAAACAATGCTCTACCAACCCAGACTTCTCAGGTTGCATTAAACAAATGCTCCGTTCATGTTCGATTATTCTAGTAGCGATGGTCCTTCCGGTTTGTCCTATATACGGTGTCCCACAATCACAGGATCATTCGTTTAATGTAACCTGAGAAGTCTGGGTTGGTAGAGCATTGTTTTGATAACGACCATAGAGCCAAATTTTGGGAGATGACCATCTTGGTAAAATGCAACAGTTACTGGGAGTAACCGAAATTAAATAAATACATTAGAAAGGAAACGTCTATGTTACAGGCCTAAGTTCAGGATATGTGAACGTATTCGCCAATTATGAGGACTTTGGAAAACACGGAAAATACTTTAGATAGAGGGAATGAGACGGAATCATGAAATTTCAGCGAAATCTTGATGTGGCCGACCATTCGAGCTCCACCCAAATGGGAGTTTTTCGGATTGGGTTGGACTCGAGGTGGCAGTATTTTCCCGACACCCGCGGGAGAACGGGTATCTTCGGCCAAGATTCGGCCGCCCACAGGAGGCAGAGGGTTGCCTAACAAGTCCCGGGTACTAGCCTACAGAGCTAGTAGAAGGTGTGTTAGATCACCAGGAGGACCTACTGAGGTTATTCGGTAGTCTACCCTGCGGGGTTGACGCGCGTTAGTGGCGTATAAATTTCCACCCGTATTTTTAGACTCAATCTATTGTCTCAAGAAAACAGCCCCGGAGTTTTATATTGATAAAGGCCGGAGTCTTCGGACCTCGGTATGAATGTGAAATTAAATATATGCTCTGTTTACTGTAGAGTGATGCGGCAACGAGTAAATTTGGGTTTTACTTAGGTTTCCCTTCTTGGAAAGCTATTACAGGGGTAGTTTTTCGTCTACCAGAAATTACTTTCCATGATTAAATTTCCTTTGCTTCTCATCTTTAGTGCAATATGGTAGTGCAGGCAGATAGCGCACTTGCTCGCAGTAGTGCAAGAGTGCTTCTTCGCGGACATTAGAAGGCCGGTTGGTGGACGAGTTTTCGAATTTAAACCTTTAAGGACTGCCGCACGTCTGTGTAGCCTATCTGCTTGTGCCTTGTATACCTAATGTGGTTCCAAACTTCAATTCTTTGTCATGGAGTTTAGCCACAATATAACCCGTACTCTATACAGGTACTATAGCGAAACAAACAAAATCAAATTACAGTTAATTAATGCAAATTAATCATTTCTTCACACTAGCCGTATATAGGCTAATGTTTCTGATAGAGTCAACATGAAAAATTCAATGCCATGGTCGAGATTTGTACCACGGATCTCCTGGTTTCCGTCCAGTCATTCTAACCCAATGAGCTACCATAGCCAACTTACCGTCATGACAATAAATTCTCCATTTGACTCATATATTTCCCCGGTAAACCACTAGGGGCTCTCGCATTCCAAATACACCGTTTGAGGCGACTTACTATCGTAAGTACTTGAGTCCCAGGCTTCATCATTTAACTCTTATTATTTAAGTTAATTGATGGAAATTAATCATTTCTTCTCACTAGCCATATACATGCTAATGTTACAATAAATAATAAGAGTTAAATGATGAAGCCTGGGACTCAAGTACTCTCAATTGTAAGAAGCCACAAACGGCATATCTCGAATGCCAGAGGCCGCGCCGTGGCTCAGTGGTTAGACCGCTTGGCTCTCACCAAGGCGGCCCGGGTTCATTCCCAGGCGACCGCAAAGTGAGATTTGTGGTGGACAACACGGCGCTGGGGCGGGTTTTCTCCGGGATCTCCGGTTTCCCCCGCCATCTCATTCCACCGGTGCTCCATCTTCATCTCATGCATCATCAGTGTCATCGCCTGCGGTGCCGAATGTAGTAAAAGCGGGCGTTAAACACGACACATTTCATTTTTTTTTTCGAATGCCAGAGCCCCTAGTGGTTTACCGGCGAATTATACGAGTCAAATCGAGAATTTTTTGATATGACGGCAAGTTGACGATTGTAGCTCAATGGGTTAGAGCGGCTGGACTGAAACAAAAAGATCCGTGGTTCAAATCCCGGCTATGTCATTGAATTTTTTCAGTCCGACTCTGTATTTCCATATTTTAGCCTACACACAGCCAGTGTAAAAGAATGTTTAATTTCCATTTATTGACCTAATAGTGGTTAGCTATGAAGCCCGGGCCTTAAAGTACTTACATGATGTAAGTCGCTATTAAGGTAGTTGTCTCCTGTGTTTATGAAAACTCCGGGAAAGAACACGAATCAGTTGGAGAATTTAATGTCATATCGGCAGGTTGGCCATTGTAGCTCTAGGGTTAGAGCGGCGGGACGGAAACCAGAAGATCCGTGCTTCAAATCCCGGCTATGGCATTGAATTTTTCAGTCTGACTATCTTTCCATACTTTAGCCTACACACGGCCAGTGTGAAAGAATAATTAATTTCCATTTGTTGACCTAATAGTGGTTAACTATAAAGCCCGGGCCTTAAAGGACTTATACGTTGTAAGTCGCCATTAAGGTAGATGTCTCATGTGTCTATGAGAATTCTTAAGTGATTTACCGGGAAAAAACACGAGTGAGTTGGAGAATTTAATTTCATGCCTGCACGTTGGCCATAGTAGCTCTAGGATTAGAGCGGCTGGACGTAAAACCAGAAGATCCGCGTTTAAAATCCCGGCTATGGTATTGAATACTTCAGTCTGACTCTATCTTTCCATACTTTAGCCTACACATGGCCTGTGTGAAAGAATAATTAATTTCCAATAACTGTAATAGTTTTTCATAATATATATTTGTAGACTCTAGCTATTGAACGTTTTAAAGTCCTTAGATATCTCAAGTAGTTGATGATAGATAAGTGGAGTTTCTATTCCCAGTCTTCCTAAAGCAGCTGTTTTATTGGCTTCCTTCCTTTGAAGATATCACTAGTTGGATAAAGAAACAAAAGACGGTTAAATAGATAAGAACAGCGGATGCAAAACCAAGCATTCTATCCGTTGTCTATGCAAGCAAGGAAAATGTCTTGTGAACTTACTTACCGAGTTTCACATAGAATTGTCCTAAACTTATGTAACAATGGCATTGAAGGACATCCGTTAATGCTCCTTCAAAAGTTCAAGTCGCGTGGTCATAATCAGTATGCAGTGAACGGAGAATCATGTAACGTTGGTACCTTACCTGTATTCGCTGCGAAATAGGTCTGCAAATTGCAACACATCACGCACTCATCTGAGGAGTAAAGTAGGCCAAACATTCCACCTGTCTAATTCCAGTCAGTGTTGGGAGTCAGTCCTCCTGCATTATGAGTAAGTGATAATGCCTCCTCATTGAAGCAAAGTACATAATACCAATAAGAGGGCATACATAAAACACAATTGGGAGATTACATTATTCTATTTACCTCTCAGAGAAAATGTTGGAAGTGTCCTCCGGCAGCATCTATACATGTTTGCACTCGTCACACAATATTCTCTGAAGTTTTACGGAGATGATATCGAATTGAGAGGTTATTTCCAGCAAGATGGAGCAACGTGCCATACATCTAATGACACCACGGAACTTGTAACCAGTTTCTTTGATAATCGAATAATCTCATAAGTTCTGTGGCCCCAAAAATCCCCTGACCTAACCTCACCGGAATTTTTCTTGTGGTGGTATCTAAAAATAGAGTGTACAAGAATAGATCACGGACAATTGATGTTCTTAAGGAATCCATTCGAACCGAAATAAGTAACATTGGCGATGATACTCTCCGTAAAACTTCAGAGAATGTGGTGAGACGAGTGCAAACGACTGCGGAAGGTGAAACGCCAATTCGCATTCACGAAAGGCTAAAAAATATATATATCGATGCAGCGGTGGATGTCAGCACTGTTAGACGATGGGTTCGTCGCTGTAACGAAACTGAAGGGCAAACACCATTGGCAGATGAAAAGCGAAGCGGCAGGCCGATGACTGCAGTGACTCCATGCAACATTCAGCGAGTCGATGACATCATTCGTGGTGATCGCCGGGTAACAACAGGTGAATTGTGTCGCATTACCTCCTTCAGTAAAGGCAGTTTGATGACGATTATTCAACAACTGGGTTACTCAAAAGTTTGTTCACGTTGGGTACTAACCGCCCAAAACAAAAACAAAAAAAAAAAAACCAAACAAAAAAAAAACACACACACAAGGGAAACAATGGCCCTGAACACTTGCAGCGCTTCAAATGGAGGGAAAGGAGTTTCTGTAAAAAAAACTGTGGAGACGAAACATGGGTTCATTTTTTTGAACCTGAATCAAAGAGGCAGTCAATGGAATGGCATCACACAACGTCACCGAATAAAAAAAAAATTCAAACCTCAGCGGTCGGCATGGAAAGTTATGGCGACAGTGTTTTGGGATGCAGAGGGTGTGCTCGGGGGCGGTTCCTCCATAAGGTTGCAGGTTTGCGCTACACCCACTGATTCTGAATATACAACAGGTGCATTTTGTACATTAAAGCTGTACTTGTTTGCATTGTTTTATATACAAACATGTTTCAATTACGCTTATCGTCTGTAGCTGCCCATGACCGCAGAAGTCGAAATAAACAGTGATTAGCTGTAGGAGCCGCAGGTTTGCGGCGAAGAGTTAACCTAAGATTTCGCCCAAATGTTGGCTCTCTGAGGGGGTTGCGGGAAGGTGAAGAGATGGGAGTAGCTTCTTATACATTGCTTAAATGGAGGTTTATAAACCTAGCTCCTCCTACTCTTAGCAACGGCTATAGCGTGACCTTCAGGCTTAGCTTCTGTGTGCTCTGCTTTTTGAACACAGGGAGAATTTAATTAAATGCATGGAGGTTATTCAGAAGAGAGCTGTGTTAAACAACAACGCCACACTTGTTTAGGCTTCTGGGTTTATGGCCACTTTGAAATATTATAATTTTGTATTCTGGCTGTCTTTCTTCTACAAGATCATGCCACATGTGTACATTTTGTACAATCAGCTGCAGAAACGAGACTGCAATGCAACATTTGCCATCGTCCAGCTAAACGCATTTAAAAGGGAAGTGCAAAAGGTAAGAAATAGCGCGGATATGGAAAAACACGAAGAAACTGCAATTAAGAGGAGAAGAATAGAAGATCATGGTGTGAAATGAAGAGAAGCTCTTGAAGTATGTGACATTCTTAGAGAAGCAAAGGACAGATTTAGCTTCACGGGGCATCTGGTAGCCTCAACTTTGTTTCATCAAGAAAATTTCTAAGACATTTCCAGAGGATTCCCTTAGAGAAACAATAAGGTTATATCCTTTTATAATTGGAACAAAAATTCGTAGAGAACTGACTGTAATTGACAGTCGAGAGGAATTTCGTGGAATGTCCGGCGCTTTGTGCTTGATGGACTTCAATAAGGAAAACAATTTATGTACTACATTCAGCAGATATGTCAAACTCCTCCGAGTACTGTTAACTATGCCAATGTCTACCGCTGAAGGAGAATGCTGTTTCTCAACTTTAAACAGAATAAAAACTTTCCTTAGGAACACAATGTCACAGGACCGATTGTCAGCATTAGCAATGCTTTCAATTGAGAGAGAGTTTGTTATGAAGATCAGCGACTTTAACACAAAAGTTATCGATAGATTCGCCAGGTCTAAGGAGCGTAGAGCAGAGAATTTGTATAAATAGGTGAGTCATTACTTCTCTGTATTTTATTTTTCATTTGTGCACCACCAATAATTTAACCCACCAGCCACCACTGGGTGTGCGTATGATTGATTTTTTGGAGCAGGGATACACAATAATTTCTGTCCAATACGTCAGAATTCTCAAAAAGCTGAGAGCACGTCTTCGCCGAGTTCGCCCAACAAAAACAATTGTGGGCATGACAATTCAAGACCACACATCAGCCGTTACACCACTGCAGAAATTGAGAAATTGGGATGGCAAGTCTTACAGTCCTGACCTGGCACAAACAGACTTCCATCTGTTCGGGCCACTAAAGAAGCTAGGAAGCTCGTCGTGGGATTAATTTTGAAGATGAGGAGGCTGTGAAAGCTTCCGTGCGTCAATGGCTTAGGAAGCAAGACCGTGTGTTTTACCAAACTGGAATACATGCCCTAGTTAAAAGGTGGACCACAACGGTGGAAAAGGACGGAGATTATATTGAATAGTGACAAATTAATCATAAATGTTGTAGTTTTGAAGCTATGTAGGTTTGATTCAATTTTCTTGGCAATTAAAAGAGGAAAAAAGACATAGGAGACATTACTTTTTGACCAACCCTGGTATATTAATTTTTTTCGAAAGATATCTAAAGAGCAAATTTCTCTGCTGTTTCTTTTAACAATTCAAAATGTTTTTGAGATATTATGTCACGGATTAATGTTGCTAAATCATCATCATGATCATCAAGTATTGATTCTTCTTGCTTCACAGACTAAAGCCCCTTCTTTATTCACATAACTGCTTCTCTATGATATACCACGTAAATGGAGTTGGGCGATCATCGTAAAGGTTGGCCGAAGGCGGTTGTTCGACTTTATTTCACGAGTCATTTCCTCCTTGGCTAATGTAGCAACAGTCTCTTTGCTCTAGATGAGAGAAGCAAGTAGGTACGTAAAACTGCGACAGCGAATATAAGAGGAGGCATTCAAAAGTTTGTTGCTGTCTTTCATAGCTCCAAAGTTGGCGCTCTTTAATCTGAGGATCAGAGAGGAAGTAGATCCTTAAGTCTAGGACGTGTCCGTGAATAATAAATTCCGTTATACATTCTTCCAGGCTGCTTGTTTTAATGAATATGTGGCACTTCTCACCAGAGAGAAAGATGGTGTTGGTTTTCTCGTAGGTGCGATATTTCGTAAGGGTATAAAAGTAACTTTATCGTAGTGTATTGTGTTGGCTGACACACTTTATCAGAGAAAGCTGGGGTTTACAGTTCACAGAGGTAAAGAAGGTAACTTTATTTGCCTTCTTCTTCCTTTAACATCTCTTGGGAGCACAGGGAACTGCAACTGGGATATCATAGCTTGTACGTTTGCTCAGTAAAGAACAGAAAGACCTTGTACGAGATGTACCACATGCCTTAAGTGAGCAGTTACTTGCTTTCCTTTCTTTGCAGGTGTGATTTATCTCTGTCTAAAAGGTAAGTACTATTAAAAGCTGCTGGATTTAACCTTATACTAGATACGGAATGAAAAGTGTGGAGACTACACGTTATTGCCTCTTACCCATCCCCAAAATATCGAATTTCTATAAATATTTATTTTTACCAATGGGCAAAAGTAATATTTAATTAAACGTTGTTAACTTGTGCAACTATTTTGAAGCAGACAGTATCAATAACGTCAGTACAAGATGCTAGATTTGAATAAAAACAGTTTCACGTAATGTTAACTGACACAATACAACAAACTAAAAGAAAGAATGTCACATTGACATATCCAATGACGTTTAGTGACTCTATGTCGCAAAAGCAATGCACGAAAATCCCAGTGCTGTCAGAATATGACACCAGGATATTTTAAAATGATGACTATATCCAAAATTCGTTTACACACAGAAGGCTGTTCAATAAAGAATTATCAATTTTTTTTTGACATACTTCTCAAAATATTCTCCCCTAAATGCGATGTACTTGTCCCAGCGTTTCTGCCAGTCTTTAAAGACATGCTGGAAACCATTTCTGAGAGATCCTTCAAAATCGGCCTCCGCAGCCTTCACCACTACTTCTGATAATGGATAATACCTACCACGAAGGCGTATCTTCAAGCCAGGGAATAGAAAAGAGTCACAGGGAACTAAACCCGGACTATAGGGAGGGTGAGGGATGCACTTCACGTTGATTTTTGCAAGATATTCAGCAACAACATTGGCAATATGCGGCCGCGCATTATCGTGGTGCAGCATGATGATGTTGATGATGATGACGATGATGATGATGATGATGATGATGATGATATATTTATATATATAAAAGGGCGTTCAACTACGGCGGTCATCAGCGCCCTTTATAAAACTAGTCATGGCAAAAGCCAGATATAAAACTTTCTAAAAACTATACAAGTGTAACAAAACCTATTAAAAATACATGTACATAAAAAAAATCAATCAAAACCTACTAAAAGTTTCGTTCACCTATTTCACCTTTTTTTCACCTTTCCACCGACACGGTTCTCCACGCATGGCCTAAACGTGGGTGGGCCTGTTGACCGTCTCCCTCAACCACGAAGAGGAGCCCACACGAGGGAGACTGTTGGCTCGGGACCCCGGGTGCGCCAAACCTGTACCTACCAAAGTAGGGCCTGAGTAGAATAAGAACCTTCCTTCCAGATCACTTTGCATAAATTTGCATAACGTCGCGACACCGCCGTCGGTGGGAGGGGGGAGGGGAGGGGGGTGTGAGGACCACCCAAGATGTTGCAGGTGGTATGGAAACATGTCACAACTTGCATTCCCAGGGGGCTTTTTTTTAATGGAAGCCATAAATTATTGTAAATGTATGTTATAGATACAGACGTCGTGACTGTCTGTGGAAGGGGGAGATGAGATCGGCCACCTGTTACTCGACAAAGATTATGTGGGAGAAAACACTGAAATCCATTCCCAGAGATTTTTAAGGGATGTCATAAATTATTGTAAATGTATGTTTTCAGATACAGACTTCGAGACATCTAGTGGCTGTGGAAGGGGGAGATGAGATTGCCCTCCTGTTACTCGTCAAAGTTTATGTGTTATGGAAGGGGGCATACATGTCTCGTGAGATTGTCCCGAACCCGTTGGGACATTGTTAATAATGTTGTGTTTTCCATCGGCACTCGACATAAATTGTTTCCTCGGTAAGCATAGTGGAGAATGAGGGTCCCTCTCTTCCGAAAAGAAATCACCAAACTGTGGGTTGTAACACAAATTAGCGTCACATAAAGTTTTACCCAACCCCACACAACCGCAGTAAGAGGTGAGGGTTCTCTATCCTTCGCTACATCTGTCGTCTGTGGAAGGGGGAGATGAGATCGACCACCTGTTACTTGGCAAAGATTATGTGGGAGAAAAACACTGAAATGAATTCCCAGAGATTTTTAAGAGAAGCCATCAATTATTGTTTCCAGCATCCAGAGAGAAGCAAGGACCCTGGAAGATCCGTCCCCAACTTGTAACATTATCCATGACAAAGATTATGCGTTCATACTTTAATCTTATTTTCACTTTGTTTTTAATCGCGTTACGAATGTTTTCTTCTCAAGATTACAATGTGCGCCTTCTTAGAACTGCTTATGACAAAACGTTTTTTATTTTCTTCATGGGGCTTAAAGATACAGAGTTTGAATTTAGGTGAAACATTTCATTTACGTATACATTATTCTTAATACCTGCTAATATTCTAAAGCATTTGCGCTAGCTTCTTTTTTTTTCTGATCTATCTGCGAACTGATTTTCGTGAGATAATTAGATAGAGGATTACTTAATATTTCAGACTCAAAAGTATACTCTGGAAGCGATTGTTTCACGCACACACGCGTACAAGCAAGCACCATAGAGAGGGAAAGAAAGAGAGAGGGAGGGAGGGAGTGAGAGAGGAAACAAAAAACTTTCGGAGAAAAGACCAAATTCTGTGCAAAAGTTACACACAACCGTTTAACCACGCATGTGGCCAGTGATGACCAACTGGGCATTTAATTATCTACATTGAAGGACTCCAAATAATCTCCCATTCAAGGAAATATGTAATGTATTTCTTCATTTACAGTTGGTTACAGGAGAACATTCTTCAGTTCTTGTAAAAGGGTTTTAGCGTTAAGAATGAAAAGATAACCGTAATTGGTGAAGCGTAATAACGAATGTACACCACTTAGCGAAATTTAAAATGATCCCACTTGGAAATCAATACCATTCTTTTACTTTCAATGTTTATGACCAAGGCAGGGCGCCAACAATTAATGCTAATTTTTAAAAAATCATTTGAAATAAATAGTCCTCTGGCTAAGAACGTAAATAGTACTCCATCTATAGAATAACATGAAAATTGATGGGAAAACAAAAAAAATAACTGCAATGGTTAATAGCCATTGGATCTATGTTCGAATCTCATGGATGTAACTCAAATAAATCTGAATATATATATATAGTGTACTCATGAAACAAATGGTTTAAAATGAATATATCAGGCACACACATGCACACACATACACGTACACATACGCACATAGTCATACACACTCACATGCACACACATACACGTACACATACGCACATAGTCATACACACTCACATGCACACACATACACGTACACATACGCACATAGTCATACACACTCACATGTATACGAATGTACTGAGGAGAAGCGTCATTTGCAGTTATAACATCTTTTTCAGACTGTACCGCACGTAGAGAAGGAAATATCTTTGGATGACAGAGGGGAGAGGGAAAATCGAAAGTCTCAAAACGCTCTATACAGGGCTCGCTAGACTAGTGGAGGGGAGGATTTTGAAATCGCTATAAAAACGATTGTTTGATAGACAATTATTCAGTCTGTAACATTGCACAGCCAACACCCGTCAGACAGCAATTCTTCCTTCTTCGGGATATTCATCCAGACTTCATTTATAAAAAGGTAAGCGATTCATTTATAATTACAGTGATATAATTATAGAGAGTGTTTATTTGCAAGAAAATATATTGAAGGGAATTTTCTCTTATCAGTGATAAAAGATGTATAGACTGTGTGCATTTTTCAAGAATATTTCTTGTTCAAATCACAATCGAAATTATTAACTTATAAGATGCTCATTGCTTCATAATTATAGAGAGTGTTTATTTGCAAGAAAATATATTGAAGGGAATTTTCTCTTATCAGTGATAAAAGATGTATAGACTGTGTGCATTTTTCAAGAATATTTCTTGTTCAAATCACAATCGACATTATTAACTTATAAGATGCTCATTGCTTCATTTAACTTATAAAATGCTCATTGCTTCATAGTTATATCGTAATCTCTATTATTTCAGGAAAACAAGATGCATCCTAGAAAAAATTGGGTAAATAAATTGACCCTTGCCGGCAGAAAGCGTAAAGCTCCCGACAGCGAGCAAGCGTCGCCAATATTGCCTGGGGTGGATTACATCATTCCACCGCCCACAGATTTTCAAGATGATGAATGTTCCTGTCGGAATTGCGGCTATAGGATTGCACTAGAATGGCTTGAAAACACTAATGCAGGTATGCAATACTCTTTCATAGTTTTGTATTTGTACTTTTTACCACTTTCCCCATTGCATGCAACTATGAGTTTCTTTCAGAAGATTGCGCTAATTATTAATTAGTTTTTCCACCGCATCTCCTGCTCGATAAGACATAGGTCACTCTATTGTAACTTTTAAACTAAGGGCCTGAACATAGGCGAATTTATACTCAAATAAATTCTCTAATTGAGATCTTCAAGTATATATATAGTTATTTTTTGTATATATTAATCTAGTTATTTTACTTTCAAATTTTACATTTTAAATTTTAACTTTTGGTCTCATATGTGTTGTATAGCAGATAAAGAATAACTGTAATTGACAAAATGGATATAGTTTCAAATAAACATAGTCTCTGTATCATTTATATATTAGAAAGATATATATCAAAGGCATATAATGCGCAATACGCTTATCTGCATTTACAGCCATCCGCCAACTAAGAAATAGAGTATAATGAAATGGTTTATGCTTCAAGCACTTTTTAGTGTCGCAAAGCAGGTTGTAGTGTAATAATATTGGAATATAAGAAAAGGAATTTGCCATTAGCTATCATTGCGTGTGTGTTTTTTCAATTATATCATTGCCGATAGTAGAGCTTGTTTCACTATATTTATTCTTACAGGATTTTAAGCTAGTAATATGATTAATTTCTCCGATTTCAGAGCCAGGACCAATGCCAGATCCCGAAGCCGAATGGTGCGGTTGCACCAATTGCGTGTACAGGATCCGGCTCTGCGAGCTGTTACATCCCATGCAATGTAAGTGCATTTGACAAATTATTTTCATTAATTAGAAGCATGCATTCTTTCCATTAATGTGTACTTTAGCATATACATGCATATTATACTGCTTGCGCTTTCTTCTCCATCTCCTTCTTCTTCCTTCTTCTCCATCTCCTTCCTTCTTCTCCATCTCCTTCTTCTTTTATTATTATTATTATTATTATTATTATTATTATTATTATTATTATTATTATTATTATTATTATTATTATTATTATTATTATTATTATTATTATTATTATTATTATTATTATTATTATTATTATTATTATTATTATTATTATTATTATTATTATTATTATTATTATTATTATTATTATTATTATTATTATTATTATTATTATTATTATTATTATTATTATTATTATTATTATTATTATTATTATTATTATTATTATTATTATTATTATTATTATTATTATTATTATTATTATTATTATTATTATTATTATTATTATTATTATTATTATTATTATTATTATTATTATTATTATTATTATTATTATTATTATTATTATTATTATTATTATTATTATTATTATTATTATTATTATTATTATTATTATTATTATTATTGTTATTGTTATTATTATTATTATTATTATTATTATTATTATTATTATTATTATTATTATTATTATTATTATTATTATTATTATTATTATTATTATTATTATTATTATTATTATTATTATTATTATTATTATTTATATTATTATTATTATTATTATTTATATTATTATTATTATTATTATTATTATTATTATTATTATTATTATTATTATTATTAGCACATTGAATGTCTTATTGTTATTTCGAATATATGTAGCTAATATGTCTAGTTTTTCTTTATTATTGTGTAATTGCTACATGTTTCTTTTATTAAAGATGGTGAACCAATGTCCGTGCAGGAGGATCTTCAGCGTCCAGCAGCACCAGAGGTTTCAGCGCGAGACCCGAAGAGGCTCCGTCACACCAGCAGCGAAGAAGACCGCATCCCTCCCGCATCCATCAGGAACACAGGAAACCGGAGGGAGGAGGAAGCAGTGGCGGGGCCTTCAGGTCTCTGCAGGCCATCTCCTTCATCATCATCATCATCATCATCATCATCATCATCATCATCATCATCATCATCATCATCATCATCATCACCGGCAGAAAGGGTATGTAGAAATGATCATTTTGACCTAGAATGCAAAACTATCGAGTCAGCATTCAAGGGTCGTATTTTCAACAGCAAAATTGAAAATACGGCGGGAATAATGGTCCCCAGCGAGTTTCTGGATGAATGCAAGAGTCTTGTTATTAGAGAAATTGAATCCACATTAAAGAGGAGCATATCCGGATTAAAGATGAGTTGTTCACTGAACGTCTCATACTTAATTCAGACACCTGACCATGAAAACGTGGAATCGGTTTATTTTAATTCCAAGACTAAAGAGATCCAGCAATCAACTAACGTGAATGATATCTTCCATGCAATGAAAAATGAAATTTTAGAAAACCTAGTCTGTTTTGAAGGCCAAGCAAGTTCAAAGACTTTGTTCGCAATCCACTCGCTAGTAAACAGTGCAGCAGAATATAATCCTCTTCGCGCTTCAGGGTATATTGAGTTGCCTGCATGCATCAGGAGGAAGAATGCTATTCTTAACATTAAGAATAATGATGATTTTTGTTTCGCTTGGTGCATGTTGGCTTCAAAATTTCCCGCTAAGATAAATAGATGTCGTCCATCATCGTACCCTAGGAACTTGCTATTCAAATCATTCAATTATGAGCAAATTACATTCCCATTTCCAATTGATCAAATTGAACGATTTGAGAAGCAAAATCCTGATGTATCTATAGCTGTATTTGCTCTAAATGCCAACAACTCGGTGGAGTCTATTCGAAAACCATCAGAGAGGAAGGCTAGCCAGGTTAACCTGCTGATCATCGATGATGGTGATAAGTCTCATTACTGCCTCATTACCAACATATCGAGGCTTATTAGAAGTCAGATAACTGCAGATCACAAGAAAATGTGGCTATGCGAAGCATGCATGACAAGGTGTCCTAATGAGGATGCCTTGAGATTGCATAAACTGAAATGCAATAAATGTCAGACACTCAAAATGCCTGCGCAGGGTGAGAGTTTGTCGTTTAATGCATATTCCAAGTCTGCTCCTGTACCTTTTGTTATTTATGCAGATATCGAATCTGTTTTGAGGAAGGTTCACTCATGCGAGCCCTCAGACGCAGAGAGCTGGACCCGATCCATACAAGAGCATGAGGCGATATCTATAGCGCTGAAAGTTATATGTAGGCATGACCAGTCATTGTCACGATTTAAGCTCTTCAGAGGTGCTAATGCACTCGATGACTTCTTCACTGAACTTAGGAAGATTGGTGATGAAGTCATTGAGGTATACAAGCAAATTATACCACTGCAAATGACACCTCTGAATGAGCAGGATTTCGCCAATGCTGATCAATGTCATATATGCAGGAAAGGTTTTGCTATAGATGATATCAGGGTGAGGGACCATTGCCATATCACTGGAGCATATCTCGGAGCGGCGCATAATGCTTGCAATTTGAATAGGAAATTGCCGAACTTCATTCCAATTTTTTTTCATTGCTTAAGCAATTATGATAGCCACTTCTTGATAAGGCACATGGCTTATGACAATGGGAACATTTCGTGTATAGCACAATCTTCTGAACGTTATATTGCATTTAGCAAAAGGTATAGGGGCTTAGAATTCAGGTTCCTCGACAGCTACAAGTTTCTTGATGATAAGTTATCCAACCTAGCTGATATGCTAGATGACGATGACTTCAAGGTCACTAATGCCGAGTATTCGAACCCAGAACACCTGCAGCTAATGAAGTGCAAGGGAATATTTCCATATACTTATCTAGATTCTGTCGAAAAGCTCCAAGAAGAGGAGCTTCCACCCATCGAGCTTTTCGATGGTATTTCGGAAGAGGAATATGCCCATGCGCTTAAGGTGTGGAGCACATTCAACATAAAGAATCTCGGGGAATATAGTGATCTTTATTTGAAGACAGATACGCTTCTTTTAGCGGATGCTTTTGAAAAGTTTAGAGACTTGTCACTGGAGATGTATCATCTGGACCCAGCATGGTACTACACCTTACCATCGCTAGCTTTCGACGCCATGCTGAAAACAACTGGAGTCGAATTAGAGTTACTATCGGATCCCAGTATGCTAGAATTTTTCGAGAAAGGTATTCGTGGGGGTCTTTGCACAGCATCAAAGCGCTACTCCAAAGCCAACCATGAATATATGGTAGACTATAAGCCTGATCAAAAAAGGAACTTTCTAGCATATTTGGATGCGAATAACTTATATGGGTGCTCAATGACCAAAACTTTACCGCATGGCAACCTGAGATGGCTTGAGAGGAATGAAATAGAGAGCATAAACTTCGCCAGGATCCCCGAGGACTCCAAGACAGGATATGTTCTAGAAGTAGATCTAGAGTATCCTGACCATCTCCACGACGCCCATAATGATCTTCCTCTCTGCCCCCAGAGTGAGATACCACCCGGCAGCCAATACAAGAAACTGATTGCAAGTCTCACTGACAAAAGCAAATATGTCTTGCATTATAAAACCTTGCAGCAGTGCTTAGAATTAGGGCTGATATTGAGACATATTCATCGGGTGGTATCGTATGACCAAGCTAAATGGCTTAAGGTTTATATTGACCTTAATGCCAATAAGCGAGCCAGGGAAACTTCTAAGTTTGGTCAAAACCTCTGGAAGAAAATGAACAACGCTGTGTACGGCAAGCTTATGGAAAACGTGCGTAACCACCGTGATTTCCGTATAGTAACTGCCTGGAAGCAAGCACGGAAATATACGGCACGTCCAACGTATATAAGGAGCATTCTTTTCCATGAAAACTTGGTTGGCATAGAGTTGGCTAGAGAGGAGATCCTCATGAACAAGCCAATCTATATTGGTCAGGCGATTTTAGACATCTCAAAATTTATTATGTATGATTTTTTTTATCATGTAATGAAACCCCATCTGAATGATCTTGTCCTGGATTATATGGACACAGATTCATTCATTCTGGAAACAAGTTCCGATATATACCACTTCATGAAGATGCATCCCCACCTTTTTGATACCTCAAATTATGCACCCGATAATGTATATGGGATAAAGCCGGCCAATAAGAAAAAGATTGGGTTGTTTAAAGATGAATTGGGTGGAAGGGTGATGACCGAATATGTTGGTCTCAGAGCAAAGCTCTACAGCTATAAATATGACAAACAAGCGGTTATGAAGGCGAAGGGGATTACCAAAGGTGGAATGCGAACAATCACCTTTGAGAAATATTTCGAGTGTCTACTGGATTTGAATAAAAAATTTTTGGCTAAACAAATTTGCTTCAGAAGCACCAAACATAAAGTTTCGACGGTCGAAATTAATAAAATTGCATTGCACGGAGGAGACACTAAGCGTAAGCTTATTGATGGCTCCCATGCAACACTTGCGTGGGGCCATTATTCCCTCAGGTCTTCATGAGACATTTCACCCTAACCTGGATGCCCCATCTCCATCTCGTGTACATATGTATATATGTATAAATGTATACTTTTTATTTATTTATTATTATTTTATTGTAAATATTATTCATAAAGGGATAGGAACTTTTCAGAAAATAAAAAAACATACATATATGTTTTGAGATGCAGCGTTCTTTATTTCACTACGATTGTTTTTTTACAATAAATCCTTCCTGTCAATCCACTGGCTATTAGGGAATCCATACCACTTCACAAGAATCCTGTTTCCTTGGTGCCTCAAGATCTTCTCAACCAAATAAGTGTTGGGAAATAATGATGAGTGAAGTTCATGGCCGTAGAAAGCTCCCTTTATTTCCTCGCCGTCCTTATCCTTTAGAATGTATGTGACAGGATTGGTTTGCTTCACCTTAGCCACTTTGAAGATTTCAACGCTCCAGTTTGGTTCAAACCCCTTTTCAAAATGTCCTTTATTTTTTGATATCCTCACATAATCACCAACACTAAACTTTCTGGCACTCCTCTTCTCTATTGGCGGCTCATCATAATTGTAAACAGACAAAAGAAGATCATTGTTCTGCACTTCACGAGGCTTCATTCGGATAGTGGTGTGGTAATTGTCATTGTATTTTGCAATGATTCTAGGTAAGAGATCTAGCCACTTGTAGGAACCTTGGGCTAGAAACTCTCGATACATCATATTCTTTAATGTTCTTATTAACCGTTCCACGGCTGCAGCCTTGACATGTGTATAAGTACTGTAGTGATTGATATTATACTTCTCCATTAAAATAATTGAAGTGTTTGTTATAAAATTCTTTCCCGTTATCACTCTGTATATGTCTGGGAGGTGTTTTCATGTCATGTAATATATCCTCCATAGCCTTTGAAACTTGGAGCCCCGACTTGGTCTTTAATGGCTTGGCATACGCCATTTTAGAGTAGAAGTTGACTGCAATAAGGATATATTTGAAGTTCTTATTTATTCTTGCATGCGGTATCATCTCCACCAGGTCGATCTGCACCAGATCATGTAGTCCTTTACTGATGATCTTGCGTCGTAAAAAATTCCTCCGTGCAGGAGCATGAAGTTCACTAGCTATATGTTGCTTTACTTGGGTCATGCTATAATTTTAGCCGATTTCAGTTCTTGAATTATCTCCCTAATTTCTTGGGTATGATTGTTATTTCCTGCGTCCCTAGATGCAACTAGAAGCCTGAGGCGATTTACCAGGTCGTTGGGGTCGTTCCAATAGATGTAGTCTTGCTCTGCGCCAGGACGATGCTCCTTCCACTCCAATCCTAAACCTTTGTGTTTCTTCACTAATGGACGTATAACACTTTTATACTTGTATGAATTGCCCGCCCTCAGCTGTCCATGCTTGCTATAGTTTCGTCGATGCACTAGAGTTGATCTCAGTATTTTTCCATAAGTATCCAGATCCTGTTCTGTATATGCATGCATTTCAGGGATCCTCTTAAAAATGAGTTCACTTAATCCAGGTGTAACCTCATACGCTTCTTCACCTACTCGAATTCGATTATTAATAAAGTCAATGATCTTGTTTCCCAGCATGTAGCTACCATCTTCGTATCTTATACCATATGATGCATCTAATTCATTTCTGTCCTTCTTTCGAACTTTCTGGAGATAGCTAATTATTTTTTCTCTTTTCTCATCCTCAACTGGCACATTATTTTTTATCTTGCTTTCCTCCGCCGGTGTTGTAGGTGTATTGTTTTTCTGGAGTTGTAATATATCATGCAGAGGTTCTGTTACTGGTTGAAGAGCCTCGCTCATTACTCTCTGGGTATCAAGCTGGTGCCCTTTTAACGCTCTCAACTTTTCGCGTATAGCCTTAGAATGCTTGGCTATAGATTCCTTTAGTCTTATGCTTTCACTGTCCATTGTGCAAATGGTATGATGCTAAGAGATTGCATTTATTTATAGCATCGGTGGTGGTAAGAGTTTATATTCAAGCACTAACTCGATGTGTAAAGCACCTCGATCGAATGCACGATTAGTAAGTGGAGTGAATGATATGCGATCGTCCTTTTTAATGATTACAGGAAAGGCCTTATTGGTATCCTTGTTTATTGAGATTGTAATGTCGGTTTTGCGATTAGCAGGTATACGTTCGCCGCTCCTCAATTCTTGTTCTGGCACTACAATAGTGCACGATAAGAGATTTGCATCTATTGTAAATGAATAGTATCTGCCAGCTGTAGAAAGTATGTACGCACCGTTACCAGTCCTGGGAGGAAACGCTTGTAGTTGAATAACAAGATGTCCTCTCATTAATGATAGCCTCGTTTTCAATGTATCTACTGTTTTAGCAATCTGTTCGGTAACTGCCTTTGTACGTTCAAAATTGGTGCCAAACCCTTTGCTCTGCCTGCTCATTTCACTTGAGAGCATATTACATCTATTTTCTAGTGTTTGATGGTCTTCTTTAGCTTGAGTAATAGAATTCTTCAGCGAATCCTCAGTTTCTTTTGTAGACTGCGCCAGTGCATCCATCGCATTGTTTGTCTTGTTCAAATGTTCTCTAATTGTTTTTAGGTTCTTGTCTATCAGTTTTTCAATTTCCCTTATAACAAATTTGTTTAAGTTATTCCATGTCTCGTTTGCCTTTTGAATAATCATGCTTCGGAGAAATCTTTTATTTACAGCGTCCAGATCTCCCACAGGATCTGCTATATCAATGATTCGCTTTTTGCTAAATATGATGTTGCCATTATTATCTCGCGGCTGAATGCGAGAGTTCATATACTCAGTAAAGAACTTTCTATTTACCACATCATTATCATGAATAGGATCTAATAATACTTTTAATCTGGTATTATCAATCACTATGTTATTTTCTTGATCTCTTTTGAAAATATACTTTGAAACCAAATCCTTGATCATGACCTTAACGCTTGTCTCAATTCTCCCAGTATTCTGCTGCGAGAAAACAATCATCCTATTTTCGAGTGCATCCACATATCGTTTAGTGCTCGCGTCATTATCTTCTTCAGGATCCTGGACAATACATAGCCTCTTGTTCTTAAATTGATAATTGCCTTTCCCATCTCTGTTAATGATAAAGTGCTGAAGTGATCTTTTGGTTGAGGGAGCTCTCTGTGCTCCGAACCTGTCAATACTCATGATGAACTTCAAATGACATTTTCCTTATTTTCTACTTTAATATAGACATCAAACCCATTCCTATATCGACCGCCATTGATAGAGAATTCAGGAACAATTGTTACGAATGGTCTTCCTTCTGATCCACTCTCCCAGACGCCTTTGCACAAGTCTTTAAATTCTGTATATGTCATGTCAGTGTTTACATAATCTTCATATATGTGTTTCAGATTTAAATTATCTTGTCTAAACAGAATAATCATATTGGTATTATCGCGAATTAAATGTTTCGGGACTTTCGCATAGGACTGTGCTAAATATATTGAGTCGACGTTTCGATGTCTTCCCATGCTGTAAAAGGAGGCAATCTTTCCTTGCTTTTCAGTGATGACATCATCAAATATAAATATTGAGTTTTCTTTAACGTCGGTGGGATGTAATACGCTTTCTCCATCCTCATAGGTTTTTATTTCGATGCCATCAATGTTTCCGAGCAGGTTTATGAGATATTGATACTTTGGTTGATAAAGGGACTTTGAGTATATGTGCACATTTTCAAAGCGCAAGCCATTCTCATGAAGCAGCCAATTCAGAAGTACATTGGTTTTTCCTGCACTGGAACTTCCTAGAATAAGAGCTCTGACGTTAGAAGGAAATAGCTTCCCATGTCGTTCGCGCCTGAAATCACTTTCAAAGTCTAGCACCTGAATAGGTAGGGAGCAATCTTGCTTCATAAGCTCCATCCTAACGACTGAATTTTAAGTGCATACCTAGTGTTTATATATACACTTGCGAAAATGGGGTATCTTAATGGATGTGAAATTCTTCAATAGGAGACGTTAGATTCGAAAAAAAAATGTATAAAATATGATGGCAAATCATAAAATAGAGTAGTTTATGATGGTACATAGGAGGAGTAAGACCTCCAGAGGATCAGGGATACTTAACTCCCTTATTAATCGCCTGCCATTTGAAGTACACTTACCCGGTTACAGATATTGCGGTCCAGGGACAAAACTAGAAAAACGCCTCAAGAGAGGAGATCCTGGAATTAATTCTTTGGACGAAGCTTGTAAATTTCACGACATCGCCTACGCAGAGCGCAAGGACTCCGCCTCGCGAAATATCGCAGATAAAATATTAGCAGAGAAGGCCTGGAAAAGAGTTCAATCATCAGACGCTAGCCTAGGGGAAAAGTTGGCTGCAAGGCTGGTAACATCAATTATGAAGGGCAAGGTAGCTATTGGTGCAGGATCCCGGAAAAAGAAGCATGGTGGATTTCTGCCTCTCATACCAATTATTGCAGCCTTAGGGGCTGCAGCCGGAGGTGCAGCTCAAATTGCAGCAGCAGTGAATAAGAAGAAAGCTGCAGATAAACAGCTTGCAGAAATGACGCGACATAACAGGGAGATGGAAGCAAAAGGAAAAGGTCTCCGAGGGAGAAAAAGTAATAAAAAAAAGATTAACAAGAAGAGAACTGGTGGTTTTCTCCCAATGCTACCGCTCGGCGCATCTTTAGCTCTTGCTTCCAAAATTGCCAGAGCCATAAAAGCAAATAAGTCTACTAAAGGAAATGGTCTGAAGAGGAGGAAGCAGTCCCAGAATAAGCATCCTTCAAAAAAAAAACTCCGGTCAGGGGCTATACTTGTCCCGGAAAAAGCCCTAAGTAACATTGAGCTTGCATTATACGCTCGTCGTTTAAGAATTCCCCATTTTAGAGGTGTATATATGCTCGATAAGCTACCTTCAAAGCCATATCAACGAGAGAGGATTATTGTCAATCTCGATTACTCTGATAATGAAGGAACGCATTGGGTAGCTATAAAGAAGGAAGGTGATATCGCGTTTTATTTCGATAGCTTTGGAAACTTGAAACCTCCGAAAGAGGTAGAAAGCTATCTCAAAGGAGTTAAGCTGATGTATAATACAAGAAGATTTCAGAGTTTTAGCTCAGTTATCTGTGGACACCTGTGCTTGCAATTTCTAACACAATGAGTTACACTATTGCTGTTAGCGGGAATGATTCCGATCTTACCACCTACCTGAATCCCCCTCTGAGGATTGATCCTCGCGGGAATTATGAAATTGCTCTTCTGAATTTTGAAACCTTCTATTCCATTCCCAATGTGGACGAGAGCAATAATCTCTTCCATTACATTTCCAATGACACTCTTAAGGTCATCGATATTCCGCCTGGAACTTACGAAATTGCTGATATTAATACTTACCTCAAAGATAAGCTTAAATTCGATGAAAACGACTTCTTTATTCGTCCTAATAATAACACAATGAAGGCTGAAATCAAGTGCCCCTTTTCTATTGATTTTTCTAGGGGGCGTTCTATTGGATCTCTTTTAGGATTCAGTGAAAACAAAGTTATTGCTCCTAATCAGGTGACTGAATCTGATTTCCTAGTAAACATATTTAAGGTGAGCATCATTCGAATCGAATGCAGTATTGCGACAGGCTCTTTCATCGATGGTAAAAGAGGACACTCGATCTATGAATTTTTCCCTTCTGTCCCGCCTGGATATCACATTTCTCAAGAGCCTCCGAACCCTATTTACCTGCCTATAATAGACACTAATCTTATCGATCAAATCACCCTTCGTGTGGTCGATCAGAACGGAGATAACATCAACTTTAGAAACGAGGATATAAGCATACGTCTTCATATTCGCCGAAATGGGGATAGATTTTAGAAGGAGAAACCGTCGCAAAGCATATAATACAACACAATCACATAATCTCCGTACTCACCCTTTGACTCTTAGAGTGTTAACATCGAGCAGCAAGAAGTTCCTCGAAGCTTTGGGCTTCAGAATTCTGTAATGGACATCTTTAACGTGACCGAAACGCCTTCATTTGAGGATAAGATTGCTAAAGAAGAGGAACATGTGTTTCTCCCGTATAATACATCGGCTCTGGACGCTAATGACGAGATTAGGATACCTTGTCAAGCGGAAGATTTATATACTCTGCCTAACCGGAGTTATCTCTACATTGAGGGATCTGTTTCTAAGCCTAATGGAACAGCTACGTTGGCGAAGTTGACTAACAATGCCCTGGCATTTATGTTTGATGAGATTCGGCTGGACATGAATGGAACTTGTATAGATAGAACAAGGAATCCTGGCATTACATCGACTATGCGCAACTATGCTGCTCTCAATCCCATGGAATCGAATCGCTTGATCAATGCCGGATGGTGCTATCCTGGAGAAGATGTGGATATTGTGCACTCAACAAGCGGAGCATTCAATGCCGTAGTGCCCCTGTCAATGCTTCTGGGATTTGCAGATGACCACAAGGACCTCGTTCTCAATAGCAAGTTTGAGTTGGTGCTCATTCGATCTAAGGACTCTAAGAATTGCATTCTGGCACCCGAAGGAGAAGGAAATGCTATCGTTAAACTTGCTCGCATCGAATGGAGGATGCCTGTAATCCGCCTTTCTGACACTGAAAAGGTAGAAATCCTCAAGATCGTCAAGGCAGACAGACCACTACATATCGCATTTAGAACAATGGATATACATACCCAGCCGGCTGTTCCGCAAACTAGATCATTTACATGGAACGTCGCAACAACTTCGAAACCGGAGAAGCCGAGATTTGTTATAGTGGGAGCCCAGACATCAAGAACAAATAATGCATCAAAGGACTGTTCCGAGTTTGATCATTGTAACATAACAAATTTGCGGCTTTATCTCAATAGTGAGTGTTATCCCTATCACGATATGAACTTGGACTTTGGGAACTCTAGATTTGCAGCTTTATATGAAATGTATTCAAAGTTCCAAAACTCTTATTACGGGAAAGAAAACTACCCTCTATTGAAGAGAAAAGATTTTCTCAAGCATGCACCATTGTTCATCATAGACTGTTCGCATCAGCCTGAGGAAATTATAAATGGCGCTGTCAATATCAGACTTGAAATTGAAACTAGTGCAAATATACCCGCACAGACTACTTTGTATTGTCTGGTAATACATGACAGAGTTTTCACATACAAGCCTCTGACTCACGTGATGCAGTCATTAATTTAATTTCATCACTGATTCTTGTAATGAAGGATATACAGGATATAGCATGCATGTAACAAGGATTTCAGGTGAATAAAAAAGATATATAATATGAAAAGTAATTTAGTTTTATTTCATATCATTGTACATTTCCAATGCCGCCCTTCTCCAGCTCCTTGTCCCTACATATGATATTTCATTACAGAGAGTTAGATTCGTTAAGTGTCTCTGTATATAACCTTCCAACCTCTTTAACTGACAAAATTCACTAAAATTTAAAAGTATTTCACCTCTGTTTAGAACTGTATTCAGAAATCTGATCCTCTCATCTTCCATATACACAATGACATTAAAGGAATATACAATGTTCTCACTGTAATCACAACACACGTAGTTTCTCTCTTTGAGGAATGCTTCAAATACATGAAGCCTACTTTTAATAATTTCCCAGTCATACACTGACATATACACAAAATTGTCACTGGCTCTATTCTTTATGATTACAGCTGGAATACGAAAGATTAGTCCTACGTTAACACTGTAACTTTTGGATATTTGAACGTCGTGGAGCATGGTAGCCGATGTCATGTTTCCCGTTTTTTTTTAATGAAGAAGCCCGAATCTGTCCCCTCTAATTCTTTCAGAGGTTCAGGCGTCTTGGTACACGCGAACTACTTGCATGCCTCTTTGGGGTAGCAGCAGCAGACGTCATTCGCTCTTCTAAGAGTGTCAGCCGCCTTTGGAGATCCGCAAAGCTATTTTTAAGTACCTTTTTTCGAGGTTTCCTTATAGCTGTCCTGAAACAGAGCACATAACATGTGTGTTAGCAAGAGAGAAAAAATAGATTGTCTCCTGAGAGAATAGCACATAAGAGACGCAAGAGTTTCTTTTTTTTTAAGTTGTATGATAGCAATACTTACATTGATGTTTTGCGGCGTTCGGATTGTATGCTCGGGGTACGCTCAGGAGTAACATTCTCAGTAATTTCATCGCCCTCATCTGGTAGGAAGTCGTCTACAAGCTGTGTAGATCGCTCTGTAACAGCATCCTTTTCAGCCTCATCGCTGGAGGTATCGCAATCAATAACAGGCCTAGGATCTCGAACTGTCATTCGAAGCCTGTAACAATGGTATTTTTTGTACATGGAATTATATATTTCAACGATTCTGTAAGGAAAGAGTCGTGAATTTCTTTAATTTCACTTACTTTGATTGTCTCTGTCTGAGCTGGTACACACTACACTTCTCATTGCAGAGGAAGTAAGAGTACATATGTTCATGAGCCTCGGGCTGCGTACACAGGGTTGCATGCGTATCACCGTTACAAAATTCAGAGTGGTGTATGACCTCGTGACTTGAAGCGAATCTATCAACCTCATCAACTCCTTTTTGTTCTTGCTCATGAACCGGCTCTTGCCTGGAATAACGAATAGGTTTCAAATTACTTTTTCTACTTAAATATAAAACGGCATTAAATTCTCTAGAAAAAAGAATAATTGCTATTATACTTACATGTATCGCTTTCTGTAGACTGGGCAGTTTTCTGTGCATACTTCCCGAGAAGACATCTGATCATGGTATGAAGGTCTGTTACAAACGATTGAATGCATAAGACCGTTGCATAACTCTTTGTGGTAATACGCGTAATGATGCGCCTCCGCTGCACACTCACTCCCAAGAGTTGACATATCAGACATAGCAAATAAGAACGCTGAGAGAATCCACGAACTAATTTAGCGCTCCAAGCTGGAGAGTCTTATATACTCTTTCAATAGTGGTGGGGGAATTCAGAGGTGGGGAAAGCGTTTGGGCGGAAAAAAAATAATTTATGACTTCCCTTAAAAACTCAGGGAACACATACTCTTTGTCGAGTAACAGGAGGGCAATCTCAGGCCCCTTATTTATGAGGGTCATTAAACATGGCTGCATCCTTTCACATAACATCGACGCCGGTTAACCCTTAACAGATGTTCAATCCAACAACATATCACAGAAACCTCTCGAGACATGTATGCCCCCTTCCATAACACATAAACTTTGTCAAGTGACAGATGGCCGATCTCATCTCCCCCTTCCACAGACAGTCACGACGTCTGTATCTATAACATACATTTACAATAATTTATGGCTTCCATTAAAAAAAGCCCCCTGGGAATGCAAGTTGTGACATGTTTCCATACCACCTGCAACATCTTGGGTGGTCCTCACACCCCCCTCCCCTCCCCCCTCCCCTCCCCCCTCCCACCGACGGCGGTGTCGCGACGTTATGCAAATTTATGCAAAGTGATCTGGAAGGAAGGTTCTTATTCTACTGGCCTGCTTCAGGGAAATGTCTTTTGCGCCTGATATGGACTTGCAATGTTTTCAGGACATCCCTGTAGTATTGTCCAGTTACTGATGTGTGTGCAGGTGCAACATGATGATAAACCATTCCATGGTTTGGTTTGGTTTCTATGGTTTGGGGGGTTGGTGATGAAGGAGCTGAACTTTGCTGTTTGCTCTCAGGATCAAAATGATGTAGCCAAGTTTCATCAGCAGTGATTACGTTTAAAAGAAACTCCGGATCTTCCTCTAACATGAACTGTGAATGCATGCAGACCGGCTTGCGAATGTCCTTTTGTTCGGGAATCTATAGTCTTGGAAACCATAGCGCACAAACACGTCTCATGTGTAATGTTTCTGTCACCAACGTGTGGGTGGCACCCAAAGAAATGCTTAGTATTTCAGAAAATGATCTTATAGTAATACGTCGATCTGCTCTCACAATGGCAGTAGCAGTGTTGATGTTTTCTTCCGTATGAGCAGTAACTGGAGGGCCGGGTCCATCTTCCGCTGAAGTTGATTGTGTCCCCTATTTAAACATTTTAAACCACCTTCGAGCCGTGCTGCAGGGAAGCACAGGCTCTCCATAGGCCTCCTGTAACATTGTGTAGGCCTCAAATGAAGATTTGTTGAGACGAAGGTAGAATTTCAAAGCCGCATATTGTTCCTCGCTTGTTATTTCCATTGCAGTGGTAGGCGCTACTGAACATGTCTAAACTTTCCCGGTTCTTACAGGTAGGAACCAGGCGTGCCAACCCTGAAACTACTAGGACGTGTTTGTTTCACGTTAAGCTAACAGAATATAATAAGATTGAATTTTAGTGCGAAAAATTATGACCGTCAAAAGGTTATGATCATTCTGTATTGGACAGTCCTCGTAATAACAGGCTTTGCAGTTTGGAAAGATAGGGCCTGACTGAACAATTCAATGCCATAGCCGGGATTTGAACCACGGATCATCTGGTTTCCGTCCAGCCGCTCTAATCATTGAGCTACAATGGCGAACGTGCCGATATGAATTAAATTTGCCAAATGACTCGTACTTTTCCCGGTAAACCACTTAGGAGTTCTCATAAACACATGAGACAACTACCTTAATGGTGTGCCGGGAAAAATACGAGTCAGTTGGAGAATTCAGTGTCATATCGGCACGTTGGCCATAGTAGCTCAATGGTTATAGCGGCTGGACGGAAACCAGAAGATCCGTGGTTCAAATCCTTGGCTCTATCTTTCCATACCTTAGCCTGCACACGGCCAGTGTGAAAGAACAATTAATTTCTATTAATTATAAAGTAACAATCGAGTATCTGGTATCAGTACTTGAAAGGCAGTATCGAGAATCAGAAACAGGACTGTCGCCCTGTCACTGGAGATTATTAAAAATCTCTTGCTTTTTATTGACAAATGAATGTTGGGTTTGCAGTTAAATAAGCTTTCTTCTTAAGCCTGTACTGTATTTTGCACATAGAGGAAGTGGAAAACAATAAAGCTACCGATTTGAGGAACAAAGGGGACATTTAGTGAATACTAAAATGATTGAGCTCCAATAGATTTTGTGGTCATTCCTTACTGTAAACTTTTATAGTACTAAACAACTACAATTTTATTAGAGTACAAAACAGTGCAACTGTTCATGCTAGAAGAAAACTGACTGTACTGTTTTTAATACCAGCTTCTAATTTATAACTTTTCCAAAGGTTTCTTATGTACCAGGTTCTCCTTCAGGGTTTTTAAGCATAGAAACACAGGGTGTATACAAATGAATATCGGGGTTTTAATTCGTTATAATATTCACTACATTAAACTTGCAGTTATAAATAATTTGGCAAATGGAAAAGCAACTCAAACAGTTTTGTTTGTTGCCACCACTGCGAATGTGCGTGCAATGTTTCTGCCGCAATCCGCTAGACAGCAGTAGTAGCAAAGATAGCGACTAGTAAACAGAAAGTGCTTTGTGTTTTGCAGTTTGCAAAGACCGAATCTGTAGTTACTGTGCAACGTGCGTTCCGCTATAAGTTCGGTTGTGATACCGGCTGCCTTTGTAAGGGGAAGAGCAAGGGACGACCAAGAGTAAGTGAAGAGACAATTGAGCGAGTGAGAGATTCGTTCACTCGTAGCCCAAAGAAATCAGTTCGGAAGGCTAGTCGTGAATTACAAGTTCCTGTGTCAACTGTTTGGAAAGTTGTAAGAAAACGCTTACGGCTACGTCCTTGCCGTTTACAGTTATTACAGGCTCTAAAGCCGACAGACCACGAATTACGTGCCAACTTCGCAAACGACATGTTGTTTCATGACGATGACGATTTTATGCATCGTGTTGTCCTCAGTGATGAATCGACCTTTCACCTTAGTGGACATGTTAACACTCATAATGTGCGTATCTGGAGCTCAGAAATTCCTCACGAGATGGTACAAATGCAACGAGATTCCCCTAAAGTGTTTTTTGTGCCGTATCTCGGCGAAAACTTTATGGGCCTTTCTTTTTTTGGCGAACCTACTGTAACTGGCACTTCTTACCTTGATACTCTAGAGCAATGGCTCTTCCCTCACTTGGAAGAAAATGAGCCAGAGAACTTCATTTTCCAGCAAGATGGTGCGCCACCTCACTGGCATAACGTAGTACGTGATTGGTTGAACGTCAGTGTACCCGAGCGGTGGATAGGTCGCAAGGGCCCCAATGACAGAGCTTCCCCGTTCTCCTGACCTAACGCCATGCGATTTTTACCCTTGGGGCTTCATCAAGGATCGTGTGTACGTGTCTCCACTACCAGCTGGCCTCCCTGAATTAAGAAACCGGATTGAAGCAGCTGTTGCTACAATTACTGAATACACACTTATCAACGTTTGGGAGGAACTCGGCTATAGACTTGATGTGTGCCGTGTGAGAAAGGGTAGTCACATTGGACATTTATAAGGTTCTTGGTAAAACTATTTGAGTTGCTTTTTCATTTAACATATCATTTATAACTGTAAGTTGAAGGTAATAAATATTACAAAGAGTTAAAACACCGATATTTATTTATATGCACCCTGTATAGAAATCAGCTTACTTAATTTTACGAGGGTGGGTAAAAAAGTAATGCCTCCTATTGTATCTCTTTCAATTGCCCAGAATATTGAATCTAATTTACATAGCTTGAATACTACAACATTGACGATTGGTTTGTCACTATTCAATATAATCTCCGTCCTTTTCCACAGTTTTGGTCCACCTTTTAACTAGGGCATGTATTCCAGTGTGGTAAAACACACGGTCTTGCTTCCTAAGCCATTGACGAACGGACGTTTTCACGGCCTCCTCATCTTCAAAATGAATCCCACGATGAGCTTCCTTTAGTGACCCGAACAGATGGAAGTCTGATGGTGCCAGGTCAGGGCTGTATGGGGGTGAGGTAAGAGTTGTCATCCCAATTTCTCAATTTCTGCAGTGGTGAAACGGCTTCGCTTTTCATCTGTCAATTGTGTTTGCCCTTCACCTTCGTTACAGCGACGAACCCATCTTCTAACAGTGCTGACATCCACCGCTGCATCATCATACACATATTTTTAGCCTTTCGTGAATGCGAATTGGCGTTTCGCCTTCCGCAGTCAAAAATTCAATCACAGAACGCTAATACGAATGTCGATGTCAGCCAATTTGCAAGTGGATGCAGTGCTGCCACCTGTTAACTTAGGAAGTTAGTACTGCAGTGGAATGGAGGAGAAAGTTTGAGGAATTGCACCAAATTCGAAGTTTTCACATAACTTACTCATTTAAGGGGAAAGAATAGGAGGCATTACTTTATAACCCACCCTCGTAAATATTTTTCTGTATAAAATATTTATTGTATATTGCCTGGCTTAAAATGATCAAAAATGTATTGAAGAGCTATCTGCTGGGAAGCTGTGAAAATAGGATCATTGATCCACCTCATATAAAAAGAAAGCCAAAGTGTAATACGATGTCTAGACAAAGCTGAAAGTGTTTTCTTAGTATCTCGGTGTAAGTTAATTAAAAGCAACCCAGAGTCTGAAGGCTGTTCATGATCCAATAAGGCTGTTATACTACAGGGAGAATAGCAATTACGATCGCACGAACAATCGAGTGTCATTAAGATTACAAGAATTAAATATCATGGGTAGTAGGTGAAGTATATACATAGGTGGTCTGTAAAGTTTCCGATCTAATAAAGATACAATTTTTTTTCTGATTTTTTTTTCTTTTAATTTTTCAACATAATCTGCTTGAAACTCTACACACTTCTCCCAGCGATACTCCCATCTCTATAACCCGTCCAAATAGTACTCGGCGTTTTTCAACATAGTCTCCTTGTAACTCTATACACTTCTCCCAGCGATACTCCCATCTCTGTAACCCGTCCAAATAGTACTCGGCGTTTTTCAACATAGTCTCCTTTTAACTCTACACACTTTTCCCAGCGATGCTCCCATCTCTGTAACTCGTCCAAATAGTACTCGGCGTTATTCAACATAGTCTCCTTGTAACTCTACACACTTCTCCCAGCGATACTCCCATCTCTGTAAACCGTCCAAATAGTACTCGGCGTTTTTCAACATAGTCTCCTTTTAACTCTACACACTTTTCCCAGCGATGCTCCCATCTCTGTAACTCGTCCAAATAGTACTCGGCGTTTTTCAACATAGTCTCCTTTTAACTCTACACACTTCTCCCAGCGATACTCCCATCTCTGTAACCCGTCCAAATAGTACTCGGCGTTTTTCAACATAGTCTCCTTGTAACTCTACACACTTTTCCCAGCGATGCTCCCATCTCCGTAACCCGTCCAAATAGTACTCGGCGTTATTCAACATAGTCTCCTTGTAACTCTACACACTTCTCCCAGCGATACTCCCATCTCTGTAACCCGTCCAGATAGTACTCGGCGTTTTTCAACATAGTCTCCTTGTAACTCTACACACTTCTCCCAGCGATGCTCCCATCTCCGTAACCCGTCCAAATAGTACTCGGCGTTATTCAACATAGTCTCCTTGTAACTCTACACACTTCTCCCAGCGATCCTCCCATCTCTGTAAACCATCCAAATAGTACTCAACGTTCTTCAACATAATCTCCTTGTAACTCTACACACTTCTCCCAGCGATCCTCCCATCTCTGTAACACGTCCAAATAGTACTCAACGTTCTTCAACATAGTCTCCTTGTAACTCTACATACTTCTCCCAGCGATGCTCCCATCTCTATAACCCGTCTATAACCTCTATAACCCGTCGGCGTTTTTTCCTGCAAAATAATTGTTCACGAAGGTGATTGCCTCTTCATTTGACGAAAATCTTTGTCCTCCGAGCGCAATTTTCAGATGAGGAAACCAAAAGAAGTCGCTTGGTGCTAGACCTGGTGAGTAAAGCGGATGGTCACGCAGTTCAAACCGTAATTAGTGGATTTTCGCCATTGCAGACGCTGAGGTGTGAGACGGTGCTTTGTAGGGTGAAACAGGATTTCCTTTCTCTGCAAATGTGGTCGTTTTTTCGCAAGTTCTGCCTTCAACTTGGCAAGTTATGATGTGTAGTATGCTCCTGTAATGGTTTTTCCTTTTTGAAGATCATCAACGTCATCATCATCATCATCATCATCATCATCATCATCTTCAAGGATAGGGCCCTGTGACCTGTTCCGTTCTCTTCAATAGCCTACTGATCCTTCCAGCGTAGAGCTGGGCGTCCCACATCTCTTTTTCCCTTCGGCATATAATCTAAAACTCTTCTTGGAAGTTGTTCCGCGTCCATTCGTAAAATATTTTTTAATCCATTGTTTTTTATTTATTACTTTACTTCTCTTATTTTTCGTTTCTTACGTTAGAGATAATCGATTAAAACAACTCCATTACTATCCCAAAAAAACAATCTCGCCATTACTTTGACAGCTGAAAAAAGAAACTTCTTTTTGAGCCGGTTGCTCCCCCTTGCAGTCCACTGTTTGGTCTGTATTTTTGTTTCGGGCGTATAATGGTGTATCCAAGTTTCATCTATAGTAATTTTTCGGCGCCAAAACTCGGTTTTATTGCGTCTAAACTGCACCAATGTCCATTCGAACAGGATTTTGTTCTAACGTGAGCAAACGCGGCCCTCAACGCGCGTTCAGCTTTCTCATGTCTAAATGTTAATTTATTATGTGACAGACACATTCTTTTTACATGTTCATAGCCTCTGCTGTTTCTCAGCGGTCGTCTAGTACAATTTGGTGAACTTTGCGATGTTTTCTTCGGTAATTGCAGTTTCTGGACGTCCCGAACGTTCATAGACTCCCAAGCTCTTCCGGCCACGTTTAAATTCAACTGCCCAAAATTTTGTTATGGTAAGCGATGGTGCAGAGTCCCCATACACAGAACCCAACTCATTTTTGATTTGCGTAGACGTATTGCCTTTCAAAAGCAAATATTTAATGACAGCTCGACATTCGATTTTTCCATTTTCATAAACACTCACATCAACTCACTTAAATGACTGTTGCATAACTGGGCGTTCAAAATGGCTGAAACTTTTATGGGTAACTGTCAACAGATGACGTAAGAGTTTCCATCCCAATTTCTCAATTTCTGCAGTAGTGTAACGGCTGGTGTGTGGTCTTGCATTGTCATGCAAAAGAAGAACATCCGCCATAGTTTTTGTTGGGCGAACTCGGTGAAGACGTGCTTTCAGATTTTTGAGAGTTCTGACGTATTGGGAAGAATTTATTGTGCATCCCTGCTCCAAAAAATCAATCATAAGCACACCCTCTGCATCCCAAAACACTGTCGCCATAACTTTCCCTGCCGACCGCTGAGTTTTGATTTTCTTTTCTTCGGTGACATTGTGTGATGCCGTTCCATTCACTGCCTCTTTGACTCAGGTTCAAAAAAATGAACCCACGTTTCGTCTGCAGTAACAGTTTTTTTCCAGAAACTCCTCTCGCTCCAAATAAAAGCGCTGCAAGTGTACGGAGGCTATTGTTTTCCTTGTTTCTTTGTTTTGGGAGGTTAACATTCTGGGTACCCAACGTGAACAAGCTTTTGAGTAACCCAGTTGTTGAATAATCGTCTTCACACTGCCTTTACTGAGGGAGATAATGCGACACAATGCACCTGTTGTTACCCAGCGATCATCGACTCGCTGAATGCTGCATGGAGTCACTGCAGTCACCGGCCTGCCGCTTCGCTTTTCATCTGCCAATGGTGTTTGCCCTTCAGCTTCGTTACAGCGACGAACCCATCGTCTAACAGTGCTGACATCCACCGTTGCATCATCATACACAGTTTTAGGCTTTCGTGAATGCGAATTCGCGTTTCACCTTCCGCAGTCAGAAATTCAATCACGGAACGCTGTCTAATACGAATGTCGATGTCAGCCATTTTGCAAGAGGATGCAGTGCTGCCACCTGTTGACTTAGGAAGTTACTACTGCATGGGATTGGAGAAGAAGGTATGATGAATAGCGCTAAATTCAAAGTGTTTACATAACTTACTTATTTAAGGGAAAAAATAGGAGGCAATGCTTCTTGACACACACGTAACAAGTATAAGTTTCAAATTGATGCATTCAGCGGCTCTTGTGCTAAGCGGACCAGAAAACTCTCATTTTTACATTGGTGAGATAGGCGTCCCGACGCCCTTAACAAGACAATCTTTAGTCACATTAGTATGTACCAATAACTGTCAAAATATTCATAAATTCAGTAGTTATGAACCTTTGCTGCCACATGATACATTTTAGAAGCTATAGGCCTCCATCTTACGCATTATCTAGCAGTAGAACTTTATCCTGAGGTGAGAGAAAGAAATGAAGGTATTTTAGACTCGGGAGAAACAAAAGTACACCGTCTCTCCCTCCTGTTTACTTCTGTAGTGACGGAATATGGCTGCGTTCCAAATATTGCGCTTTCGTTGGTTCGCTGACTTGGACTATATTTAAAGTTACGTATATCTGACGCCTACACTTCTCGCTTTTTGGGACGACACATATTTTTTGTTAAATGTTTCCTCTCTCTTACGCAGTATCTCCAACCCACATCATCGCAATAAAGGTGCTATTTTACACCGCATCTTGGGTAATATTTTTCCAATATCAGAGCAGTCATCTTTGCCTTTGTGGCGTCTACCGTGTCGTTTTCCAGTTATTTGTATCCCATACCTGTTGGTGTTTTGTGATTCAAATACAGAGAGGAAATTAATACTCTGGGGCCCGATTTCCCCTACAGATGTAAGGACGTAACACGAATTTTGTAATAGTTATAACAAAAATTGCATTTCATAAACTGGTGTTAGCTTAACACTCGTGTTAAATCTCTTGTTGAACTAACAAGCCAAATATCTGTTGTTAAGTTCTTAATAATTGTAAGTAGTCAAGATGGTGGGCATGAACTCAGCTGTTGATGTCGATTTGCTATATTTAAGACCGTCCAAATGGCATTCGTAATAGAGTACGGCCTATGAGGAGAAATGATTTTGAGAATCTATCAGAAAACTTTAGAGAATATAGTGAGACGAGTGCAAACATGTATAGATGCTGTTGGAGGACACTTCCAACATTTTCTCTGAGATGTAAACAGTAGCATGTAATCTCCCAATTGTATATTATATTCTCCCAAAGTTACACGTGTTTCCCACGAAGGCTTTTCAATAAATAAAGATTTTTTTTTGACAACGTACCTTTACTTATCCCCATAATTTTGATGATCTCTCTCAAAATAGTCTCCCCTGAATGCGATGAACTTGTCCCAGCGTTTCTGCCAGTCTTCAAAGACATGCTGGAAACCATTTTTGAGAGATCCTCCAAAATCGTCTCCGCAGCCTTCACTACCTTCCACGAAGGCGTTCCTTCAAGTTAGAGAATATAAAAAGGTCACATGGGGCTAAATCCGGATTATAGGGAGGGTGAGGGATGCACTTCACTTTTGATTATTGCAAGATATTCAGCAACAACATTGGCAATATGCGGCCGCGCATTATCGTGGTGCAGCATCCAACCTGCTTCATAGAAATGTGGTCTTTTGCTCCTGATATGGACTTGCAATGTTTTCAGGACATCCTTGTAGTATTGTCCAGTTACTGATGTGTGTGCAGGTACAACATGCTGATAAGCCATTCCATGAATGTCAAAGAATGAGATGACCATAACTTTCCCAGTAGAAGCAACCACTTTTGCTTTTTATGGGGTTGGTGATGAAGGAGCTGAGCTTTGCTGTTTTCTCTCAGGATCAAAATGATGTAGCCAAGTTTCACCAGCAATGATTACGTTTGAAAGACACTCCGGATCTTCCCCTAACATCAACTTTAACTACATGCAGACCTGCATGCGAATGTCCTTTTCTTCGGGAATCAACAGTCCTGGAACCCATCGTGCACAAACACGTTTCATGTAAAATGTTTCTGTCACCAACGTTTGGGTGGCACACAATGAAATGTTCAGTATTTCAGAAAGTTATCTTAAGGCAATTCGTCGAACCTCTCACAATGGCAGCAGCAGTGTTGATGCTTTCTTCCGTAAGAGCAGTAACTTGAGCACCGGGTCCACCTTCCTTTTAAAATTTATTATCTCTCTTCTTTAAACATTTTAAACCAGCGAGCTGTGCTGCATGGATGAACAGACTCTCCATAGGCCTCCTGTAACATTGTATATGCCTCAAATGAAGATTTGTTGAGACGAAAGCAGAATTTCAAAGCCGCATATTGTTCCTCGCGTGTTACCTCCATTGCAGCGGTAGGCGATACTGAACATGTCTGAACTGGTGGTGCTCTCACAGGCGGGTACTAGGAGTGCCAACAATGAAACTACTACGGCGTGTTTGTTTCACACTAAGCTAACAGAATATAATGAGATTGTATTTTAAGCGAAAAATTATGACCATAAAAAGATTATGATCATCCTTTATTGAACAGCCCTCCTATACGTTTTCGAAAGCTGTTAGAAGTTAAGGATGGTCTGGAACGGAGGAATTTTCTTGAAGATTTCTGTATCGCATCCTGGGAAGGTGCTGAACTTCGGTTTTCAACCGGGCTCTGGATTATGCTGTTCACATACACATGCACGCGCCTGATATTCTTTCTAAAAATATCTGTTGGATTAAGAGGTGTCTTTGAGGTCGTCATTAATAGCAAATTTCACGATAAATAGACTCCTTGAATAAAAGAAGAAGAGGAAGTTGTCTACTGAAATCTCAGTTTGGAATTCTTTGGGTGGACTGTGACATCTGCTCTACTTAGAGAAAGTAAATATTGATTTAACCAATCGAGAGTTGGAATCATACTATCGATAAATATCGCTGGCTAAATATCGAATGTTTTCGGTGCAATAGATATTTATGTGTCCAAAGGACATGTATAATTTACTGTCTGGAAGACAGGATATATTATTTCCCATAAGAAGGATCATAAAGGAAGTTTACACACTCGCTGACAAGAGAAGCAGGCGTTGTCACATTTCCCAGTAGGATTTCCGGGATAGAAAAAAAAGTTGAGATTTCCTTTGCGGTTAGTGTCATATGTTTATATCTCCTCCCGGTCTATTTTATTTATTGATTCAAGATGTTAAAACTTTAAGAAATAAACCATTCTGGAGTTCAGTGCACGCTCTAAGAATAAATATGAAGGCCACAAAAGCTACACTGTGTAAGTAAAACTGCTAATGAATATGGAATAACAATATCAACAAATAAAAATCAATGGATTTTAGAGGAGCGAACCCATTTAAATAAAAAATGTTTTATTTTTATTTTTTTAATTTACGTCCTCCAACGTTAAGTCATATCGGACGCTGAATGAAATTGGTGAAATGATGCTGAAATGACTTCTGGTCCATGGTGCTTAGAGTTACCCGACATTCGTCTTTCAGGATAAGGAAAAAATCTTATCTAAGTAACTCACCCTAACTGAGATTCGAACTCGGGACCTCTTGAAAGTGAGGCAGACATGTTACCATCTCCGCTACCGAGACGGGCATAAAAATGGTTTTAGTTAATTGATGGAAATTAATCATTTCTCCACACTAGTCGTAAATAGGCTAAGGTTTCTAATAAGAGTTAAATGATAAAGCCTGGGACTCAAGTACTTACGATAGTAAGTCGCCACAAACGGTATATCTCGGATGCGAGAGCCCCTAGTGGTCTACCGGGGAAATATATGAGTCAAATCGAGAGTATAATGTCAGGACGGCACGTTGGCCATGGTACCTCAAAGGTTAAGAGCGACTGGACGGAAACCAGGAGATCCGTGTTTCAAATATCGGCCATGGCATTGAATTTTTCATCTTGACTCTACCTATTATAAAAATGGTGTTGGACAATATAACAATAAATGAGATATCGCACTTCAGGTATTTAGAATATAAGACAGAAACTGATGTAACGGAGATAGTAAATAAATTGAAGTATATATCAGGAACATTAAAAAATAAAGTCCATTAGGCCTTCGAAAATCCACATGTCATCCATGCAGCACTTATGCACCCGATTAAAATCGGAGTTGGAGCACAATATCCGCACAGGGAATAATGGGACCACTTTTTTAAACAGGCTGTGAACACTGAATTGTACCGACTGATTTTAATGGAGTTTGTTGAGGAACTGGACGTTGTAAAGCTCAGTCTACGATATTTTCAGCAAGATGGCCGTACAAGTCACACAGGAAATGAAACCATGGAAGTAATTGCAAGTTTTTTTTTGACGATCGGATAATTTCCACTGACCTATGGCCACCGCGATCTCTGGATTTGACACCGCTGGACTTTTCTCTACGGGGTTAGTTAAAGGACAGGGTTTACGCCCCACGTCCCCAGACATTGGACGATCTGAAGCACGTCACAGAGGAAGTTCAAGCTATTGACAACAGAGTCTTCCAACAAGTGGCCAGTAACAGGGCATGACGTGTTGAATTGTGCCTTATGAAGGGTGCAGGACATTTTCAACATTTGCTATAGAGGTAGTTATGTGCAGAGGATCTACCCAGAACTCCGAAGAACCTGGCCTCCTTCAACCCGTGAGCGATGGATAACTCCGATGTCTTTTCATAGGGCAATAAATGATTTCTTAAAAACGCCCATCCAGACGGGATGGAACTGGATACGCCACTTACGCGCGTCAACCCCGCAGGGAAGACTACCGAAAACCTCGGTGGGGCCGCCTGGTGATCTAGCACACCTTCTACTAGCTCTGCAGGCTTGTACCCGGGACTTATGAGGCAACCCTCTACCCCCTGCGTGCGGCCGTAGCCTGGCCGGAAGTACCTAATTTCCCGTGGGTGTCGCGAACACACTCCCCCTCGAGTCCAACCCAATCCGAACAACTCCCCGACGGGAGGGGCTCGGCAGTTCCGCCCGAGGTTCCTCTGGTAACGTTAGAGGTACCACGGCAGCTGAAGGGGACAGATCCCCTCCCCTACGGGAGCTGTAGAGGTAATTAATCTCCCAAAATACGTCTACATTTTAGTTATAATAAGTTGTTGCTATAATCTTCACAAAGATAAAGATATATTCAGGCGGGCCGTACTGTAGGCTCCAGACAATCCTAAGCTTGCTCCTCCTACCAGCGCTGCCGAATGTAGTACACGCATCTCGCGCGCCTGAACTGAGAACATTATACGCTCGGATAAGTGTTTTAAAAATGACAGATGCCAATCTTATAATAAGAAAGAATGTTATTTTGTGATCATGACCGTACAAAAATCCTGTCTCTACGATACTTAGAACACGAGCGATGCACTTTTCATCTTTGATGGTCCTTCTAAAAATAGTCTCCCCTGAATGCGATGTACTTGTCCCAGCGTTTCTGCCAGTCTTCAAAGACATGCTGGAAACCCATTTTTTTACAGATCCTTCAAAATCGCCTTCGCAGCCTTCACCACTGCTTCTGATGATGGATAATGCCTCTCACGAAGGCGTTTCTTCAGGTTTGGGAATAGAAGAAGGTCACATGGGGCTAAATCCGGGCTCTAGGGAGGGTGAGGGATGCACTTCACGTTGATTTTTGCAAGATATTCAGCAACAACATTGGCAATATGCAGCCGCGCATTATCGTGGTGCAGCATTCAGCCTGGTTCACGGAAATATGGTATTTTGCACCTGATATGGATTTGCAATGTGTTCAGGACATCCCTGTAGTATTGTCCAGTTACTGATGTGTGTGCAAGTACAACATGCCGATAAAACATTCCATTAATATCAAAGAATGAGATGGCCATTATTTCCCAGCAGAAGCAACCACTTTTGCTTTTATGCAGGTTGGTGATGAAGGAGATTTCCACACTGAGCTCTGCTATTTGCTCTCAGGTTCAAAATGATGTAGCCAAGTTTCATCAGCAGTGATTACGTTTGAAAGAAACTCCGGATCTTCCTGTAACATCAACTTTAACTGCATGCACACCTGCAGTCGAATGTCCTTTTGTTCGGGAATACACAGTCTTGGAACCCATCTCGCACAAACACGTCTCATGTGTAATGTTTCTGCCACCAACGTGTGAAAGAAAGAAAGTGATCTTAAGGTAATTCGTTGATGCTCTGTCAGAATGGCAGCAATAGTGTTGATGTTTTCTTCCGTAAAAGCAGTAACTGGAGCATCGGGTCCACCTTCCTTTGAAATTGATTGTTTCCCCTCTTTAAACATTTTAAACCACCTTCGAGCTGTGCTGTAGGAAAGAAAAGACTCTCCATAGGCCTCCTGTAATATTGTATAGGCCTCAAATGAAGATATGTTGAGACGAAAGCAGAATTTCAAAGCCGCATGTTGTTTCTCGCGTGTTACCTCCATTGCAGCGGTAGGTGACACTGACCATGTCTGAACTTGCCTGGTTTTCAGAGCTGGGAACCAACAATGAAGCTACTACGCCGTGTTTGTTTCAAAGTAAGATAACAGAATATAATAAGATTGAATTCTAGAGCGAAATTTTATAACCGTAAAAAATTATGATCATTTTTTATTGAAGAGTCCTCTTACGTACATTACTGGGAAAGTTATGCTCGTTGTTGTCGAGAACGAAATTATGATACACCTAGTTACGGTTAGTTGTGCAGAAAACGGATGCAGCGAAATGGAAGAGAGAAAGAACACGTGTAACAGGCGCCCTGCGCAGTTCCCGGCTGTGGTCAGGGCAACCTTGAGAAGCGACCATGGCCTCACATACATCGTCCTGACTAGTCTCCTTGTTCTCTTGTTATGGACATGTCAAGGTACTCGCTTCATTAATTATGCCATACGCCTTGTTAACTCCCTATATCAACTCATTTCGTATCTCAGCCCTCAAGTCCGTGCTAAAGATACATCTATGTAACATCCTTACGTGTGATACGATCCTCGCCGAGAGGTGGCTGTATGGAGGATGCGAACAATAGCCTGCCGGAATATAAGGTGATCAATGCACGGATAACAAGTTTTTCGTTAAAAACACAAATTACATTTATGTCCACGTTCTGGAAAAGAAACCTACTTGGGCAATCTTCGGCAAAGAGGAAGTAACACGGAGTATTTCCTGCCGAAGAGAGTCCGTTAGCCGCAGTAATACCAGTCAGCCACGTCATTATATGCTAATCCCCCGCAATCGGCAAGTATTGCCCATCTATAACGTAAGTGGTGGTGCGTCTGCCTTACGCTCAAGAGGTCCGAGTTCGTTTCTCTCTCACGGTGAGTTATCTGGATATAGTTTGTCCCTGAGGCTTCTCCATAAATACGAGGCATGTTTTTTTAAGTCAGAACCAGTTTGGAATTTAAAAAAGACGTGTATAGATATCGCAATAATTTTATTTTTACATGAAAGCCTGTACCTTAATCTACTTTTCTACATAATTTCCGTGAATATTGAGGCACTTGTCATAACGTGGCACCAGTTTTTGAATACCCTCCTCATAAAATTCTGCCGCCTGACGTGTTAACCACTGTATCACAACTGTTTTGACTTCGTTATCGTCTTGAAGACGCTGACCGCCCAGATGTTTCTTCAAGTGCAGGAACAAATGGTAGTCGCTGGGCGCCAGATCAGGGCTGTATGGAGGATGATCTAGAGTTTCCCATTGAAAACACTTGATGAGATCTTTGGTCCGATTAGCCACATGTGGACGAACATTGTCATGCAGCAAAACGATACCCTTACTCAACTTGCCACGTCTTTTGTTCTGGATTGCACGGCGCAGATTGTTCAATGTCTCACAATAATACGCCGCATTGATTATCTCATTACGAGGCAGAAACTCCACTAACAATACTCCTTTTCTGTCCAAAAAAAAAAAAAAATTATGCACATGATTTTCCGGACAGAAATTGTTTGCTTAAACTTCACTTTTGTGGGTGATGATGAATGTCGCCATTCCACGGATTGTTGTTTCAATTCTGGTGTGACGTAGGCCGCCCATGTTTCGTCACCAGTAACAATTTGGTCTAAAAAATCTTCACCTTCATTGTAGTACCGCTCAAGGAAAGTCAATGCAAATCCGTCAACATTTTCGGAATTCAACGTGATCACATTTTCCGGTACTTCAAGTTCTCGGTCACAATGCGATACAAAATACTACGAGAATATTGAGGAAAATAGTCGCACAATGATGAAATTGTAAAGCGTCTGTTTTCTCTTACCTTTTCGTCCGGTTTCTACAGCAAATCTTCAGTAACGACCGAAGGACGCTCACTCCGTTCTTCATCATGCACATTTGTGCGGCCATCTTTAAATGTTATCACCCATTTCCTTACCATTCCATCACTCATAATGTTTTATCCGTAAACTTCACAGATCTCACGATGAATATCGATCGGTTTTACGCCTTTAGCACTAAGAAATCGTATAACAGCCCGTACTTTACAATCGGCGGGACTCACGATTGTCGGAGGCATCTTAAACACTCAGTAACCAACGTATACAAGGAAGAATTAGACTTAATGACGTCAGTGCGTAGACAAGAGATGTAGGTAACCAGCGCGGATGCGCGGAACGCCGACCGTAGCGCTGCGGCGGCGGAATCGCAAAACGGTACTGACTTAAAAAACATGTCTCGTATATAGATAAATTCCTAAAAGCCTTAGACGGTTTTACGCAAAGAACATTGCATTTTATGACCATATATAACCTTGTGATGTATTGAAATTTTTTCCGAAATAGATGGAAGAATAATGTCATGTTGGCACGTTGGCCACAGTAGCTCAGTGGTTTAGAGCAACCGCACGGAGAGCGGGAGATCCGTGACTCAAATCCCAGGTATGGCATTGCATTTTTCAGTCTGGATCTACTCATTCAAACTTTAGCCTACACACGGCTAGATTATTTCCATCAATTTACCTGAAAAACGTAGTGGTTAAACTACGAAGCCTGAGTTTGATGGATAGAGTTAACATGAAAAATTCAATGCCATGGCCGGGATTTGAACCACGGATCTCCTGGTTCCCGTCCAATCGCTCTTAACTTTTGAGCTAGCATGACCAACGTGCCGTCCTGACATTAAATTCTCCAGTTAACTCGTATATTTCCCCGGTAGACCACTAGGGGCTCTCGCATCTGAGATACACCGTTTGTGGCGACTTACTATCGTAAGTACAGATGTATTATTTTATCTTGACAGTAATCCTGTGCTGTAGGGATGAGTAGCAACTGTGGTGGGGATAGTGCACCTATCGCCACAATGCGTCACCCGCGTAAGATTACGAGAGGGGAGGGCGGTGCATGAGGTGTCTAAAAGAATTTTCATTCTCGAAGCCAGTTTTTTTTTCAGCTCTTATAAACTAATTTTGAATTCCTACTATGGTAGTAATCTCCACGCTTTTGTTGGATCTTAAATAGTACATAGACATTTGGAACAAAACCCTGTTCTCCTCCAGCAGGCATGATAAACAACTGTCGGCCTTTCAATATCGCTGCAAAGTCCCTGTAATGTATTTCACTCCAGGCATATGGTCCAGTATGTGCTGTATTTATATAAGTTTCATCCATATAAACTATATAATCTTCACTTCGATATCTCCGAATATTTCGTAAATACTTAAGCCTTTTTTGCACGTATGGTGCGATGTTCGATTAAAATTTGTCTGTCACGCTTTGTGTCTTCTTTTTTTTCTTCAAATAATCCTAGCTTCAAAAGAACTCTTCTTAATGTTTAGACACTGCCTTGGAAGTCAGTAGAATTTTCAGCTTCATAAGCACTTTCTTCAAAGCTGGTCATTGTTTTTCTGTGCTTTAAAAATTTATTCAGAGTTTGCCTAACTACTTCTGAATTAAAACATCCTAATTTAATTTTGTGCATGTTCTTAATCTTTGTTTACTGGGCATAGAGAAGGACGCTGTTGCACTAGCACCAATGGCTTTTCTTTCCTTAATAACTCTCCTAAACTGCTTTCAGACACAACTGTTGCCTCACATACCCTTCCCCAGATTTTTATAGCTGACCCAGACCATTGTTCCTTTTTTATAAATCTATGTATATTGGCTATTACTTCTCGTGTTTTTAAATATAGCACATTATTTCCTAGTGTGCTGCTAGGAGGCATCATTTATAAATGCTCTCTTGGAACCAGGAGATAAGCACATTTTGAAACAAGGTGTAGTGCTACCGAGTAGCTCTGCACGTGTTTAGTTGCTCGCAACTGGTACGCAACTGACCTGCCCTCCCCTCCAGTTGTAACCGTTCTGAGGTGGACTCGTCCAAATACCACTGCGCCTCGCTCTGCACTTTTCGAGATAAAAAAATACATCTGTACTTAAGTCCCAGGCTTCATGATTTAACTCTTATTATTTAAGTTAATTGATGGAAATTAATCATTTCTCCAAACTAGCTGTATATAAACTAAGATATTTGATGGATAGAGTCAACATGAACATTTTAAGCCATGGCCGGGATTTGAACCACGGATCTCTGGGTTTCCGTCCAGTCGCTCTTAACCCTTGAGCTACCATGGCCAACGTGCCGTCCTGACATTAAATTCTCCAGTTGACTCGTATATTTCCCCGGTAGACCACTAGGGGCTATCGCATCCAGATACACCGTTTGTGATGACTTACTATTGTAAGTACTTAAGTCCCAAGGACTTAAAGTGTCATAAAATAATAGTTTATTTAAAATATAAAAATAATAGTTTGTATGTTGATTAGGAAAGTTATATGAATGCAAGAAATTGTGTTATTAAATATGGTTTTCTAAGCAATTTTGTAGTTTAATCATCATGGCGTTCTTGCAGTGCTAATATACCCTTGACCTCCACTGCAATGTCTGATTTAATATAGCCTTGAACTTGGCTCAACCAAGGTAAACCGCTTTTCTGAGAGACTAGACTACCATTAACCCTGATTGCATTCACTACCTGGTTTGCATTTGTTTTCGTGCGGATAAACGTTGCTTATTTATGACGTGGAAATAACTGTACTGCATAATGAAATTTGGAATTTATATAGTTTTATACATAGACATTCTAGGTGATGTCTTATCAAAACGGCATTTTGAAATTCCTTTATTATTTCTTCCTTACTTATTTTCGTAAAGTTATGTTCACACAGGGTCAGTGAAGAGAAAGTCAAAATGCACATGCCGAAATATAAGTTGACTACATACAATAAGCATTATCTGCAGGTAAAGTAAGTTTTAATTATCCTATTTTAAAGTGATGAAGTGTGTGTGTGTGCGTGCGTGCGTGCGTGTGTTTTTATTTTATTTTATTTTTAACTGGCATGCCCCATTCCTTAGGAATACCACATGCCTTATGTCATTTACATTATATACAACTTTTACAATAATTTTACAATGATTTTCCATATATTGTATTTGTATTGAAATGTTTCTTACAATATTTTACAATATTCTTATTAAAATAGTTGCAATTAGCAGTTTTATTGAATTTTTATGCTTCATTTGCCTACTCTATATCTGTGAAATTTATTGATTTAACAAATTTGACGAAACATGTTAGATGTGTGTTAGTAAGTTCCTCTTTGGTAATGGGCCACGCGCATTGTCTGCTTTTTATTTTCCTGATCATTTCGGTTTTTTGTTTGTTTATGATTGGACATCGGAATATTATGTGGTCTACTGTTTGGTCCTCTTCTTGACATTTGCATACTGGGCTATCCAGTAAAGCAAATCGATGGCGGTATGAACGGAGCTTTCCATGTTCTGTGACAATTGCTGTAAGCTCTGTGCAAATGGGCAGTTCTTGTTTTAGTCTATTTCTCACGGATGGGAAGAATTCTTTGGTGATGGCTCCTTTCCTTGATGCTGTCCATTGTAGTTGCCATGCGTTCAGTCCAGTGTCTCTCTCCATGCTTATCAGGACTTCTTTAGGTGTTTTATTATATTGTATTTCACGATCTTCCCCAACAGGCTCTTTTGCTAGTCTGTCTACTATTTCATTGCCATATATGCCCGAGTGTGCTTTCACCCATCCAAAATGCAGCATCCAGTCTGATGTTCTCAGGTCGAGGATTTTAGATTTGATTGCTTCAGTCAGGTAATTGTGTTTCGAGTTGTTTTTAAGGAGATCCAGTGTTATCCTGCTATCAGTGAACAATGCAACTCATTTATCAGCGTACTCTTCATTTTCTAGTTCCTTTAGTTTCTTCAGCGCCTCAGTGTGTGCGCGCGCGCGCGCGCGCGTGTGTGTGTGTGGCGAGGATCTTAACCTCAAAAGCTACTCAACAAACCTTTATAATTCTTTCATCATAGAAAATCCCCATTATTTCTCAAGGAATGATTAGTAAAATACCTTGCAATTTCTGTTAATAAATTACGAAAACATTAAATAGAAAGTGTATAGTTCAAGAATCGTTCTATAATCTAGAATACAGTCACTGAGGCCCGGTTGCATAAAAATAAACTAACTTCAGGCATATGAAAATGATCTTCAGTCAAGCTGAACTTAGAATTTTGTTTGTATAAACATTGATCTAAATTCATGGCCTCTTGATCTAAGATCAAACATGTCTGCCTCACGTTCAAGAGGTCCCGAGTTCGAATCTCGGTCAGGGTGAGTTACTAGATAAGGTTTTTTCCGGGGTTTTCCCTTATCCTTCAAGACGAATGTCGGGTAAATCTAAGGTCCATGGACCATAGACTCATTGAGCATCATTTCACCCAATTCATTCACCGTCCCATATAACTTAACGTTGGGGCGGACGTAAATTAAAAAAAAGAAAAAAAAACTAACTGGCGAATTTTCTCCAGTTAACTTGATGGAACTTAGATCAGCAGAACTGCAGAATTAACACAACAGTTTCTGAGAATAAATAAGTAGTACAGCTGTAAATAAATAGTAAATAAAGCATTTTTGTGGTTACTTGTATAAATAATTTGCCTATTTATTTCACAAATGTATGTTAATGATGCATTATTTGTGTTCATAACCTATACACTTTTATTATTTTCAGAATTCAGATTACTCTGATATATCTGATGATTAGAATTTTCAATTTGAAAGGTCTCCTCGTGTTTTCCAACATAGAGGAAATCCCATCTCAGAAATAAATGACAGAAAATTCAAAATGAGATTTCGACTATCACAGCGTGTAGTTGAGGAACTGGAGCATAGGCTACATGCGCAGTTAGGAACATAAACCCTGAGGAATTATGCACTCAATCCAATATTTATGATCCTGTTCACATTAAGGTTCTATGCAACTGAAAGCTTCCAAATGGTGACTGGGGATATATTTAGAAATATAAATAAAGAGACTGAGTTTAGAACAATACACAAAGTTACAAGGGAGATTGCAGCTTTAAGATTTCATTTCATCAGGATGCCTATGAAAAAGGGTGAAATAAGTAAGGTTATGTGAGCGGAACGCATCTTTTCTTTTGCTTGAACTTCCATTTTTATATACAAATATAATAATTTATAACTAAAAACTTCACTTATCTTACATTTTTTGTTTATATTTTCCAACTCTCAGTATTGTAAACAGACGAAAATTAAAAAAGATGCACATTGGGCACATAATGGAGATAAAGTAAGCGAAATATAAATTTTTGATAAATACTGTTTCAATATGAAGTAAATTCTTATACTGTTTATTTAAAATAACATTATTCCTAGCACAAATAACCATAAAACGAAAGATTTATTTAGTTTTTTATGTCTAGATTGGCTACTCTGTGCACTTGAATTAAACAGAGTCGAATAGTTCCGATAATTCTCGAATCCTTTCGATACAGCACGAAAGTTGCAACATGTCTGGCGATGTTGCGGCATTTGTTTTTGTGATCTGTAAGTTTACTTTCCACTGAGATACTCCAAAATAATTCCATATTGCATTATAGATTTAAAATATGCTTAATTACAATGGATGAGAGGACTAGTATACCTCATTCATTCTATTGGGCCATGAAATCCACATGTCATTAAAGTCGACAGAGCACAAAGAAATTAGTGACATCAGCTTTTCTTTAGACCAGAATACGGACGATAATCATTCAGTTTTTGGAGTAGGTGGACGAAAAACATCTGCATCAAGGACGTTATCAACAAGAAGGTGTTATTTGCCATACATCAAATTAAAGTATGGAACTAATTGAATGCTTTTTGGTTTACCAGATAATTTCTTAAAAACTGTGACCTCCTAGATCTCTGGATTTAACAACGCCTCACTTCTTTGATTGAAGTTAACTAAAAGACTGGGTTTAAGTCACACATCCACAGATATTGGACAATCTAATGTACCAACTGACATAGAACGACGTACGATGGCAAATCCAAAAGAAACCGGACTCCGAGGCTACTGCCAATCGTAGACGTATTGCAGGGTTCTCACGCTAGATGGTGTTAGTAGAGACCTTTATGAAACAGCTGTTCAGACGGCGTCAGTGTAGAGCTGAACGTGCAAGTGTGGTATTGTGTTTCCCTGACTGTTGGCGTTTTACCTCTGCGAAGTCCTTACGACAACTTTAGAAGATCAAAGAGTGTGTGTGAAATTTTGTTTCCTGCTTAAAAAAGGTGCAACGGAGACACACGAAATGCTTCGGGAAGCTTTCCAGGAGGACGCTATGAGCAGCACACAGGTTGTCGAGTAGTTTGGGCGCTTTAAACGTGGTGAGACGTGTGTTGAAGACCAAGCTCTTTCTGGATGCCCTTCAACATCGCGAAATGAGGATAACATTGAAAAGGTCCGCCAAATGATCAACGAGGATCGTCACCAAATTTCAGCAGCGACAGGAATCACTTGGAGCTCGTGCCAGCAGATTTTAAGGGAGGATTTGCACATTAGAGGTGTTCCTGCTAAATTTGTTCCACGCCTTCTCACACAGGAGCACAAAACCATCCGCATTGAATGTGTGTCAGGACTTGAAAACAGAGATTGCAGCTGATCCAAACTTCTTGAACAAAGTCACTACAGGGGATGAGAGTTGGTGTTACGGGTATGACCCAGAAACCAAACAAGCGTCAAGCCAGTGGAGGACTCCCAACTCTTCCAGATCAAAAAAAAGCAAGGCAAGTGAGGTCAAATGTGAAGACCATGATCATTGTCGTTTTTGATGTTCGTGGAATTGTGCATCGGGAATTCGTACCCCCTGGCCAGACTGTTAACCAGCACTTTTACTTGGAAGTATTAAGGGGTCTGCTAGAGGATGTGAGGAGGAAACGCCCGAAACTTTGGCGATCAGGTGACTGGTTTCTGCATCAGACAAGGCTCCAGCACACACGGCCTTGCGAGTGATCCACTATTTGGCATCTCAGAAGTGGTCTGTCGTTCCCCACGCTCCGTATTCGCCGGACCTAGCCGCGTGCGACTTTTTCCTATTTCCACGAATGAAAAAACGCTAAAAGGGGAGCGTTATGACGATGTGGAGGCGGTTGTAGTTCTCTGATATTTTTAATAGAACTTAGATATTATTCTAAGAATAACAATTTGTGAAAATAATTTGTAAAACAGCAGAGAACACCTTGTGAATCGAACAAACCAGGTACCTTTTTATGGGTTGCTGAATTAAAAAAAGAGATTAATTTGTGTTTTTGTATTGAAAGATTCCCTAAAAAGCACCACTATTTGTATTACGTTGTAATTTATAATGATATTATAAAGAGAGAAAACAAGAATTTGCATAGTAGGATAATCTCATCAATCACTCAACATGTTTTGATAATTCTTTCAACAATAAGACGCCCAATTCGGCCTGATGGATTTGGAACCGTAAAGCGCCCACTTTCATTTTATAAATTGTTAAAAGATTAAAAAGCATTCGCAAGCTCTTGTATTTGAATAAAACCACATTGGGGTTAAAAAATAACAGGCTTACGAAGATGACTTAAGGTCAGAGTGCGATGGAGTAGAAAAATATGTGTTTTTCCAAAGAATATTAATACTTGCTGCACACCAGGGAATATAAAAACAAAAGCTAGATGTATTTCGTTGCAAGAATATACTAGATGGTGTATCGTAACTCTTCGACAAACAAAATACAGAGTTTAAAATACGGCAATCGGTTCTGTGTTATATTGTTATGATTATCATTTATCAAATACTGCAGATGTGTATGTAATTGTAGTCCAAATATCTGTGTAATGTTTATTCTATTAATGTATAAGTATGCACTGAAGCTTCTGGATGTTAAGGCCTAATTACTCACATTTAAGACATTTTTGTTTCGCTATAATCAAATTGGTTAGTAGACTATCAAAATTTGTGTAGAGGGAGGAAAGGGTTACATTAGTAATTAAACAACCAATATTTCATATTAAGTAGATTATTAGATCTCTCCATGGGCATATGTCTAAGCATTTTTAACAAAAAGACATTGCCTTATTAGTCTAGGAATATGAAATCTCATTTTGTTGTGTATGTTAAAGAATTCTGTTTTCTTTTGAGAACTCTGGAAGCACTAAGAAACTATATAAGTTTGTGAGCCAAGATGCTAAGCACAGCCACTGCGTCCAACACCTACACTCACTAAATATATTATGACTGGGTGCAGCACCAGAGGGTGGGAGGTGGTGAGCATCGCAGTCACTCCCGGCCACTACTTCACAATCAAGTAGCTTCTCAGTTGTCTCCTAAGGGGCCTATGGAGGCTTAATGCACTTCGTACAAAGTCTCTAAAATGGAGGGATGTCGGTGCCAGGAATCGAACCCGAGTCTCTCTCATGGTAAGCAGTAGTGCTACCACCACGCGAAAGATAATACCCTTAAATATAACCTACTTAAATTATCCAAAAAGAAAGAAATAATTAACTCTTCGGTAACTTCCCGGCTAGGGATGCCGAGATGCTGACCACATCCCCTGCTCCTATCGGTTGGGTGATCGCCTCTAGCAGCTTTGTGGGCATGAGGCCGGCTGTCGGGTTGGCAGGCTCAGACACTTTTTCAGGCTCTTACGCCATGGGCTTACGTCAAAGGATAATCTGCTATGCAGCATTTACAGGAATTTTAGGATAAGGAAGTCTTACGTTCTCTCGATGTTTCAGACCCCTTTGGGTGAATATCACGAGATTTTTGATGCCATTTTTGAATAGTCGGAACTGAACAAAGATAGTGTTAGAAATCGCTCGGGTTCTCTCAGAGCAGGGAGCCGAAAGCACTGAGATACCAGCGTTGAGGGGTTGGCCTAACGCCTGGTATAGTGAGATGAATCATGGAGCAGCTGGTAGAATGATGGAGGGGGGGGGGTGAATGTGAGGATCTACTCCCATTACTCCTGGACCCGTAGGACCAGAACTCGGGCCTCTCGGGTCCGTTTTACCCTAGGACAGTACCTAGTTTATAAACTGACCCCCCCCCCGCTGCTCGCGGCAGACGGGACGGAAGTGGATACGCCACTTACTCGCCGGTTCTTTATGAACCAGCTACCAAAAGAAACCTTGGTAGGGCCGCCGGTGATCTAGCACACCAGCTACTAGCTCTGCAGGCTAGTTCCCGGGACTTATGAGGCAACCTTCTACCCCCTCCGGGCGACCGGAGTCTGGCTGGAGGTACCCAATCTCCCGGGGGTGTCGGGAACATACTGCCCCCTCGAGTCCAACCCAATCCGAATAGCTCCCAGAGGGAGGGGCTCGAATGTTCGGCCCGAGGTTCCTCTAGTATCGTCAGAGGTACCACGAGTGCTAAGGGTTCGCAGCGCCCGCACCTTTGCAGCTGAAAAGGACAAATCCCTTCCGCTACGGGGAAAGGGGGGTGACCGGAGGACCCGGAGGGAACACAGCCCAGCGCCTTGTTGTCCACCACAAATGCCAATTTGCGGTCGCCAAGGATCGAAGCTGGTTCGTCCAGGTGAGAGCCAAGTGATTTAACCACTGAGGCATGGCGCCGCCAGTATATATGCCCGGTGTAAATGCCCACTTCTATAACGTAGGTGGTAGAATGCCCACCTAACGTTGAAGAGGTGCCGAGTTTGAATCTCTGTCAGGTTGAGTTAATAAGGTTTTTTCAGAGGTTTTCCTTTATCCTGAAAGTTGAATGTCTGATAATTCTAAGGTCGATGAATTCTGGACTCATTTGAAAATAATTTCACTCTCATTCATCTTTCGATGAACTTTGTAGGACGTAAATTTAAAAAAAAAAGTTTAGAAGGGAAATTTCAGGATACAATTTTCCCTACAATGGCAGCTAAGCCATTTTATCTGCACGTGAGTGCTTTTGTTGTGAGGATATACCTGAAGTAAATGAAATATTACACAGTCATAATTTGGCGGTAACATTCGCTAATATTTAATGTCCTGTTTGGATAATGAAGACGCGGCACTCCGGATTAGTCAACAGAGGTACTGCGTCCGAAATAATTTGTTTGCGAGGGCGGAATTTTCGTCATGCCACTTGGCATCTTGTCAGCAAAGTATAATTGCATGCATGTGCAAGATGGGCGAGCGTGTTACCTGTCGACCAGCGGTCTACCGGATAATCCCTAAAAACAGAGGAACAGCGAAATGTCGACATTCGCCTGTTTACATTTGTGTGCTAATCACTTGGGTTTTAAAACAGAGCGCTCCGCTAGGAGGGAAGCTCTGAGAATATTTAGAATGCAATGCATCTACAACAAATGCAATATTTTTATATTTGACAGTTTATTTTTGACGTGCAAGTTGATTACTGAGATGTTTGATCCAGGTACTCTAATTGTTTGTTAATTATGAGTATTTAAATAGTTTACGTTTACTAAAATAGGTGTAATTAGCGTGTTGTATGCAATAACTTATCTACATTAATGCCCGATTTCACTAACAAATGTTAAGACTTAACACGAGTTTAGCAATAGTTAAAACAAAAATTGCATTTCACCAACAAGTGTTAGTGTAACACACGTGTTAAATCTCATGTTAAACTAACACGCCAAATTTCTGATGTTAAGTCCATAAGAATTGCAAATAGTCAAGATGGCGAGCATGAACTCAGCTGTTGATGTCGAATTGCTATATTTAAGACCGTCTAAATGGCATTCATAATAGAGTACGGCCTATGAGGACAAATGATTTTGAGGAGCTATACGGAGAAAATTATTTTACGGAGGTATAGACTGTCGAAACATGTTGCTATGAAGGTTACTGCGGAAGTACAAGAGAGGTTAGAACATGCATCGAAAGGAATATGACGATCTCGCCTTTGCTTCAAGTATCAATAACCTTGCGATTTTATAATTCACTGAATTATGTGGATAATACATTGTCCACCTCACGTCTTGAAACGTTCAAGTCACTTGCCCTTCTTCGCTCCTCGTTTTGAATTTACGTAATACTGACAAGTTGTTTGGTGCTTGTAGTAGTGACACATGCATTTGAATTACATTCGTTTCCAATATTTTCCCCGCGACATCTTTCTCTTTTACATTCACTGCATCTGTCCTCTTATTTTCCACGATATCCTTATACTTCGTCACCATTTCAATTAACAATTCTTTCTCCGGCGATGAGAAATTTGTCTCACGGCTTTATTTATGATTTTGTTCATCCGCCATTTGTGCAGATGAAAATGGAAAAACAAAAGCGCATCGCAGCTCATCCATAGCCTTCTATAGCAGTGATATTTACAAGTTTCTTGGCGTTAACACAAATTTGTTAACATTTTCAGAAAACAGGTTGGTGAAATGCAAGAAATTTTACATTAGTTTTAGCGCTGTGACAATTGTTACGTTACATTTGTTAACGTCGATTTTAACATCTGTTGGTGAAATCGGTCATCAAAGTTATATATAGGTTGTAACTTCATTGATGTATTATAATCAGATTTTTTTCAGATTTATGGATCCAGTGAGCGGTAGGTTGATGTAGTATACTCAATACTACATAACCACCTGCTGTTACAACATACTGCAAAACACGAGTGAACTCTGAAGACAACATAGTCCCGTTTTAGCATTCAAATAGCATGTTCTGATCGCTGGTTGCCAGTTATTCGCCTTAGGAAACGTGGAAACCAGTCCAACTGTCATTGCTCTTACCTCATAAAAGGACAATAACTGCTTCCTGGAAGCAGTAGATCATTTTTGCTTACTTTTTCCTTCTACGTAAAATATGGACACTCATGTTTGATAGGAAATACTCTCTCGTAACAAAATAATAAGCATTAACTGTTAAAAAGGCCCTCATAAGTATACGTTTGTTTATATTTGAATGTGTAAGAGAGAACACATAAGTAACCCAAAAACTATAAAACTGATAAATACCACATTTGGTATATAGGTTCAGCAATCTTCCAGAGATGCGATATGCAAATTTTCTGGAATACTCGCTCATTTCAAACTATGATTTACATTGTGAGTTATTAGCGATTTTGATTATTTTTTTTTTTTTCAAAATTGGCTACAACGATTTTTGATAGGTCCGGATTTCGAATCTCCGTTAGGGTGTTACCTGGATTGGTTTTTCCTGGGGTTTTCTCTGTCCTGAAAGACGAATAGCTCTAAGCTCTGTGGACCCTGGACTCATTTGAGCGTCATTTCATCCATTTCATGTATCGCCCAATATGATTCTATGTTGCAGGTAGCTTTGAAAACAATAAAAAGAAGGATTTTTTTAAATACGTAAGTTTAAGATATTTAAATAACAAATAACATGAAAATAAATATATTGTTGAGGCTGTAAATTTCCAGGATTCTGTCATTCTGCCGCCAGTGTCTCGGAATTTCGTCTCTCAGGAGTTCTACTTGCTAGTAACTCCATTAACAGAGGGTTGGCTTTTAAGCACATTTAAAAATAATCTTTTTGGACCTCAAGCTTAGAATTAGTGGTTAAGCGCCTAACCAACTGAGCCAATCCAAATAAAGTTCACCAACGCAAAGTAAGTCCCTGAAAGGAATGTGCCACCCAGTATCACCCTTACACAATGGGACGACAGCGAATGTGTGTGACAGAGAATGTATGCTACACAAGGAGTAGAACTGTCAAAAAACATGCGCCCTGTTCGGTCTCTACAGTAAAACCGAGAAGATTCATTTAGAAAAGTAAAAGCCGTCAGAATGTTTTTGAATGGTCTGTAACTGCACTGACATGCGGTGTCATAAACCTGTCCAGCGAGGGTATGGGAACCTTATCTAACCCCACATGCGTCTCAGGCCTCGGCGACTTTCTTTGCTGTGGTATACTGTACGTATTTCTTAAATTATGGAGGAAATTAATTCTGAAGTCTTATTATGAAAGACTTATGTATAACTGATAAATAATAAAGATATGATTAAAGTACAGGGTTGGCTGTTAATTTATTTTGTGAAGTTGACTATTTCTTAGTTATTTATTTGTAATGCAAAGGGAACCAAATTTCAAAGCCATCTAATAGTGAACACCTCTTAAAAATTTTGAGATCACTTATATGTTCTTGTATTATGGAGATGAGCGGGATAGCTAAGACGGTTTCTCTGTGACACGCACTCGGGAGGCAAGGGTTCGATTACCGTGGCCGACGTAACTGACTCAAGGGTTTTTCCGAGGGTATTCCGGGGTCGCGAGGTGAATGCTGCGTAGGTAAGGTTAATTATCCGTACAGTTTACTTGGATAGAGACTTCCCCCGACAGGCCAGGAAAAGAGACAAATGTTCAACCGAGGTCTACCCTCTGCATACTCGGGAGCGGTGGATAGATCCGGGGCTCTTTCCTTGGGCCAATATCTTGAGTCTAGAAAGCTCCTCAAGTCATCTCCAGAAGTGGATACGCCATTTAAGCGCGTCAACCCCGCAGGGGAGACTACCTAAAAACTCGGTTGGGCCGCCTGGTGATCTAGCACACCTTCTACTAGCTCTGCAGGCTAGAACCAGGGACCTTTTAGGAAACCCTCTGCCCGTTCCTGGTGGCCGAAGCTTGGCCGGAGGTACCCGATCTCCCGCGGATGTCGGGAACACATTGCTCCCTCGAGTCCAACCAAATCCGAACAACTCCCATTCAGGGAGGGGCGGGCCGAACATTCTAGCCCCTCCCTGATAGGGAGTTGTTCGGATTGAGTTGGACTCGATGGGGCAATGGTTCCCGATACCCGTGGAAGATCGGGTACGTCTCCGGACGGGGTTGATGGAAGCCATTAATATTCCCGCGTACTAGCCAGCATAGCTAGTAGAAGGTGTGCTAGATCACTAGGTGGCCCCACCGAGGTCATATCGGTAGCCTTCCCATTTTGGTGTTGGCGCGCGTAAGTGGTGTATCCACTTCCATCCCGTCTTGTATCCATAGGGTCAGATGGAGGGGTCTTGTTAGTCTCTCGGTCTTGCCCTATGGAAAGAGCCTCAAAGGCGCCGGGTGCCCTTTCGGGACAGCTCGTTAACTCCCTGGTAGAAGGAGGCCCAGTTCCTTGGTCCTACGGGTCCAGGACTAATAAGAGTAGAACCTCTGGCATGAATTGAATTTAGGGAGGGGCTCGAATGTTCGGCCTGAGGTTCCTCTAGTAACGTCAGAAGTACCATGAGTGCTAAAGGTCCGCAGCGCCCGCACCATGGCAGCTGAAGGGGGCGGAAAACTGACACGCAGGAAAACTGACACGCTTCCCTACTGCGGGACGGCAACGAGGCCAGCAGCCGAGCCTAAAGATCCCTGGCTGGCGTTCCGAAATTGTCCCAGAATAGAAGGGGAGACCGTCATCCGACCTACCGGAGGAGGAAGTAGTTTACCTCAGAGCATATCGTCCTGCCATGCGCCGCCGAGACTCCTGCCGACACTTCAACCCCGAAAGAGACCACCAGATGAGAGATGATAATGGAGATGAAATGGAGGGACAGAAAATTCGTAGGATGTAACTAACCTCCCCAGCATTCGCCTAGCGACCCGGGAAAACCCTCAAAAAGACCGCTGGGCAGGTAGGTCGTCCATGGGAGTCAAGTCTGGGCCTCCCGAATGCAGGCCACAGATGAAACCGCCTGAGCCATCCCGCTCGGTGCCTTCTGTAGTGTCGTGGTTCCTTGGGGCGACCGCCCTCTTTCCCTTCGCCTCATCGTTCCTTCTGGGGACGCCCCACTTGGGAAATACTGTTCTCCACAGGAGAGAAAATCTCCGAGGCCTGAGACGCAGGGGGATTGCAGAAGGTTCCCACACCCTCCCTGGACAGGTTTATGACACCCCATGTCAGTATAGTTAGAGACCATTCAAAAACATTCTGACGGCTTCTACTTTTGTGAATAAATCTTTTCGGTTTTAGTGTACAGAGTGAATAAGGGGCATGTTTTAACGGCTGTGCTCCTTGTGTAGCAGGCGTTCTCTGTCACACACATTCGCTGTCCTTGTCCCACTGTGTAAGGCAGCGCATTCCTTTCAGGGACCTTGTTTGCGTTGCTGGACAGTATTGCCGTAGTCCTATAAGGAGATAAACCATTTTTGCAAATGTTTATCTCGATTGATACAAGTAAATAGAATAATAACTTCTGTAAAGGTGCGGGGTTTATGAAGGATGGGTAGTGAATATTATATAAATAAAACAAACTTGCTTTAGAGTTACATTTGTTGTTTTCATTGTTGTAGACGTGGTCTATGACTATCGTGATTATGAACAGCTACTCTTATTATTTCGATAGTCATTTTTAAGTATTCCAAACGTATATACTGCAGAAAAAGCACCCACTCTGAAAAATGAAATAGATCGCAGGCTGTGCTCGGATCCAATTTCTAAAAGAGAGTACGAGGATGGCTGTTTTATTGGCGAAGTAAACGCAGACGGCGGGGAACAGAAATGTATGTTACTGACCAGCTGTTAAAGTCACACGGTCATGAATTTCGTACCACCATTACCGTGACCTCATCTCAATTGAACTTACATGGTCTGATGTTAAAACAAACACTGTGGAAGACTCGTCCTGAAAAAAAAAAAAAGAAAGGGGAAAAACAGTTGAATCGTCTCTGGAATCCTAGTGGGGAAAACAAAACATAGCTTCTTGTGCCTTAAGTAAAGGCAAGCAGTAGCGAAAATAGACGCTTTTATGTGAATGAGTGTACAACCCCATGGGACAATAGTTATTTTTACTTTCTGTACTGTTTATCTATAGAAAGTAGACGAATCATTGCATTGGTAAATATTTTCAGCTTCTTTCATGAACAAGGCAAGAAAATCACTCCTCACACAATTACAGCTATGAATTGTACCAACACTTTGAATACATTTCACAAAAACCCTACGAGGATGGTCTGACAATTTTCCGACCTGACAATTTTCCGACCTAATAAAGATACAAGACATTTTTTCAGAAATTTTTATTTATTTATTTTTTCAACATAGTCTTCTTGTAACTCTACCCACTTCTCCCGGCGATGTTCCCGTCTCTGTAACCCATCCAAATGGTACTCGGCGTTTTTCAACATAGTCTTCTTGTAACTCCACCCACTTCTCCCGGCGATGTTCCCGTCTCTGTAACCCATCCAAATGGTACTCGGCGCTTTTCAACATAGTCTTCTTGTAACTCTACACACTTCTCCCGGCGATGCTCCCATCTCTGTAACCCATCCAAATGGTACTCGGCGTTCTTCAACATAGTCTCCTTGTAACTCTACCCACTTCTCCCGGCGATGCTCCCATCTCTGTAACCCATCCAAATGGTACTCGGCGTTTTACAACATGTTTCTTGTAACTCTACACACTTCTCCCGGCGATGCTCCCATCTCTGTAACCCATGCAAATGGTACTCGGCGTTTTACAACATGTTTCTTGTAACTCTACACACTTCTCCCAGCAATGCTCCCATCTCTGTAACCCATGCAAATGGTACTCGGCGTTTTACAACATGTTTCTTGTAACTCTACACACTTCTCCCGGCGATGCTCCCATCTCTGTAACCCATGCAAATGGTACTCGGCGTTTTACAACATGTTTCTTGTAACTCTACACACTTCTCCCAGCGATGCTCCCATCTCTGTAACCCATGCAAATGGTACTCGGCGTTTTACAACATGTTTCTTGTAACTCTACACACTTCTCCCGGCGATGCTCCCATCTCTGTAACCCATCCAAATGGTACTCGGCGTTTTACAACATGTTTCTTGTAACTCTACACACTTCTCCCGGCGATGTTCCCGTCTCTGTAACCCATTCAAATGGTACTCGGCGTTTTTCAACATAATCTTCTTGTAACTCTACCCAATTCTCCCGGCGATGTTCCCGTCTCTGTAACCCATCCAAATGGTACTCGGCGTTTTTCAACATAATCTTCTTGTAACTCTACCCACTTCTCCCAGCGATGTTCCCGTCTCTGTAACCCATGCAAATGGTACTCGGCGTTTTCCAACATAATCTTCTTGTAACTCTACCCACTTCTCCCGGCGATGTTCCCGTCTCTGTAACCCATCCAAATGGTACTCGGCGTTTTTCAACATAGTCTTCTTGTAACTCTACACGCTTCTCCCGGCGATGCTCCCATCTCTGTAACCCATGCAAATGGTACTCGGCGTTTTTCAACATAGACTTCTTGTAACTCTACACACTTCTCCCGGCGATACTCCCATCTCTGTAACCCATGCAAATGGTACTCGGCGTTTTTCAACATAGTCTTCTTGTAACTCTACACACTTCTCCCGGCGATGCTCCCGTCTCTGTAACCCATGCAAATGGTACTCGGCGTTTTTCAACATAGTCTTCTTGTAACTCTACACACTTCTCCCGGCGATGCTCCCATCTCTGTAACCCATGCAAATGGTACTCGGCGTTTTTCAACATAGACTTCTTGTAACTCTACACACTTCTCCCGGCGATGCTCCCGTCTCTGTAACCCATCCAAATGGTACTCGGCGTTTTCCAACATGTTTCTTGTAACTCTACACACTTCTCCCGGCGATGCTCCCATCTCTGTAACCCATGCAAATGGTACTCGGCGTTTTTCAACTTAGTCTTCTTGTAACTCTACCCACTTCTCCCGGCGATGTTCCCGTCTCTGTAACCCATGCAAATGGTACTCGGCGTTTTACAACATGTTTCTTGTAACTCTACACACTTCTCCCGGCGATGTTCCCGTCTCTGTAACCCATCCAAATGGTACTCGGCGTTTTCCAACATGTTTCTTGTAACTCTACACACTTCTCCCGGCGATGTTCCCGTCTCTGTAACCCATCCAAATGGTACTCGGCGTTTTCCAACATGTTTCTTGTAACTCTACACACTTCTCCCGGCGATGTTCCCGTCTCTGTAACCCATGCAAATGGTACTCGGCGTTTTACAACATGTTTCTTGTAACTCTACACACTTCTCCCGGCGATGTTCCCGTCTCTGTAACCCATGCAAATGGTACTCGGCGTTTTACAACATGTTTCTTGTAACTCTACCCACTTCTCCCGGCGATGTTCCCGTCTCTGTAACCCATGCAAATGGTACTCGGCGTTTTACAACATGTTTCTTGTAACTCTACCCACTTCTCCCGGCGATGTTCCCGTCTCTGTAACCCATCCAAATGGTACTCGGCGTTTTCCAACATGTTTCTTGTAACTCTACCCACTTCTCCCGGCGATGTTCCCGTCTCTGTAACCAATGCAAATGGTACTCGGCGTTTTACAACATGTTTCTTGTAACTCTACACACTTCTCCCGGCGATGCTCCCGTCTCTGTAACACGTCCAAATGGTACTCGGCGTTTTACAACATGTTTCTTGTAACTCTACACACTTCTCCCGGCGATGTTCCCGTCTCTGTAACCCATCCAAATGGTACTCGGCGTTTTCCAACATGTTTCTTGTAACTCTACACACTTCTCCCGGCGATGTTCCCGTCTCTGTAACCCATGCAAATGGTACTCGGCGTTTTACAACATGTTTCTTGTAACTCTACACACTTCTCCCGGCGATGTTCCCGTCTCTGTAACACGTCCAAATGGTACTCGGCGTTTTACAACATGTTTCTTGTAACTCTACACACTTCTCCCGGCGATGCTCCCGTCTCTGTAACACGTCCAAATGGTACTCGACGTTTTACAACATGTTTCTTGTAACTCTACACACTTCTCCCGGCGATGTTCCCGTCTCTGTAACCCATCCAAATGGTACTCGGCGTTTTCCAACATGTTTCTTGTAACTCTACACACTTCTCCCGGCGATGCTCCCATCTCTGTAACCCATGCAAATGGTACTCGGCGTTTTTCAACATAGTCTTCTTGTAACTCTACACACTTCTCCCGGCGATGCTCCCGTCTCTGTAACCCATGCAAATGGTACTCGGCGTTTTCCAACATAGTCTTCTTGTAACTCTACACACTTCTCCCGGCGATGTTCCCGTCTCTGTAACCCATCCAAATGGTACTCGGCGTTTTTCAACTTAGTCTTCTTGTAACTCTACACACTTCTCCCGGCGATGTTCCCGTCTCTGTAACCCATCCAAATGGTACTCGGCGTTTTCCAACATGTTTCTTGTAACTCTACACACTTCTCCCGGCGATGCTCCCATCTCTGTAACCCATGCAAATGGTACTCGGCGTTTTTCAACATAGTCTTCTTGTAACTCTACACACTTCTCCCGGCGATGCTCCCATCTCTGTAACCCATGCAAATGGTACTCGGCGTTTTTCAACATAGTCTTCTTGTAACTCTACACACTTCTCCCGGCGATGCTCCCGTCTCTGTAACCCATGCAAATGGTACTCGGCGTTTTTCAACATAGTCTTCTTGTAACTCTACACACTTCTCCCGGCGATGTTCCCGTCTCTGTAACCCATCCAAATGGTACTCGGCGTTTTCCAACATGTTTCTTGTAACTCTACACACTTCTCCCGGTGATACTCCCATCTCTGTAACCCATGCAAATGGTACTCGGCGTTTTTCAACATAGTCTTCTTGTAACTCTACACACTTCTCCCGGCGATGCTCCCGTCTCTGTAACCCATGCAAATGGTACTCGGCGTTTTTCAACATAGTCTTCTTGTAACTCTACACACTTCTCCCGGCGATGTTCCCGTCTCTGTAACCCATCCAAATGGTACTCGGCGTTTTCCAACATGTTTCTTGTAACTCTACACACTTCTCCCGGTGATACTCCCATCTCTGTAACCCATGCAAATGGTACTCGGCGTTTTTCAACATAGTCTTCTTGTAACTCTACACACTTCTCCCGGCGATGCTCCCGTCTCTGTAACCCATGCAAATGGTACTCGGCGTTTTTCAACTTAGTCTTCTTGTAACTCTACACACTTCTCCCGGCGATGTTCCCGTCTCTGTAACCCATCCAAATGGTACTCGGCGTTTTCCAACATGTTTCTTGTAACTCTACACACTTCTCCCGGCGATGCTCCCGTCTCTGTAACCCATGCAAATGGTACTCGGCGTTTTCCAACATAGTCTTCTTGTAACTCTACACACTTCTCCCGGCGATGCTCCCATCTCTGTAACCCTTGCAAATGGTACTCGGCGTTTTTGAACATAGACTTCTTGTAACTCTACACACTTCTCCCGGTGATACTCCCATCTCTGTAACCCATGCAAATGGTACTCGGCGTTTTTCAGCATAGTCTTCTTGTAACTCTACACACTTCTCCCGGTGATACTCCCATCTCTGTAACCCATGCAAATGGTACTCGGCGTTTTTCAACATAGACTTCTTGTAACTCTACACACTTCTCCCGGCGATGCTCCCGTCTCTGTAACCCGTGCAAATGGTACTCGGCCTTTTTCAACATAGACTTCTTGTAACTCTACACACTTCTCCCAGCGATGTTCCCGTCTCTGTAACCCGTGCAAATGGTACTCGGCGTTTTCCAACATAGTCTTCTTGTAACTCTACACACTTCTCCCGGCGATGCTCCCATCTCTGTAACCCATGCAAATGGTACTCGGCGTTTTTCAACATAGACTTCTTGTAACTCTACACACTTCTCCCGGCGATGCTCCCGTCTCTGTAACCCATGCAAATGGTACTCGGCGTTTTTCAACATAGACTTCTTGTAACTCTACACATTTCTCCCAGCGATGTTCCCGTCTCTGTAACCCGTCCAAATGGTACTCGGCGTTTTTGTGTGCAAAGTAATTGTTCCCGAAGATGATTGCCTCTTTATTTGACGAAAATCTCTGTCCTCCGAACGCAATTTTTAGATCAGGAAACAAAAGGAGGTCGCTTGGGGCTAGATCTGTTGAGTAAGGCGAATGGTCAACCAGTTCAAACCGTATTTCGTGAATTTTCGCCATTGCAACCGATGGTGTGAGACGGTGCGTTGTCTTGCTGAACCAGTATTTTCTTTTTCTGCAAATGTGGCCGTTTTTCCGCAAGCTCTGCCTTCAGCTTCTCAAGAATGATACGCAGTATGCTCCTGTAATGGTTTTTCCTTTTGAAGATAATTGATTAAAATAACTCCATGACTATCCCAAAAAAACAGTCGTCATCACTTTCTCAGCCGAACAAAACAGTTTCTTTTGAGTCGGTTCCCTCTGTGCAGTCCACTGTGAGGCGGGAATCCGTGGATATAATCGTAGTTCAGGAAAAAGGCGTTGAGGTCAGGATCCTTTTGGTGTAGGATGCAATCAGGGACAGTCAGGTTATGCTCCAGACTAGCCAGTTGTTCTCTGTTGTGAGTACGGGTGAGCATAAGTGTACTCTGTCCCAGGGTCCAGCGTTTAAGTGGAAATACTGTATGCTTCCTTGACTTCTCTCAGCAGTTTATTAATAGAACATTTAGATCAATTAGCTCGCTCCCTAACATCCTTGCTCGCCTCCCGTCGGTATCAGTCTTTTATTCAAGCTACCCACTTTTCACTCTCCCGCATCTAACTGTAAGTTTTACTCTGCACTGTCTCGTCACTTTACGCCTTCATCCCCCTAAAGTGTCGCCGCGTTCCTGGTCTGTTCGCGACAGCTGACCTATCTATCCACGCCCATTTTTCTATTTCATGACTATTCCGCCCGTATCACCTGATGCATACAAATTTTTAATAGACTTTTGTTTTCCTCATATTTAATCTTATTGGTCCTTCACCCTCTCCTATATCTAGGCAAGTTCAGTTTTTTGTCCAACCCTTTTGTTGACCCTTGAGGTCATGGGAAGAAATATTTTGACTTTTTCTCACATTCCTAAGGGGAACTTTTGCTTTCTCGTCGCCCTTATTCACGCGTTTAGCTTATGTCACACATTCTTTAGTTAATGTAGTTTTATCTTCGCTCATTTGCTTATAGCATCGAAAACCTCAGGTTTCCGTCTCAACTGTCTGTACTGTATTTTTGTTTTGGGAGTATAATGTTGCATCCAAGATTCATCTACAGTAATTAATCGGCTCCCGAAACTCGGATTTGTTGTGCCTAAACTGCGCCAATAGGGCGCAGAACAGATTTTTCGTCTAACGTGAGCAAACGCGGCACCCAACGCTCGTACAGCTTTCTTATGTCTAAATGTTGATTTAAAATGTAACAAACACGTTCTTTTGTCATTTTATAGCCTCTGCTATCTTTTTCACTTTAATTCGGCGGTCGTCTAGCATTTGGTGAACTTTGGCGATTTTTTCGTCGGTAGTTGCTGTTTTGGGCGTCCTGAACGTTCGTCGACTTCCAAGCTCTTACGGCCACGTTTAAATACAGCTTCCCAAAATTTCACTGTGTTAAATGATGGTGCAGAGTCTCCAAATACAGAATCCAACTCATATTTAATTTCCGTCGGCATATTAACTTTCAAAAACAAATATTTAATGGCAGCTCGATAATCGATTTTGTCCATTTTAATAAAAACACTCACATCAACTCACCCAAATGACTGTTATATAACAACTGAACATCCAAAATGGCTTAAACTGTAAACAGATGAACAACGAAAACCACTATCTTTTATTTACGAGTGCTGCCATATTCATGTTTAGGTCGGAAACTTTTCATACAACTCTCGTATTTCTCATGTACAAAATGAAAGCTATTACCTTATATTGAAGCATGGACAGTCTAGATTATGATGCATACTAAGTTTTTGATAACAATTTCCTGTCTACTTTTGGAAACTAATTCTAATCGCCGGCAATTGGAGGATAAGGGAGATTGGCACACCCAACGAGTCATAATATAATGAAAATAATGAAATAACTTATTTCTACAGTTCTGTATTCATATCTGTATGCATCGCACACACATTTTCCACATATAAATGTCTTCTTACCCACAGCGCCCATACCGATTTAGTGGTACTATTCTCCATTTATCTGTTACGTTCTGTACGGGCGTAAAACTTTTAGCATAGACTCCTCCGAAGTGGAAGTAAAGCCGGTGATCCTCTGTCGTGTATTTATTGCTTATAGGGAACTCCAAGCTTAATAAAGGGGCATCTGAGAGGAAATTAAGTGATTTTGCTGCCCAATGTAGAACGGAAAACTGAAAACAATTGCATTGAAGCAATGCACGTATATGAATACAACTCAGTTTCTTTTTCTGCGCCATAAAATAATAATGGTGCCGCCTCTGATTTATAAGATTTTAATGGTTTCCTTTATTGTTTATTTCCTGAATATCGTATAATTCAGGTGCTGCAAGGTTATCTGGTGGTTGGCGTCGAGCAGTTGCAATGATAAAACTACTAAGCAGCGCGCTTCCCCAGAGCAGGAACCTCTGTTACCAGAGCACCAAAATCTTTAAAACGTTTTGCAGCTTGAACGTTCTGGAACTGACAGCTAAAGCTCCAAAACTCAATAGAAAGAAAACTTTATAATTAATTTCCAGAACTTATATTCAGTTTAAACTACAGTATTAATTTATATATGATTAACAGTGTTATTTTAAAGGGTTAGTATTAGGTTGAGTTAGGTAGTGCATATAAGCAAGTGCTTTAACAAGTTGAGCTAACGAGTACTTTTCTGGTGCGACAAGGACTGCTGTTCTCTGAGCTAGTTTGAGTTCACTGTGATAGGGTGCAGTGAGGGCTGTTATTGCAAGAGTATAGAGGCGCACTGTGCTCGATTCAGTAACGATCGAAGCGAAAACGAATAAGTGCGTGATGCTGTATGTATTACTACTTGCGAGGAAAGTGAAGACTGTTCGATAAAGAACGATCACATCTTTTTTTGACAACTACCTTTACTCATCCTCATAATTTTGATGGTCCTTCTCAAAATAGTCTACCCTGAATGCGATGCACTTGTCCTAGTGTTTCTAGCAGTCTTCAAAGACATGCTGAATACCATTTTTGAGAGATCCTTCAAAATCGCTTCCGCAGCGTTCACCACTGCTCCTGATGATGGATAATGCCAAACACGAAGGCGTTTCTTCAAGTTAGGGAATAGATTAAAGTCACATGGGGCTAAATCCGGACTATAGAGGGGTGAGAGATGCACTTCACGTTGATTTTTGCAAGATACTCAGCAACAACGTCGGCAATATGCGGCCCTGCATTATCGTGGTGCAGCATCCCGCCTGCTTCACGGAAATGTGGTCTTTTGCGCCCGATATGGACTTACAATGATTTCAGGACATCCCTGTAGTCTTACTATCCAGTTACTAATGTGAGTGCAGGTACAACATGCTGTAAAGCCATTCCATGAATATCAAAGAATGAGATGACCATAACTTTCCCAGCAGAAGCAACAACTTTTGCTTTTTTCGTGTTGGTGATGGAGGAGATTTCCACACTGAACTTTGGTGTTTGCTCTCAGGATGAAGATGATGTAGCCAAGTTTCATCAGCAATGAGTACGTTTGAAAGAAACTCCGGATCTTCCTCTAACATCAACTTTAACTGCATGTTACCTGCATGGAAATTTCCTTTTGTTCCGGAATCAACAGTCTTGAAACCCATCGCGCACAAACACATCTCTTCTGTAATGTTTCTGTCACCAACGAGTGGGTGGCACCCATTGAAACGTTCAGTATTTCAGAAAGTGATTTTAAGGTAGTTTGTCGATCTCTCTCACAATGGCAGCAGCAGTGTTGATATTTTCTTTGGTAAGAGCAGTAACTGGAGCACCGGTCCACCTTCCCTTGAAATTGACTGTCTCCCCTCTTTAAACATTTTAAACCACTTCCGTGCTGTGCTGTAGGGAAGAACAGACTCTCCATAGGCCTCCTGTAGCATTGTATAGGCCTCTACTGAAGATTTGTTGAGACGAAAGCAGAATTTCAAAGCGGAATATTGTTCCTCGCGTCTTACCTCCATTGCAGATGTAGGCGATACTGAACATGGCTGAACTTGCCTGGTTCTCACTGGCAGGAAGCAGGAGTAACAACAATGAAACTACTACGGCGTGTTTGTTTCACATTAAGCTAACAGAATATAATAAGATTGAATTTTAGTGCGAAAAATTATGACCGTAAAAATTATAATCATTCTGTATTGAACAGCTCTCGTATTTCATGTTGATGAAGCGAATCTAAGGCAAAAATAAACTAGTATTGGTGAAAACTGATTGAATTTGTGCTTTAAAAATTGGAAAAAATTACAATTCTCTGTACTCTTAATAACACTTTACATATTTTTAGCCGGAGGGAAGACAGAGTTAAAAGTTTTCTCATTCTTGCATGATGCAGCAGGTTAACAACCAGGGCTACACGTCAAAAGTACGGAATGGGGTAAGAGGATACATTATGTGATTATTACGCTCTGTGACGAAGATAAGCTTTAAGTCCATTACATGAGGAATCTAGACGAGGAAACAACATAATATTTACTTTAACGGTAGCTATTTCCATGCTTCGTTTGCTCCATCCGGATCTCTGTACGTACGCTGCCATGCCGTGTTTCAGAGATTTGGTTTGCAAAAGCCTTCCTTTCCAAAACTTTCGTTCTGTGGTTACTCAGACTTACTGATACAGAATTTGTCAGTTACAACGACTGTTTACATCTCCATAGTCTTTCATAGGGAAGCAACAACACAAATAAAAGTGGTATTATTTTAGTTAATTGATGAAAATTAATCATTTGTTCACACTAGCCGGATATAGGCTAAAGTTTTTGATAGAGTAAACATGAAAAGTTCAATGCCACGGCCAGGATTTGAACCACGGATCTCCTGGTTTCCGTCCGGTTACTCTAACCCATTGAGCTACCATAGCCAACCTGCCGTCATGACGTCCATTTGACCCGTATATTTCTCCGACTCAAGTGCTTACAATAGTAAGTCGCCACAAACGGTGTATCTCGGATGCGAGAGCCTCTAGTGGTTTATCGGGGAAATATAGGAATCAGATGGAGAATTTAATGTCATGACGGCAGGTTGGCCATGGTAGCTCAATGGGTTAGAGTAACAGTGCGGAAACCAGGAGATCCGTGCTTGAAATCCCGGCCGTAGGATTGAATTTTTCATGTTGACTCTATCTACCAAAGGTGGAATTAACTAATTTAAGGACACTGGGTCGTGATTTTAGATGAAAATATGGATGATGTTGTTGGGTGTTTGCTTAACATGAATCTACATAGTTTGGGGAACATGCCCACTATAAGGTTTTGTGTGTTTGTAGCAATTAAGTGTATTTAAATGGGGTTTTAAAATATGGCGGCCAGGCTATCATGCCCCCCGTTTGTCTGTATTTTCTCTTCTCTTTGGGGACTCCAAAGGTTTTCTAAGGGTGCAAGAAGCCAATGTACCAGGTACGTCCAGAAAGAAGTTCTGTGTGGGATTAAAATTAAATTGTGTACAGGTACAGAAAAATTATTTATTGCCCAGAATTCTACAACCCTTAAACTACTTTTCCACATAACTGCCGAAATTTTGCAGGCATTTGTCATAGCGAGGCACAAGTTTTTGTATACCTTCTTCATAGAAGCTTGCCGCCTGTGTCTTCAACCATTTGGAAATATTTTCTTTCAGCTCTTCGTCATTGTTGAAGTGTTGACCGCCAAGGAAAGATTTGAGATGCAAAAACACATGAAAGTCGCTAGGAGCAAGGTCAGGGCTGTACGGGAGGTGGTTAGACACGTCCCAGCCAAATCCCTATAGGAAGTTTTTCGTTGCATTTGCAGTATGTGGTCGTGCGCTGTCGTGAAGAAACACAACACTTTTTGACAGCATTCCTCGGCGCTTATTCTGTATTGTGTGCCGCAATTTCCTAAGTGTCTCGCAATAAACATCTGCTTTCATTGTTTGACTACGCGGTAACAAATCAATGAGTAAGATGCCTTTCCTGTCCCAGAACACTATCTACTTCCCATAGGGGAGGGGATCCGTCCCCTTCAGCTGCCGTGGTGTGGGCGTTGCGGACCCTTAGCACTCCTGGTACCTCTGACGTTACTAGAGGAACATCGGGCTGAACATCTGAGGCCCTCCCTCTGGAAGTTGTTCGGATTGGGTTGGTCTCGAGAGGGCAGTGGTTCCCGATACCCGTGGGAATTGGGTACGTCTAAGGACGGGCTTGAGGGAAGCTATTAATTCTCCCGGGTACTAGCCTGCAAAACTAGTAGAAGATGTGCTAGATCACCAGGTGGCCCCACCGAGGTCATATCGATAGCCTTAACCTTTGGTTTTGGAGCGCGTAAGTGGCGTATCCACTTCAATCCCGTCTTGTGTTCCAGGACCAGATGGGGGGCCTTGTTAGTAACCCAGGTGTTGTCCTATGGAAAGCCCCACGGAGGACGCCGAGCGCCCTTTGGGACAGCTCGGATAACTCCCTGGTTGAAAGAGGCCCGGGTCTTGTTCCTACGGGTTCAAGACTAATGGGAGTAGAACCTCTGGGCTCACCTGTCCCAAAACACTTTCCGTAGGGGAAAGGATCTGTCCCCTTCAGCTGCCGTGGTGTGGGCGCTGCGGACCCTTAGCACTCCTGGTATCTCTGACGTTACTAGAGGAACCTCCGGCCGAACATCTGAGGCCCTCCCTCTGGGAGTTGTTCGGATTGGGTTGTTCTCGAGGGGGCAGTGGTCCCCGATACACGTGGGAATCAGGTACGTCTGCAGACGGGGTTGAGAGAAGCCACTAATATTTCCTGGTACTAGCCTACAGAGCTAGTAGAAGGTGTGCTAGATCGCCAGGCGGCCCCACCGAGGTCATATCGGTAGCCTTCACCTTTGGTGTTGGCGTGCGTAAGTGGCGTATCCACTTCTATCCCGTCTTGTGTCTTTGGACCAGATGGGGGGAGGCTTGTTAGTAACCCAGGTCTTGCCCTATGGAAAACCCCATGGAAGACGCCGAACGCTCTTTGGGTCAGCTCGGATACTCCCTGGTTTAAAGATGCCCGGGTCCAGGACTGATGGGAGTAGACCCTCTGGACTCAACTGTCCCAGAAGACTGTGCACATCATTTCGAGGTGTCAGTATTTGTTTAGGCTTAACCTTTGCTGGGGATGACGTGTACCTCCATTCCTTTGAAGCTTACTTTCAGGGGTGTCGCAAGAAGCCCAAGTTTCATCTCCTGTGACTATCTGTGTCAGAAATTCTTCGCAGCCTTCATTATAACCGGTCAAAAACTAAAGTGCACTACCCATTCCTTTTGTTTTGAGTTTATCAGTAAGAATCTTTGGCACAAAACGTGAGCAAAGTTTACAAAATTTCAGGTTTTCGTTAACAATTTCATGAACTAGTGATCGTGAGATTTGGGGAAATTCCATAGCGAGTCACACTTGCGGTTTTCCAGGATCTTGTCTTCAATCGCGTGAACCAGTTCTTCTGTAACCAAAGATGGACGCCCACTTCGTTCTTCATCGAGCACTTCACTACGTCCTTCATTGTATTGTCGCACCCATCTTCTCACCATTGTATCACTCATCGCATTTGGTCCGTAAACTTCGCAAATTTGCTGTTAAATTTCAATTGATTTTACCTTCCTAGCATTCAGAAAACGAATCACAGAGCTGATTTCACAAGTGGCGGGATTTTGAATCAACACCAACAATATAAACAAGCACAACAAAGCATACGTGGCTGACAGCGATCTGACAATGGCGCACGTTTCTTGTCCTTGATACAGAGCGTCTACCGCGCATGTGCGGAAATGCGATCGCAGCCTTGCAGCGGAGATAAATTGAAACAGAACTTACTTCCTGGACTTCCCTTGTATATGGACAAGAGGTGTAAGTGAACAAACCAAAATGAATTGGACACGTACAAAAAATAATGGGCAGAAGGCTTAGAGAAAATGAATAATATGGAGGGGTACATGGTCGTACACAAAACCTAAACTATTAAATTTGGTGTGATGGATGCTGTGATATGTTTTAATGATAATGCCTCTGAAAGGTGAGGTGTATTCAGGAAAATTGGACTGGAACCAGCTTTTAATTCTGACTGTGCCTTTGAAAACATTGAAGCATCAAGAGTAAAATCAGCAGAAAAACAAATGCAGGAAGTGTGTAAGGAAGTAAGAATTAGGATGACAGGCGAAAAGAGGAGATAGGATGCTGAGACAACTGGGTGTGAGGAATATAGACCAAATGTTTTGAATTTTGGGTTTGTTACATAAAAACACATCCTTATCTTCTTTTGTCATTTGCCGTAACTTGTTTTTTTAAACTTAAAGCACACTTTTGTAGAAGACTATTATAAATAAACATTTGAATAATAGGTTATCTCCCCCCCCCTCTCTCTCTCTAATGCCCATGTTTGAAGATAAACCAGACAAAATGTATATAAAGGTGATGCGATGTGGGATTAGGTAGTCATGGTTATCTACAACAGCGCGGGAAATAGTGCTCTCTCTCTAATTCCCATGATTCAAGATAAACCAGACGAAGTGTAGGTGGTAGGGTGTCTGGCTTACGTTCAAGAGGTTGCGAGTTCGATCTCAGTCAGGGTGAGTTACTAGGATAAGTTTTTTCCGGGTTTATCTCTTAATCTGAAAGATGAATATCTGGTAGCACTAAGCTCTATTGACTCTTGTCTCATTTGTGCACCGTTTTACCCATTTCGTTTAGTTTCCGATATGATTTAACGAGGAGGACGTAAATTGAAAAGGTTTTTATAATGTATTCTGAACAAACTAAATGATTGCTTTTAATTTTCTTGATACTGAAATGCCCAAGATGTATCCTAGGGGGGAAAGGACATACCCTCCTTGGTTGTGCAGAGCGTCCCACGTTGATCTGCGCATGACCCAATATGATAAATCTACCATGTCTATGTCTAATATCCGCACATGTTTTTTTGAATTTTTATCGCGATATCAGGACCATTTTGTAATTTATACTTATGGCTCCAAGAACTCAAATGGTGTTGGTTGTGCTTACGTGTGTGGAATCGAACCGTATACATTCGGATTCCACACTAGCACTTCCATTTTTACTGCAGAGCTTTATGCAATATACCGAGCCATTTTACACGTACGTCGACGGAAGTTGGGGGACTGCTTAATCCTGAGTGATTCCCTCAGTGCACTTCAAAGCCTACGGCAGCTGTACAACTGCCACCCTATTGTGCAGCGTATACAGGATGCCCTCCACGATTTACACGCTTCTGGCATTAACGTGGTGTGTGCATGGATCCCTGGTCACGTAGGCTTGCGGGGGAATGAAATGGCGGATTCGGCAGCCAAGACGGCTACCATGAAGCCCAGGATTCGAGTACCATCTGTGACAAGGGAAGATTTTAGGGCCGTATTGCGGAGAGCTGTGCAAACCTGCTGGCAGGAAGAGTGGTCCGCTCTCCGCAATAATAAACTTAGATCTGTCAAAGAACTTCCGATTCCCTGGGTTACCTCTTGTCGGTCATCTCGTCGCGAGGAGGTGAGTTTGGCTCGGTTACGTATTGGGCACTGCTTTTTTACTCATAGTTTTCTATTTAAAAAGGAGCCTGCTCCACTGTGTCCGTTTTGCAAAGAAGCGTTATCTGTACGACACGTGCTGCTAGAATGTTTTCACCTAGCAGACCTTAGGACGTCTCTGTAGCTGCCGGCCAGCTTTGCAGAAATGCTAGCGGACGATAACACAGTAGTGGACAAGGTATTTAGATTCTTTTCTCGTTTAGACTTTAGGATATAGCGAACATATTTTTTAGTACGTTTTGATTTTTTTGTTGGTTTTTCCGCTTTCTATGTACATGTTGTTTTAATAGGTTTATTTACATTAGTATAGTTTTTAGAAACTTTTTATATCTGGCTTTTGCCATGAGTAGTTTTTAAAAGGGCGCTGGTAACCGCTGTAGTTGAGCGCCCCTATATCCATCACCACCACCACCACCACCACCACCACCACCACCACCACCATCACCACCACCACCACCACCATCACCACCACCACCACCATCACCACCACCACCACCACCACTACTAGTACCACCACCACCACCACCAGCATCAGCATCAGCATCAGCATCACCATCACCATCACCACCATCACCATCACCATCACCATCACCACCACCATCACCACCACCACCACCACCATCATCACCACCACCACCACTACTAGTACCACCACCACCACCACCACCATCATCACCACCACCACCATCATCACCACCACCACCACTACTAGTACCACCACCACCACCACCACCACCATCATCATCACCACCACCACCATCATCACCACCACCACCACTACTAGTACCACCACCACCACCACCAGCATCAGCATCAGCATCACCATCACCACCATCACCATCACCATCACCATCACCACCACCACCACCACCACCACCACCAGCATCAGCATCAGCATCAGCATCACCATCGCCATCGCCATCGCCATCGCCACCGCCACCGCCACTGCCACCGCCACCGCCACCGCCACCGCCACCGTCACCGTCACCGCCACCGTCACCGTCACCGTCACCGTCACCGTCACCGTCACCGTCACCATCACCATCACCATCACCACCACCACCATCACCATCACCATCACCATCACTACCATTTGAATTTTCTTGAAAATGCTTCTGGAATCCTCCTTGCTCTACACTATTTCTTGCATAATTGATATTATTACTGATATTGTATTGCAAAACAATGTTTTTATCTCTTTAAACCCTAAAGTTTTGTTTATTTCTTTCCTTTTGCTTATTCTAACATTTTCAAGATATCTTTTATCATTGATTTGAATGTCCAAATACTTCAGCCTTTCTCAAATAGCTTTAAGCCTTTCCCACTTCCTTCTTGTGACATTTATCTTAAGAGAATGAGGTTTGAAAGTCTTCAAACCACGTTTTTAAACAATTTGTCACATTATCAATGGTATGCTACAAGTTTAATGTAAATGTGAACTAGGGATATGAAACATAAAGCTTTCAAAGAAATGTTATAAGGAATTTATTACACGCTGTCTTTTGTTTTTAATACTACAATAAAAGATAAATGATTTGAGAGGAAAATTGCGGTAGATTAGTAAATACATACCCATATAATTCTAGTCGTAACCTGATTAAAACCTGGAGTACCTACTAGGGTTTCGGTAAAAAGCTGCAGATTTAAAGTCTATATCGGTTAAAAAATAAGAGAATTTTCCATTTTTCTCCAGAGAGAGGAACAGCAGAAAGGGAGAGAGTGAGAGAGATCAAACACTTGAGGGAATCATCCATTAGTATTGACCGTTAAAATGTGCTCATTATATGCCAATTAATTTCTCATTCTTTACACCAGATTTCGCAAATTGATTTACGGTTCACGATGCAACACTGGTGTCCATTCCTCTCCTCTTGTATGTTTTGCCTTTAAACGACAGAACTAACATATCTAATGAACGAACATTTACGAATTAAATAACTCGAAAACGTTTGTAATATAACCTGTTAAATAATTCTAAAAACAGCGTCATAATAAAGGATTATTCATAAGTCGGTGAAACGTTTCAAAAGTTTCTGACGAATTGCACAGAATTTATTGTGCATCCCTGCTCCAAAAATTTAATCATAAGCACACCCTCTGCATCCCAAAACACTGTCGCCATAACTTTCCCTGCCGACCGCTGAAATTTGATTTTTTTTTTCATCGGTGACGTTGTGTGATGCCATTCCATTGACTGCCTCTTTGATTCAGGTTCAAAAATATGAACCCACGTTTCGTCTCCAGTAACAATTTTTGTTTCCAGAAACTCCTCTCCCTCCAAATTGAAGCGCTGCAACTGTTCGGAGGCTATTGTTTTCCTTGTTTCCTTGTTTTGGGCGGTTGACATTCTTGGTACCCAACATGAACAAACTTTTGAGTAACCCAGTTGTTGAATAATCGTCATCACACTGCCTTTACTGAGAGAGGTAATTCGACACAGTTCACCTGTTGTTACCCGGCGATCATCGACTCGCTGAATGTTGCATGGAGTCACTGCAGTCACCGGCCTGCGGCTTCGCTTTTCATCTGTCAATGATGTTTGCCCTTCAGCTTCGTTACAGCGACGAACCCATCGTCTAACAGTGCTGACATCCACCGTTGCATCACCATACACATGTTTTAGCCTTTCGTGAATGCGAATTGGCGTTTCACCTTCCGCAGTCAAAAATACAATCACAGAACACTGTCTAATACGAATGTCGATGTCAGCCATTTTGCAAGAGGATGCAGTACTGACTGTTGGTTTAGGAAGTTACTACTGCAGGGGATTGGAGATGAAGGCTTGAGGAATTGCGCCAAATTCAAAGTCTTCACATAACTTACTTATTTAAGGAAAGAAACAAATAAGAGTCATTACTTTTTGACCTACCCTCATATACCCTAATGGTAAAACTTGCATGCGAATAAATCAGTTAGGATCTACATTCACATTCTGTTGACTTTAAATGAATTTTAAAGATTTTATAATCCGTATAATATATGCTTTTGTCAATCTCTTATTGTTTATCAATTATACAAAATTATACTTCATGTCCGATGAAGAGGACTTTAAGAGTGTTTCCCAAACGATTCAAATGTTATATGCTTTTTGAAATGCAAACATGTTTAATATATTTTGAAAATAATGTTGTCTACTAACGGGTAACTGGATTGGAGGAATTTTGTTAAAAACCTTTGGTATTTATCAAAGCTTTTGATTTTGGGGCATGCTTTTCACATTCAAAGAGACACACACACACACACACACACACACACACACACACACACACACACACACACACACATACACACACACACACACACATACACACACACACACAATCACACACACACATGTTCCTATATTTTAGAAGCCTATAAACATGTATTTACAGGAAAATCTCCGTACCGAATTTGTTATTCAATTAAAATAAAGTAACATGTGTTTAAAATATTGAATAGCGTGGATATTTGGAACCTTTTATTTTGGAATAGTATTGAACAAATGAGTTCCTGTGAATTAATTTTCCGTAAATTGTGATGAAACAAATGAAAGCTTAATATAGGTTTGAATTACTAATTATTTCCTGATTTCTCCAATTCCCCAAAATCTTAATCCTACAAAGAGATCAGAATTTTACGTAGGGAAACATTTTCAAAGGAGCTGATTATAACTTAATCTTATCATATTCTCTTTTTCCCTTGTAAGTACAACAAAATATCTAATAAAACTAATTGTGCAAAACTTTGTTTAATTAAGTAGAATAAGAATATTCGTAAGAATTGCTTGCTGAGGAATGGTTAGAGAAAATAATTTTAATATATTTATCAGATTTTTTTTATAAAAGTCACATTACACTAGGGAACACGTTTCTTGTACCCGAAACAAAATAGGCTAATTCTTATGCAAAATGACTCTCTGATTCCAAAAATGCCTCTGAAAATGCTGTATCACGTAACGTTTTTGAGATATTCTTATTCTTTTATATAAAATTACAGAAATGAGGTATGATACCAACTCATATTGTCTTAATTTAAAATAATAGCCATTGACTCTTCTAAATACAGCTTAAAGGCAGAGTTGCTTCACAATGGCAATTTACTACCTTCAATACCTTTATTTCATGCCATAGGAATGAAGGAGACATACGATTCCATGTCCATCATTTTAGATGCTATTAGTTATCAAAACCATGGCTGGGAAATTTGTAGTGACCTCAAGGTAGTTGCATTGCTAACGGGACTGCAGGGAGGTTTCACAAAATATCACTGTTTCTTGTGCTTATGGGACGGTAGGGCAACTGACAAACATTTTATAGTGAAAGAGTGGGGGAAAAGGGAAGCCTATACCCCTGGAACAAGCAATGTTAAGTATGTGCCTCCAGTAGACCCAAACAAAGTTCGTCTCCCCCCACTTCACATAAAGCTCGGGTTAATGAAGAATTTTGTTAAAGGTTTGGACAAAAGTGGAAGTGCATTTGAGTATTTAAGAAGTATCTTTCCCAAAATAAGTGAATCTAAATTGAAGGAAGGTATATTTGTCGGTCCTCAAATAAGACTGCTTCTTAAAGACAGTGTTTTTGAATCAAAGCTTAATCGTGTTGAACTGGCAGCATGGAAATCATTTAAATCAGTGGTGGAAGGCTTCCTGGGCAATAACAAAGAAGAAAATTATGAAACTTTAGACTCAGAACTATTAAGGAGCTACAAAGAAATGGGTTGCCGTATGTCACTTAAAATCCACTTCTTGCACTCTCACCTTGATAGTTTCCCTACAAACCTGGGAACTGTAGTAAGTGATGAGCAAGGTAAGCGTTTTCACCAGGACATTTCTGAGATGGAAAGACGTTACCAGGGTATCACTGGGACTCAGCCATGTTCGGAGACTACTGTTGGTTCCTCAAACGGGAGAGTCAATAGAAAAGAAATCAAGTGAAACACTTCTGAGATAATTCAGGTATTGGTTTTCATCATTATCTTGTGTTTAGTTATTTTAATAATAATAATTAATAATAATAATAATTATTTTCAATGTTATTTGGCAATAAAATACCTATTATTTTCAATTAATCAAATATAAGTTATCACAAAACATTTCTGTAAGTTTTCATAAAAAATTATGAATACCTAAAAAACGTTACGTGATACAGCATTTTGAGGGGCATTTTTGGAATCAGCCGATCAGTTTATACAAGAATTTGCCTATTTTGTTTCGGGTATATAAAAATGTATTTTTTTTTTTTTTTTGTTCCCCAGTGATTATTACGTGGCATGTCCGTAAAATAAGCTCTCCAATTTTATTTACTATAAAAACATGTTTATTGTAAATGAATGTGACATTGATGGTAAGGCGGGACTTACATCTATTTTTCAACGTAATCACCAGTGCGATCGATCCACTTTTGCATGAGCTGTGGCACTTTTTGTATACCCTTGTCATAGCACACTCCCATCAAGTTGCGCAGGTGGCGCTCAACCTCGCTTTTCAAGACATCGTCGGTCTGGAAATGTGTTCCACCCAGGTGTGACTTCAACTCAGGAAACAGCTGCCAATCACTAGGTGCTAAGTCTGGACTGTAGGAGGGATGGGTGAGGATTTCCCACTTCAACACGTTGCCACTTACGGGCTTCGGTGAGCGTTTTGGGGACCCACCTCACACACACCTTGCGACAATGCAAATGTTAGGTCAAAATCTTGTCATTCTTAGACTTACTGAATTCAGGGATAAGTTCGCAAAGCTCGCGAACTGTCACAAACCGATTTTTTTTCTTTTTGTTGTAATTTACGTCCTCCGACGTTAAGTCATGTCGGGCAATGAATGAAAAGGGGTGACATGATGCTCAAAGGCGTCCAGGGTCCATGGAGCTTGGAGTTACCCAGCATTTGTCTTTCAGGATAAGGGAAAACCCCGGAAAAAACCTTATCCAGGTAACTCGCCCTGACCGAGATTAGAACTAGGGGCCTCTTGAACGGGAGGCAGACATGCTTCCAGTTGAGTCCAGAGGTTCTACTCCCATTAGTCTTGAAACCGTAGGAACAAGACCCGGGCCTCTTTCAACCAGGAAGTTATCCGAGCTGACCCAAAGGGCGCTCGCCGTCCTCCATGGGGCTTTCCATAGACAAGACCTGGGTTACAAACAAGGGGGCCCCCCCCCCATCTGGACTAAGGACACAAGACGGGATGGAAGTGGATACGTCACTTACGCGCGCCAACACCTAAGGTGAAGGCTACCGATAAGACCTCGGTGGGGCCGCCTGGCGATCTAGCACACCTTCTACTAGCTTTGCAGGCTAGTACCCGGGAGAATTAAGGGCTTCCCTCAACCCTGTCCTTAGTCGTACCCGATTCTCACGGCTATCGGGAACCACTGCCCCCTCGAGACCATCCCTATCCGAACAACTCCCGAAGGAGGGGCTCAGATGTTCGGCCCGAGGTTCCTCTAGTAACGTCAGAGGTCCGCAGCGCCCACACCACGGCAGCTGAAGGGGACGGATCCCCTCCCCTATGCTACCGAGAAGCGCGTCACACGTCGATCTTTAAGTATTTCTTGCTCAACTTTCGCAATTGTTTCGGCTGAAACCGAAAGCCGACCAGAACGCTGTTCGTCATGGACGTCTGTACGTCCGTCTTTGAACTCTCTGACCCACTTTCCCACGTTTTTGACGTCAATACACTGTGGCCAATAGACTTCGCATAACTGACGATGAATTTCAGTGGGTGTAGTGTCTTCGGAACTCAAAAAACAGATGACTGCACGCAACTAACACTTGGCGGCGGAAGTGATAAGAAGCTCCATCGCTAACGGCTGCCCAGCCAGGACAACGGGTTCGTTGTGTTGGGGAATTGAAGGGGTGAAACCAAGCTACACGCCAGAGTTGCCGGATCTCACCTGATAGCGTTCCTGACGGCTCCAGCCCCTTGGAGACCTTATTTTACGCATAGGTCTCATACCTTAGGAGGTACGCAGGGATGAATAAAAAGTACGTGAAGAGCGATTAGACCCAGACGAGATTCCAAAAGCTTCCGTACGTGCCCATCCGATGACATCCAAACTGATCGACAGGTCTCTAGAGCCCTAGGTTCTCCGAAGTTGCGTTTTCTTTAGAGCATCTGGCAGTGGGCAAAACGGATTTGCACCATGCAGCTACAGCATACCGACCACCTCGTCTTTTCCTTCAACCCTGAAGTGTATGAAAACAAAGGAAACGTCGTCAAGAAAGTCATGTTAGAGTGCTAACTTAAATAGGGGAAGCTACAAAATAGCCATAGGTCAGAGTGGTGCCGCTGAACTCGAGTCTATAGATCACTAGTGCCCGATTTCACCAAGAGATGTTAAGACTTAACAGGAGTTTAGCAATAGTTAAAACAAAAATTGCATTTCACCAACAAGTGTTAGCGTAACACTCGTGTTAAATCTCTTGTTAAACTAACACACCAGATTTCTGTTGTTAAGCCCTTAACAATTGTAAATAGACAAGATGGCGAGCATAAACTCAACTGTTCTTGTCGATTTGCTATATTTAAGACCGTCTAAATGGCATTCGTAATAGAGTACGGCCTATGAGGAGAAATGGTTTTGAGGAACTATCCGAAGAAAATTGTTTTACGGAGGTATAGACTGTCGAAACATGTTGCTATGAAGGTTACTGCGGAAGTACAAGAGAGGTTAGAACATGCATCGAAAGGAATATGCCGATCTCGCCTTTGCTTCAAGTATTAATAACTTTGCGATTTTATAATTCACTGAATTATGTGGATAATACATTGTCCACCTCCCGTCTTGAAACGTTCAAGTCACTCATCCTTCTTCGCTTCTCGTTTTAAATTTACGTAATACTGAGTTAGAACATGCATCGAAAACAATATGCCGATCTCGCCTTTGCATCAAGAATTAATAACTTTGCGACTTTATAATTCACTGTGGATAACACACTGTCCATCTTCCGTCTTGAAACGTTCAAGTCACTCGTCACTTGTCCTTCTTCGCACCTCGTTTTAAATTTACGTAATACTGAGTTAGAACATACATCGAAAGGAATATGCCGATCTCGCCTTTGTTTCAAGTATTAATAACTTTGCGATTTTATAATTCACTGAATTATGTGGATAATACATTGTCCATCTCCCGTCTTGAAACGTTCAAGTCACTCGTCACTTGTCCTTCTTCGCTCCTCGTTTTAAATTTACGTAATACTGAGTTAGAACATACATCGAAAGGAATATGACTATCTCGCCTTAGCTTCAAGTATTAATAACTTTGCGATTTTATAATTCACTGTGGATAACACACTGTCCATCTTCCGTCTTGAAACGTGCAAGTCACTCGTCACTTGTACTTCTTCGCACCTCGTTTTAAATTTACGTAATATGTTTCGTTTGTAGTAATGACACATGCATTTGAATTAAGTTTGTTTCCAATTTTTCCCCGTGTGACATCTTTCTCTTTTACATTCACCGCATCCGTACTATTTTCCACGATATACTTATACTTCGTCACCAATTCAATTAACAATCCTTTCTCCATTTAGGAGAAATTTGTTTCATGGCTTTTGTTTATGATTCTCTATATCCACCATTTTTTAGCTGTGTGCAGACTGCGATGCAGACGAAAATGGAAACAAAAGCGCATCGTAGTACGTTCAGAAAGTAATACGACTCATCCACAGCCTTCTATAGCTGTAATATTTACAAATTTCTTGGCGTTAAAACGTGTTTGTTAACATTTTCAGAAAACAGGTTGGTGAAATGCAAGAAATTGTTAGCGCTATTACAATTGTTACGTTACATTAGTTAACGTCGACTTTAACATCTGTTGGTGAAATCGGGCCTAGGTGTTGGAATTCGATCCCAGAGAATTGTGGTGAACGAAGCAGCGTCGAGGTTGGATTTCTCTGGTTACTTACAATATTCATAATACCAACTACTCCACCGTCACGTTTTATCTCATCTATCTCATATTTATTATTATCCTATTCCTCATTGTTAAGAGGCGTGTTCGTAAAATAAGGTCTCCAAAGCGCTGGAGCCGTGAGCAACGATATTACGTGAGATCCGGCAACACTGCGTGTAGCTTGGTTTCACTCCTTCAAATCCCCACAACTACGAAACCGTTGCAACTATTAGCCTTGACTGGGCAGCCGTTTGCGATGCAGCTTCCTATCACTTCCGCCGCCAAGTGCAAGTTGCGTGCACTGCTCCGTTTTCTGAGTGCCAGGGGCACTATCTCCCACTGAAATTCATCATCAGTTATGCGAAGTCTATGGGCCACAGTGTCTGGACGTCATAAACGTGAGAAACTGGCCCAGAGAGTTCAAAGACTGACGTACAGACGTCCATGACGAACAGCGTTCTGGTCGGCCTTCGGTTTCAGCCGAAACAATTGCAAAAGTGGAGCAAGAAATGCTTAAAGATCGGTATGTGACAGTTCGCGAGCTGTGCCAACTTATCCCTGAAGTCAGTAAGACTACAATTGATAAGATTTTAACCGAACATTTGCATGATCGCAAGGTGTGTGCGAGGTGGGTCCCCAAAATGCTCACCGAAGGCCATAAATGGCAACGTGTTGTAGCGGCCCACCGATTCCTTTAGCGCTATGCAGAACAGGGCGAGGAATTGCTGCATTCAATTGTCACTGGCGATGTTACCTGCTTGCACTACACAACACCAGAAACTAAAGATGCAGCGAAAGTTCAAACAGACATTTTCTGCCGGCAAAGTGATGGCCAGTGTGTTCTGGGACAGAAAAGGTGTATTGTTGTGTGAGCTTATGCCTACTCGCACAACAATAAACGCCACTAGCTGCTGTGAGACTTTAACAAGATTGCGACGTGCCATTCAAAATCGAAGAAGGGGAATGCTGACAAGGGGAGTGATTTTTCATCACGATGACGCTCGTGACCACACTGCACGTACAACGGCTGAACTCCTGGCGCAATTCGGATGGGACATCTTCACCCATGCCCCCTACAGTCCAGACTTAGCTGCTAGTAATTGTCATCTGTTTCGTGAGTTCACAATTTTTTTTTTCAGCCGAAACAATTGCAAAAGTGGAGCAAGAGGTGCTTAAACATCGGCGTGTGACAGTTCGCGAGTTGTAGGAATTTATCCCTGAAGTCAGTGCCAAGTTTTTGACCGAACATTTACATTATCGAGGTTGAGCGCTACCTGCGCAACTAGGCGGAGAGCGCTATGGCAACGGTATACATAAACTGCCATAGCGCATGCAAAAGTCCATCGATTGCAATGATGATTATGTTAAAAAATAGCTCTAAGTTCCGTTTTTACATCAATATAACATTCGTTGACAATGAACATGTTTTATATATGAAATAAAATTGGAGAACTTATTTTACGGACACGCCTGGTATACCAGGTTAAGAATGGAACTTCTGCCCATAGGTATATAGTCACAATCCCATTTCCACGTTGTGGGAACCACATTCAACAGCCGAGAGGGAATGGGGACACTAACCACGTCTCACCCACCAATTCTACACCCCATTCAGGACGCCCGTTGTGGGATATGGTGTTCAGAGATTGCATGGACTATTGTACTGCGGAATTTAATTTAGTTTAAGTTGCACAATTACTAAGAATCAAACCCAGGACCTCATAAATCCGAATCTCACCTGTTACCTGGCAATATCTCTCTGTGTAGTTTTCAAGTAGAAGGCTGAAGTAAAGTGGGAAAAGTTGGGAAACCAAACGCGAGCAGAAAGAAAAAGTATGTCGTTTACTTGGCACGGGAGGAGCAAGGAAACTAGCATACTTGCGTTCATGCACTCTTCACGACACACACCACATAGTGAGACTTATTATTAGCTTGAACAAGAATGTGGTTGGTAACACCTGCCAAGTAGAGTAGCGACAAGGCTGCTACAAATGTTTCTGTTGACATAAATTACTGACCAGGATGCTCAACAGTTTTATAGCTTCTCCACCTCGATGTTCATCCTCCGTCGTTAGCGAAGATAGCTTCTGATTCCCTCCCTTTTTAAAACCCTTTTTAGAGAGCATTATTACATGAATATATTGATTTTCAGCAGTTTTATTTGTACGAGAAAATCAAGCATGGGTTATTTTTTATTTTTAAATGATTTAAACTATTTTATTGATTTTTTTGTTTCTAAATACCAGAGCTGTTCAATAAAGGGTGATCATAATTTTTTACAGTCTTAATTTTCGCATTAAACTTTAATCTTATTATATTTTGTTAGCTTAATGTGAAACAAACACGCCGCAGTAGTTTCATTGTTAGTACTTCTTGTTCTCGCCTCTGAGAACCAGGCAAGTTCAGACATGTTCAGTATTGCCTACCGCTGCAATGGAAGTAACACGCGAGAAACAATATGCGGCTTTCAAATTCTGCTTTCGTCTGAACAAATCTTCAGTTGAGGCCCATAAGTTTACAGGAGACCTATGGAGAGTCTGTTCTTCCCTACAGCACAACTCAAATGTGATTTTAAATATTTAAAGAGCGAAGACAATCAATTTCAAAGGTTGGTGCACCCGGTGCTCCAGTTACTGTTCTTCTTCTTCTTCTTCTTCTTCTTCTTCTTCTTCTTCTTCTTCTTCTTCTTCTTCTTCTTCTTCTTCTTCTTCTTCTTCTTCTTCTTCTTCTTCTTCTTCTTCTTCTTCTTCTTCTTCTTCTTCTTCTTCTTCTTCTTCTTCTTCTTCTTCTTCTTCTTCTTCTTCTTCTTCTTCTTCTTCTTCTTCTTCTACTTCTTCTACTTCTTCTTCTTCTTCTTCTTCTTCTTCTTCTTCTTCTTCTTCTTCTTCTTCTTCTTCTTCTTCCTCTTCTTCACTCCAAGGGCTAGGCAATGCTCCCTGTTCCGGCTTAAAACACGTCTGACCATCGTTTTCGTGGTCTTCCCGGATGTCTCTTTCCTCTAGGTTTATAGTTTATAACTCTTCTTGGGATCCATCTCTCGGCATTCTCTCAATATGCTCTCTCCATTCATTGCTATAATTTATTATTTTTTCTTCTAAAGAAAAATTATTTTTAAATCTTCTCTTATTTTTTCATTTGGAATTTTATCTAAAAGAGTACATCCTTTTACTGTACTTAAAAATCTCATTTCGGCAGCCTGTAAGTTAATGTTCTTACGGAAGAAAACATCAACACTGCTGCTGTCATAGTGAGAGAGGATCGACGAATTACCTTAAGATCACTTTCTGAAATACAGAACATTTCATTGGGTGCCACCCATACGTTGGTGACAGAAACATTACACATGAGACGTGTTTGTGCGCGATGGGTTCCAAGACTGTTGATTCCCGAACAAAAGGACATTCACATGCAGGTCTGCATGCAGTTAAAGTTGATGTTAGAGGAAGATCCAGAGTTTCTTCCAAACGTAATCACTGCGGATGAAACTTGACTACATAATTTTGATCCTGAGAGCAAACAGCAAAGCTCAGTGTAGAAATCTCCTTCATCACGAACCCCCCAAAAAGCAAAAGTGGTAGCTTCTCCTGGGAAAGTTATGGTCATCTCATTCTTTGATATTCATGGAATGCTTAACAGCATATTGTACCTGCACACAAGTCAGTAACTGGACAATACCACAGGGTTATCCTGAAAACATTGTAAATCCATATCAGGCGCAAAAGACCACATTTCCGTGAAGCAGGCTGGATGATGCAGCACGATAATGCGCGGCCGCATATTGCCAATGTTGTTGCTGAATGTCTTGCAAAAATCAGCATGAAGTACATCCCTCACCCTCCCTATAGTCCGGATTTAGCCCCGTTTGACTTTTTTCTATTCCCTAACTTGAAGAAACTCCTTCTGGGAGGCATTATCCATTATCAGAAGCAGTGGTGAAGGCTGCGGTTATTGAAGGATCTCTCAACAAAATGGTTTTCAGCATGTCTTTGAAGACTGGCAGAAACGCTGGGACAAGTGCATCACATTCAGGGGAGACTATTTTGAGAAGGACCATCAAAATTATGAGGATGAGTTAAAGAGAGAGAGAGAGAGAGAGAGAGAGAGAGAGAGAGAGAGAGAGAGAGAGAGAGAGAGAGAGAGAGAGAGAGAGAGAGAGACATGTGATCTTTCTTTATTTCCAATAGACACCAATATATTGTATGATTCGATGACGCTAGTTCTTAAAGGAATGATAATATTCAATCATCACCGATACCATGTCTGTCTCACGTTCAAGAGGTCCCAAGTTCGAATCTCGGTCAGGGTGAGTTACCTGGATAAGGTTTTTTACTCTAAGCTCCTTGGATTCTGGACTCAATTGAGCATCATTTCACCCAATTCATTCACCGTCCGATGTGACCTGACGGAGGACCTAAATTAAAGAAAAAAAAAACACTCACCAATACATTTTATCATTCGTTGAAGCCAGGCCTTAAAGGAGGGAAAGACACGTAGAGGTGGTGTGACGTCAGCTCCGTGAGCTCTAACCGCCAAATATGCCCCCGAACGAAAGACAGGTTAGCGCGTCACGTCACTGCACCTATTTCTACTGCCCAAGAGAAAGGAAACTGATGTGCTGAGGTTCCAACAGCGTAGGAGAGACAGGAAACGTATCGGGTATTAATAATATGTACGACTTACATTTTGGGTGTTGTAATATTAATGCTGGCTACCTTAGTTACCCAATTGGTCACAGTTTATAAGCAATTACATTTTGGCTCTGTGCTATGAGAAAATATATAAAACTTCAACTCGTAGTTTAACTGAAGGTCACGCATGTTATGAAGTAAATAAAATAAAGCATTACGTAATTTTGTCTGCATATTAGAGGAGACCCATTCTGAACGGTATTACGTGGACAATTTCTGACAGTTCCTAATTCGTTTTTCTTTGACTAGTTTATAAATGCCAGGACGTAATGTATGGACAATTTGTAATTGAAGGCTGCATGTTAGATTGTGATACGACAAGGTACTCCGGGGTTTGGACTTAGCTAATTTCATAACATAAAAAGAAAATTGTTCGCACACATATGTCGAGCCAAATAGAGATCCATCAAAAAAACTTCCGCAGCCTTCACCACTTTTTCTGATGATAGATAATGCCTACCACGAAGGTGTTTCTCCAAGTTAGGGAATAGAAAAAAGTCATATGGTGCTCAATTCGGACTTTAGGGAGGGTGAGGGATGCACTTCGCGGTGATTTGTGCAAGATATTCAGCAACAACTTTGGCATTATGTGGCCGCGCATTATCGTGGTGCAGCATCCAGCCTGCTTCACGGAAATGTGGTCTTTTGCGCCTGATACAGACTAACAATGTTTTCAGGACATCCCTGTAGTATTGCCCAGTTACTCAAGTGTGTGTGCAGGTACAACGTGCTGATAAACCATTCCATGTATATCAAAGAATGAGATGACCATAACTTTCCCAGCAGGAACAACCACTTGGTGATGAAGGAGATTTCCACACTGAGCTTTGCTGTTTGCTCTCAGGATCAAAATGATGTAGCCAAGTTTCATCAGCAGTGATTTCGTTTGAAAGAAACCCCGGATCTTCCTCTAACATCAACTTTAACTGTATGCAGATCTGCATGCGAATGTCCTTTTGTTCGGGAATCAACTTTCTTGGAACCCATCATACACAAACATGTCTCATGTGTAATGTTTCCGTCACCAACGTGTGCGTGGCTTCCAATGAAATGTTCAGTATTTCAGAAAGGTAACTGTAGGTAATTCCTTGATTCTCTCCCACAATGGCAGCAGCAGTGTTGATGTTTTCTTCTGTAAGTGCAGTAACTGGAGCACCGGCTCCACCTTCATTTGAAATTGATTGTCTCCCCTCTTTAAACATTTTAAACCACCTTCGAGCTGTGCTGTAGGGAAGAACAGCCTCTCCATAGGCCTCCTGTAATACTGTATAAGCCTCAACTAAATATTTGTTGAGACGAAAAGAGAATTTCAAAGCCGCATTTGTTCGTCGCGTGTTACCTCAATTGCAGCGGTAGGCGATACTGACCATGTCTGAACTTGCCTGTTTCTCACAGGCTGGAACCAGGAGTACCAACAATGAAACTACTACGTCGTGTTTGTTTCACTTTAAGCTAACAGAATATAAGTAGATTGAATTTTAGTGCGAAAAATTATGACCATAAAAATTAAGATCATTCTTTATTGAACAGCTTGGTACTAAAGAGCTCCTGCCTGACGTCACACGCACTGCAGGCCTCGCTCCCGACTGAAACACGTCAGGACTCTCGAAGTTTTCCTGCTTTGTCTTGAAGGAATGGTCCACTCTTTCTGAAATACTTCAGAAGGCATGATTTTACAAGGTTTCACTGCTTTATCTGTTTAAAAATAAATGATTCAACGTAATTTATCTTTCATTCCTGAAGACAAAAGTAAATAAAGGCTATTTGATACATGATCCACGGTGTTCATCTTTATGGCAACCGAACTTTGATGCACTGTATTGTCATGGTATAAAATTATTTTCCTTTTGAAGGTTTTCAAGAAATTAAAAACAAATTGTGTCAAATAAACATGTATTGCCTAGTAACAGTACAACTATCTTCTAAAGCTACAACTACAACAGGGAGACAAGCGTACGGGGTCGCGTGTCTACCTCACGTTTAAGATGTCCCAAATTTCCATCTCGGTCACGGTGTTATCTGCATAAGCATTAGAGTAGTAAGTGCGTTAGAATCGTATAAATTAAACAAATTAGACTTTTTTTCGTCTTTTTACATAAATCCTACTTTCGACATTAACATGTTAATATGCACGCCTACAAGGAATGACATTTTATCAGTTGATTTAGTGAGGTAGGGGCTTAAAACTAAAGGAACAGCCTTTCAAATCAGCTGCCGCTTGACTGTTCACTACCTCAGTGTTTGGACAGCTGCACTGCTTCACTTCGACATTCAACAACACAACTAGAGTAACCTAGAAAACAAAAGTTTTGTAACAGAGTTTGCCTTCTAATTTCGTTCACTGTGGCACGCTTGGCAACGCGGCAACTAACACATTCTTTTTTTTTCCTACACTCGTGTAATCAATATTTACAGTATTGATTGACCTTGCATATTTACTCTGTGGAGGAATATACAGAAAATTTAGGAAAAAGATGATATTTAGTTCGTTTTTTGTTTTCTGTACTGTATACTTTCTAAGCATATACCTAAATATTATGAGAAACAGGTTTTGGAGATTTCCAGATTCCATAAAATTCATTGTTATAAAAGATCTGTGTGTTTCTGTGGAGAAAGTCTTTCTGAATGCCAGTACTCAAAACCAAAATCCTGGAAGTTCCAAATGACTACTTCAGTTTGCATATTCCAAGGATACGACACAACGATTTTCAAAATCTCCCACTCCTCCTGTCCCACCTACCCTAGACATCTCTCAAACTTTAAATCTTCTCATTACACTTAATGTAATTGTGCAAGAGGTACGTCCAGAAAGTAAGTTCTGTTTGGTAATAAAATTAAATTGTGTACAGATACAGAAAAAATATTTATTGCACAAAATTCTACAACTCTTAAACTACTTTTCCACATAACTGCCGAAATTTTGCAGGCATTCGTTATAGCGAGGCACAAGTTTTTGTATACCTTCTTCATAGAAGTTTGCCACCTGTGTCTTCAACCAATTGGAAACATTTTATTTCAGCTCTTCGTCATTGTTGAAGAGTAAGAGCTTGGGGGACGATGAACGTTCGGGGCGTCCAAAAACTGCAACTGTCGACGAAAACATCGCCAGAGTTCACCAAATGATGTTAGACGACCGCCGAACTAAAGTGAGAGAAACAGCAGAGGCAATGAACATGTCAAAAGAACGTGTTTGTCACATATTAAATCAAAACTTATACATAAGAAAGCTGACCGCGCGTTGGTTGCCGCGTTTGCTCACGTTAGACCAAAAACGTGTTCGAATGAACGTTGGCGCAGTTTAGGCGCAATAAATGAGGGTTTTGGCGCCGATGGTACTGTATATGAAACTTGTCACACCATTATACGTCAGAAACAAAAATACAGTCCAAACAGTGGACTACAAGTGGCGTACCGGCTCCAAAAATGGCAAAAACTGATTTTTCTTTTCGGCTGGGAAAGTTATGGCGAGTGTTTTTTGGGATAGTGATGGAATTATTTTAATCGATTATCTTCAAAAAGGAAAAACCATTACAGGAGCATACTACGCATCATTAGTTGACAAGCTGAAGGCAGAACTTGCGGAAAAACGGCCACATTTGCAGAAAAAAGAATCCTGTTTCATCAAGACAACACTTCAGCGGTGGCAATGGCGAAAACCCACGAATTACGGTTTGAACTGTTTGACCACTCGCCTTACTCACCAGATCTTGCCCCAAGCGACTTCTTTTTGTTTCCTCGTCTGAAAATTGCGTACAAAGGACAGACATTTTCGTCAAATGAAGAGGCAATCGCCTTCGTGAACAATTAGTTTGCATATAAAAACGCCGGGTACTAATTGGACAGGTTACAGAGATGGGAGCATCGCTGGGAGAAGTGTGTAGAGTTACAAGGAGAATATGTTGAAAAACGCCGAGTACTATTTGGACGGGTTACAGAGATGGGAGCATCGTTGGGAGAAGTGTGTAGAGTTACAAGGAGATTATTTTGAAAAAAAAAAAAAGTTTGTTGTATCTTTATAGGTCGAAAACTTTTTAGACCCCCTCGTATTATATTGCTTGGAGTAATCTTGAGTTCTCCGAAGTCCTCTTCTTTCTGAATGACTTTTACTTAGGTTACGTAGCTAACAGGCAAACCGTAACGAATAGACAAAATATTACTATGACATATATGAGACGTAAGAATGCAGTAAATGTCGAAGAAAAACGTGGCAAATATTAACCGCATTGGCTGGAGGGTTTTGACACTCCCGTATTCTTCCACAAAATTCCACGGTTTATTAAGCGAAAAGGTCCGTAAAATAAGGTCTACAAGACGCTGGAGCCGTGAGAAACGCTATTACGCGAGATCCGGCAACACTGGCTTGTAGCATGGTTTCACCCCTTTAAATCCCCACCAAAAGGAACCCGCTGCAACCATTATCTTGGCTGGGCAGCCGCTTGCAATGGACCTTCCTATCACTTCCGCCACCAAGTGCAAGTTGCGTGCAGTGATCCATTTCTTGAGTGCCAAGGGCATTATGCCCACTGAAATCATCGTCAGTTATGCGAAGTTAATGGGCCACAGTGTATGGACGTCCAAAACGTGCGAAAGTGGTTCAGAGAGTTCAAAGACGGACGTACAGACGTCCATCACGAACAGCGTTCTGGTCGGCCTTCGGCCTTTGACAGTTCGCGAGCTGTGCAAACTTATCCCTGAAGTCAGTAAGACTACGATTGACAAGATTTTGACCAAAAATTTGCATTATCGCAAGGTGTGTGCGAGTTGGGTCCCCAAAATGCTCACCGAAAATCATAATCGGCAACGTGTTGAAGCGGCCCGCCGATTGCTGGAGCGCTATGCAGAACAGTGCGAGGAATTGTTGGATTCAATTGTCACTGCTGTTGAAACCTGGGTGCACTACACAACACCAGAAACTAAAGAACGTTTTCGTCAGTGGCAGATTTCGAATTCGCCGATGCAGCGAAAGTTCAAACAGACATTTTCTGCCGGCAAAGTGATGGCCAGTGTGTTCTGGGACAGAAAAGGTGTATTGTTGTGCGAGTTTATGCTTACCGGCACAACAATAAACATCGCTAGCTACTGTGAGACTTTAAAGAGATTGCGACGTACCATTCAAAACCGAAAAAGGGGAATGCTGACGAAGGGAGTGATTTTTCATGACGACGACACTCGTGCCCATATTGCACATACAACGGCTGATCCCCTGTCCCAGTTCGAATGGGACATCCTCACACATTCACCCTACAGTCCAGACTTAGCACCTAGTAATTATCATCTGTTTCCTGAGTGGAAGTCACACCTGGGTGGAACACATTTCCAGACCGACGATGATTTGAAAAACGAGGTGAGCGCTACCTGCGCCACTTAGCGGGAGAGTGCTATGACAAGGGTATAGAAAAACTGCCACAGCGCATTCAAAAGTGCATCGATCGCAATGGTGATTACGTTGAAAAATAGCTGTAAGTTCCACCTTTGCATCAATGTAACATTCATTGACAATAAATATGTTTTCTGTATTAAATAAAATTGGAGACCTTATTTTGCGGACACGCCTGCTAAACCATTCAAAGTCTTCTTATAATGCAGTCATTATAGTGTGATTACTGTAAAAGCAATAGCTGTCAGGTGTTCAATAATGCACTGGTTGATGTAACCACAAAGATAAACTCAGCTGACGGCACTGTTGTTTATGTGCGCACGTGCAGGTGCTTTCCTAACCAGTGGCGTACCAGAGCCGAAGCTCAAAGAGGAATGTGAAGGAATACCTCATTTTTCAGCATATAGGTTGTGTGTGTATATCCAGTTTTGATGCATTTCTTGTCATAGTTTGAGTTTTAAACATACTGATAGATCCAGGATTCATCCATGGTTGCTAGGCTATCAAAAATATTTTCTTCATCCTGTTCCAACAAAGGACTGACAGTACTGAATAAATATAACTGTTATATATGATATTATTTCTTTCTAAATCTGTAAACAGGCAATATTTAATTTCTTTTCAGTATAATTTAATTGGCTAGTCCATTTGTGGTGTTCATCTATAAAATTCGGAGGAGTTCTGCTTCTTTTGTAATAGATGAAGCTAGTAAGTTTGTAGATATGTTTTCTACCATGGGGTACTTCTACTATTTTACTTTTACGGGATCAAGTCCATTTTTCTATCACATATGAGTCCTGCTGTGCCAAATAGAAAACAGTTGCAGATGGAATACACAAATGGAAATTAATTGTTCTTTCACACTAGTCATGTGTAGGACGCACTATGAAAGAGTGGAGGAAGACTGAATAATTCAATGTCATAGCTGGTATTTGAACCACGCTCTAAACGGTCGAGCTACTATGGACAACGTACCAACATGACGTGAAATTCTCCAACTGACTCGTGTCTTTCCCGGTAAACCACTAGGGGTTCACATAAACACATAAGACACCTACCTTAATGGCGACTTACTATGCTGTAAGTACTTTAAGGCCTGGGCTTTATAGTTAACCACTATTAGGTCAATTAATTGTTCTTTCATACTGGCCGTGTGTAGGCTAAATTGTGGAAACGTAGAGTCAGACTGAAAAATTCAATGCCATAGCCGGGATTTGAACCACGGATCTTCTGGTCTCCGTTCAGCCTCTCTAAACCATTAAGCTACTACGGCCAATGTGCCAACATGACATTAAATTCTCCAACTATCTCCTGTCTTTCCCGGTAAACCAGTAGGGGTTCTCATAAACACACGAGACAACTACCTTAATGGCGACTTACTATGCTGTAAGTACTTTAAGGCCCGGGCTTTACAGTTCGGACCACTATTAGGTACAATTAATGGAAATTGTTCTTTCACACTAGCCGTGTGTAGGACGCACTGTGAAAGGACAGAGCCAGACTGAAAAATTCAATTCCATAGCCGGGATTTTAACCACGGATCTTCTGGTCTCCGTTCAGCCGCTCTAAATCATTAAGCTACTATGGCGAACGTGCCAACATGACATTAAATTCTCCAACTAACTCGTGTCTTTCCCGGTAAACCACTAGGAGTTCTCATAAACACATGAGACAATTACCTTAATGGCGACTTACTATGCTGTAAGTACATTAAGGCCCGGGCTTTATAGTTCACCACTATTAGGTCAATTAATGGAAATTAATTGTTTTTCACACTAGCCGTGTGTAGGACGCACTGTGAAAAGACAGAGCCAGACTGAAAAATTCAATTCCATAGCCGGAATTTTAACCACGGATCTTCTGGTCTCCGTTCAGCCGCTCTAAATCATTAAGCTACTATGGCCAACGTACCCAACATGGCATTAAATTCTCCAACTGATTCGTGTTTTTCCCGGTAAACCACTAGGAGTTCTCATAAACGCATGAGACAACTACCTTAATGGCCACTTACTATGCTGTAAGTACTTTAAGGCCCGGACTTTATAGTTAACCACTATTAGGTTAATTAATGGAAATTAGTTGTTCTTTCACACTAGCCGTGAGTAGGACGCACTATGAAGGGACAGAGCCAGACTGAAAAATTCAATGCCATAGTCGGGATTTGAACCACGGGTCTTCTGGTATCCGTTCAGCCGCTCTAAACCATTGAGCTACTATGGCCAACGTGCCAACATGACGTTAAATTCTCCAACTGACTCGTGTTGTTTCCGGTAAACCACTAAGAGCTCTCATAAACACGTTCCTAAAATAGTCTTTGTTTTATTGATTTGATTTTTCTAATACTTCTGCTATTGTAAAAGGTTCTTTATAAAATATGGTATAGATACGGGAGATACGCCCAGTACCGCACCCTGCCCAGTGCCGCACGGTGTCAGTATCTCGTAGTTGCCGATACATCGTAGAGGTTCATGGTGTGTATTTTATCTTTATTACCAACGAAAAGTTTTCCCTCCTCTTTGAACCAGAAGTTAATTGTTCAGAGAAGTCGTGTACTGAACTGGAGCTGTGCTGTTAATAACTTGCTGACATTGCTGCTGCCTTGTCCGATGAAGAACTAATTAAGCATTTGTACTCATATTATTTGGTATTAAGTAAACTACACAAACACAAACTACAGCGTCGGTTTAAAAGAATCGGGCCGTGCTATGACGTTATATATACGTACGTGTGAGTTGCTCAGTACCGTACGATAGCAATTTTCCCAGTACCGTACGCGAAGGTATATTTTTATCCCCTGAACTTACACTGACATTAGATTAATTTTTGTTTATAGGCATTCCTGTCAACATGGAGGCAAAAAAGAAAGGAAAATGGTTAGAAGAGAATATGAAACAAACAATAAAGAGTGTGATAGAAATATCAATGAGCCTGGGAGTAGCTATATATATTGCTGAAACATTAACATCGACTCTGTATAAGTTGATGTTGCAGGAAAAGGCACAAAACAGAAGAACAAAGGAATATTAAAGGGACGCAAGACTAACATTAATAAAACTGGAAATTAATTGTTCTTTCACACTGGCGGTGTGTAGGCTAAATTGTGGAAACGTAGAGTCAGACTGAAAAATTCAATGTACATAGCCGGGATTTGACCTAATAGTGGTTAACTATAAAGCCCGAGCCTTAAAGTACGTACATGTTGTAAGTCGCCATTAAGGTAGTTGTCTCATGTGTTAATGAGAACTCCTCATGGTTTACCAGGAAAAACACGAGTCAGTTGAAGAATTTAATGTCATGTTGGCACGTTGGCCATAGTAACTCAATGGTAGAGCGGCTGGATGGAGACCAGAAGATCCGTGGTTCAAATCCCGGCTATGTGCATTGAATTTTTCAGTCTGTCTCTACGTTTCCACATTAATAAAACTATAAATAGAGAACGTAGCTCTAACTCTGTGCCAGCAGAAGCTGGAAATAGTGAAGAGCCTTAGAAGACTAAAAGAAAATTAAATTTTGGAACCAAAACCAGTGTCGATTGAAGTGTTCTAACAGAGTACATCATTTGTTTAGAAATCAGAGACAAGGTTTGGGTTCAGTGTGTATCATGCAAGGATTGGACACATATTGAATGTATAGCGCTAGAAAACATTGATTTTTATAGATGTGATCACTGTGTTTAAAAATGTTTCATTAGCTCTAAGACATTTTTATTTTGTTGTGATAATCTCTGAAGAACGTTTTGAAAAATATATATATTATCATGTTGGAAATTAATTGTTCTTTCACACTGGCCGTGTGTAGGCTAAATTGTGGAAACGTAGAGTCAGACTAAAAAATTCAATGCCATAGCCGGGATTTGAACCACGGATCTTCTGGTTTCCGTCCAGCCGCACGACCATTGTGCTACTATGGCCAACGTGCCGATATGACATTAAATTCTCCAACTGACTCGTATTTTGTTCAGTCTGACTCTACGTTTCCACAATTTAGCCTACACACGGACAGTGTGAAAGAACAATTAATTTCAATTAATTGACCTAATAGTGGTTAACTATAAAGCCCGGGCCTTAAAGTACTTACAGTATGGTAAGTCGCCATTAAGGTAGTTGTCTCATGTGTTTATGAGTACTCCTAGTGGTTTACCGGGAAAATACGAGTCAGTTGGAGAATTTAATGTCATATCGGCACGTTGACCATAGTAGCACAATGGCAGTGCGGCTGGAGGGAAGCCAGAATATCCATGGTTCATATCCCGGCTATGGCATTGAATTTTTCAGTCTGACTCTACGTTTCCACAATATTATCATGTTACCGTGTTGTGTTTTTATTTCAAAAATACAATAATTATGATAAGAATAAGTATTTTGTCATTTATTGTGCAGTTCCTCTTCCTTTATTTAGAAATATGTATTTATTTATGTCTGTACGGTACTGGGAAACGCTTTTTGAGATGGTATCACTAATATTTACTTTAGTTATTAAAAGTCAACATGACTCACGTTCATGAATGTTCATTAGTAATTCTGTCTCTGTATGTTATTAGATTTATGATAATAGTAACACGCTACTTGGTCTCCATTGCATTTTCTTTAAATTTTGAAAAAAAAAAAAAAAAAGGAACTTAGGATTTCGATACTGGGCGCATCTCCCCTACAGTATCGTTGTCTTATAACGAAGCCTGGAAATATGAATAGAAGGTTTATTTGCTGTAATAAGAAGCCTTGACAAGAATTAACTGTGGAAAATTGTGTAGAGTAAGTCATGGGAATGCGACACTTCGACTTCTACATAAACTTTGGAAGTTAACTGCTCCGGAAGCCAAAAGTGCTACGCTTCAGAAGGTTGTGTCCTGAAATAAGCGACTGACTTGCCGAACATGCGGCTTCAAAGTGAAAACGCGGCTGTTTTCGGTGTAAACACGCGTGGGCTTTGCTAATGATGTGCAGTGAATGCGTTGAAAACGACACTAAATTACAAAGACGTCGAGCAAAGCCGTTGGAATCGGCAAACAAACTGCTGGAACCTTGCAGATGATTTGTGTTGCTTAATGTTGATTAAAGCCGGCGTCATGTAAATGTATCACCGACGCTGACAGTAGATTGTTTGTACACTGGGCGACGGACATCAAAGCGATACGTGTTCATAACTCAGTGGTTTACCCTTCTTCATTATCACGCCATCATTTCATTCACTGCGGTATCGATCAAACCGTAAAACATCAGCCTGCACCTTCAAAACAATTGCTAGCTTCTTCACTACAAAATTGCGACAGAAACATAACCTCTTGCTGTAAACAAAAGCTAGTGCATTTTCTTTATCACTATCTGGACGCCAAATCGCACCGGGAATTAGTTGTGTTTATTCACTTGTTCATTTTCGGAAGAATTATGAGAAACTTATGATTATTGATAAACCTGATTTAGTATACGTGGATACATTCTCAATTTCTTCTCGATCTGCAAGCCAGGTGGACATACGGTTAGATATCGATGTTTCGGGAATGTACATCTCTCTCATATCAGGATATTTATTAAATGTAATAACTACAAATGAAACAGTTAAGTGCAGAGCTTCTACTTCCATTAGTCCTGGACCCGTAGGACGAAGGACCCGGGCCTGCTTCTACCCGGGAGCGATGGATACTCCGGGGCTCTTTCTTAGGGCAATACCTGGAGTCTAAAAAGCCCCCCCTTCCCGCTGAGAACAACGTCAAGACGGGATGGAAGTGTATACGCCACTTACGCGCGTCAACCCCGAAGGGAAGACTACCGAAAACCTCGGTGGGGCCACCTGGTGATCTAGCACACCTTCTACTAGCTCTGCAGGCTAATACCCCGGACTTATTAGTCAACCCTCTATCCCCTCCTGGCGGCCGCAGCCTGGCCGGAGGTACCCAATTCCCCGTGGGTGTCGAGAACACACTGCCCCCTCGAGTCCAACCCAATCCGAACAACTCCTCGACGGGAGAGGCTCCGCAGTTCGGCCCGAGGTTTCTCTAGTAACGTCAGAGGTACCACGAGTGCTAAGGGTCCGCAGCGCCTGCACCTCGGCAGCTGAAGGGGACGGATCTCCTCCCCTACGGAGCCACAAATGAAATACTGGATATAACACAAATATAAACAAAGACAAAACACTATCAAAATTCGCATCATTGAACAAAAGAGTGTTTTCAGTAAATTAAATACCAGGTCAGCAGATGCCGTGAGTATAGAAAATAAATTGGGTCAAAGAAAGTAACTACTTAACTTTATTATCAATCTCTGTTGATCTTTGCTTCTTAATTCGATGGTTTTCCATTTTAAAGCCCCGTTACCAAGAGGGGCTGAACTGAAATCCAGCATCACGATTAAGCGGGCTCCTTTCAGAGGAAATCGCCAAAGCCTCTTTAATTCTCCGCTCCCAGTAACTGTTAAATATTGCCAAGAAAATTGGCTCTATGGTCGTTATCAAAACAATGCTCTGCCAACCCAGACTTCTCAGGTCGCATTAAACGAATACTCCGTTTATGTTCGATTATTCTGGTAGCGATGGTCCTTCCGGTTTGTCCTATATACGGTATCCCACATTCATAGGGAATGCGTACACTCCCGGAACTTGGAAGTCCAGTTTGTCTTTCGCTGGTCTCAACAGATGTTTAATCTTTGGAGGCGCTTTGTTTATACGGTAGGTCATGTGATGGTTTGTGACGTTACTCCCCCACACCACCCTCTGGTATGAGTGAGTCTGGTGTGTGAATGTCTTTCTCTTTGTATGCAGGTCTTCGACCTGTCGGGCGTAATGCGCCGGCTGTGTAAGGTATGTGGTTCGAGGGACCATTTTTGTAATTAATTAGTTTAGTAAATATTGTTATTAAGTGATTTTTTGTTACTTTATTAAAACAGAAACAATGAACTTCTCTTTATGTGTGGAAGTGGGGTTAGGTGAGGGAAATTAGATGGACTTTTGGAAGATCCCGCGTTGAGCACTCTGGAAAGTGTCGTATGTTGCTTAAGCAGTGGCGTAAGTACAAGGCCAGGATGGCAGGCATGGCTTGCGGCCTGGAAGCCAAACAGGGAATTAAGTGGCGGAGTAGAAGGCATTTACTGGTGTTCAATTCAGCGGTATTTCCTGGAGCGTCCGAGCCTGGAGGGCGTTGCGGTACCGGTGCGTTGGCGGTGGAGTGTTGTTGCGTCTGCTGGGTGGAATTGTAGTTCTATGAAGATAAGGTCGAGAGTCCTATAGTATTCCCCTACGCGATGCAGTTCGCTGTCGCAGGCGGCGGTGAGTTCGAGGTGTTGGTCAAGGCGTTGTGCGATGTTATCGATTCCTGTTGGTCTTGTATGGAGTGGCGTGATTCAGTTGTCCTCTTGATTGATTCGTCAATTGCGGTGATGTTTGGTACTGTTGTAGCGAGTAGATTTAGTTAGTGTTACCCATACATTTTGTAACCTGATAGAAAACCCCCACCTCTCGCAAAGCATGTAAATTGTATCTATTGAGCTACTGTCCCCTTGTGCCATCAGGCCATCCATGGTTAGGTCGTCACAGTATTTACTTATTAATGATATTAATGGTATTTATATTAATCATTATTAATGATATTTTCAGCTGAAACAACTTAAGCTCTTTGTTGTTTCAGGTAAGGACTGCAGTCATAAGAAAACCTGGTGGCTACAAATCCATTGTTATTATGGTAAGTGATTTATATTTTGGATAAAAGTTCTTATAATCCTGCAATAATTGGGGTGTACAGAATTTTCTAAATAAATGTAAAAATCTAAAGCAGTTAATAAAATACTTCGCAGGCTTCGCCTAAATTCTGGAAAAATTTAATTTAGTTTCTCAGATAACTGTTCATTAATTTAGCAGATTTAATTTTTAATAGATTAAAAATTTATCTCCTCTTAACTAACTTAAGGTTTCTACATAACCCCAATATTTTTCACATAAATACATACAAGGTTTTAGCAAGACACCTATCTATCCCTTTTTTTTCAAGGCTCGAGTCTTCGTAGGATTTTCATTAGATTCATAGAAGAAGATAGAAGATAAGACTGACATCTCAGAGCCAACATAACCTCAAATAACGAATGTGCAGAATTCATTTACAGCTTTTTTATCTTTTAAAGTATTGACACCAAACTGAATAAGTTTCAGTTCAGTGTTTGAGAATTCATACTATAACAATTGAACGGTAATAGTAATGATTTTATAAACAATGATCTGAAAATAGATAAATTACTGTAGTAAATAATGCCCACTATCTGGGGGCACATACGGCAACATAGCAATCCAAAAATTTACAACATTGGGAAAGGTGAAGCAAAACACCGTAAGCATGCACGCATAAAAGTATTCTAATGCCACCGTTACATCACAATGCGCGCCCAAGTCCTTCCGACCCAGACCTTTCCCCATATGCAGAGGCCGCCGCCAAAGCAGCCCAGGAGACAGCAGCACACTGCCGCACGGAGCAGTGTAAATAGTGAAGTGTGTTTGTGTGTTTCTATGTAAATAAAAGTGCAAAATAAGCGCTTGTAAATACTGTACATAAAAAAGGACACTGTAATACACTAACATAATAAAACTGTTCTCGGTGGGCTAAGAAAGGTCACCGTATGGGTTTTATATATACCCACGTAGACAATAAGCATTTAATTCCCAAATTAGAACCTCAATGAAAATTTTATCCTGTAAGCCGGGCCCCTTTGTACAAGCACCAGGCCATGAAACTGAAAATAAAAACCTGAAACGTGAAACCCACGCGTTAAAGACATTCAATTGTTTGAAAAGAATGAGTGGCAGTTGTTAGGGTGGCATATGTCATTAGCCAGGCATTCAGAGAGAAATCATTCTCTGAATTTAGGAAATTACAGGGAATAGTTGTTTTTGAAATGCAAATAAGGATCTTAGGATTTGCCAGCATATAATACAGAACTTTGATTGGTTAGCCACGAGGTGACGAGGATGACAGATTAATCTTCAGAATCTCCTGATCATTTGAGTATTCTTTCAGCTATTTCAATCTTCGCTGTATACGATCTCCCAATATGAAATACAAAACAAAGCAATGCAGAAAAGAAAGACGGTGAAAAAGAAGCTACCCCACTAAAATTTTATACCGATCACTAATTGCAGATATTATCTGGAAGATACTTGGCATATTTGATGCAATATATGGCAGTTGTACATCAAATGAAGGATTTAACGTGTAACCCAGTCTGTTTTGAAACTCTATACGTCAAGCAAGGTGTATTCCTTTTGGGCTAATGCATCAAGAAGACATACCGAGGAAGCGGTGACAGAGTAATTCTCTAAGGTGTAATCATTAGCATAGTGTGAGCTCCAAGTGTTAATACACTCAATAGAGGTGTCAAGCCACCTGTATAATTATCGCTGCTTAAGCAACATAGTTAATTTGAACATTCCACTGTACAGTCCTTTCTCAGCTAATCTGACCATGTAGTATTAAAGATTCGTATTGTTTGGATAGTCCTTGCCGCATATATGCTAAGTATAGCATGTGTTGTGATTTCATTATAAATGTATGTTTAGTATTGAACTTGGCAGCCACCTCCGCGGTCTTGGCCATAAGAAGAGCCACCCGACATTTTTGTGCATGGTGGGTGTCACGAATGTGGTCAGTAGTGGCGGGTGGGACGTGGTTATTGCCCCAAGTCCCTTCTGGCAGATGAATGGCGTCACTGGAATCAGGAAACGGAGTTGTGAACAGCGGGTAACAAAATATACAATGCGATCCATATAAACCTGAACCATCTCCATACGCCACAACTTTTGAACCAATAATAGGACATACGTGTAACTTTGGGAGAATATAATACAGAATTTTGAGATTACATTACACTATTTACATCTCAGAGAAAATGTTGGAAGTGTCCTCCATTGGCATCTACACATGTTTCCACTCGTCTCACCATATTCTCTGAAGTTTTACAGAGATGATACAGAATTGAGAGAAGGTTATTTCCAGCAAGATGGATCAACGTGCCATGCATCGGACACCATGGAACTTGTAACCAGTTTCTTTGATAATCGAATAATCTCAAAAGGTCTGAGGTCCCCAAGATCCCCTAACCTAACCGCAGCGGATGTTTTCTTGTGGGGGTATCAAAAAATAGAGTGTACAGGAATAGGCCACGGACAATTGATGTTCTCAAGGAGTCCATTTGAACCGAAATAAGTAACATTGGCGAGGATACTCTCCGTAAAACTTCAGAGAATATGGTGAGACGAGTGCGAACATGTATAGATGCTAGTGGAGGACACTTCCAACATTTTCTCTGAGATGTAAATAGTGTAATGTAATCTCCCAATTGTGTATTATATTATCCCAAAGTCTCACGTGTGTTCATTTATTCGTTCAAAACTTATGACTTGTTGAAACGAAGTTTATATGGATCGCACTTTATGAAATAAAGGAATAATAATGATAGGAAAGGTGAATATGGAGTAGTTGCTGGAATGAAAATGGTGAGAGAAACAGTATAACTCGGAGAAAATCTGGCGGATGCCATATTGCCCACCACAAATCTCATATGTTGTCGGTCACATCGCCGTATTTGTTTTCATGTCCATGAAGAAAAAAGAATTACTAAAGGGTGCTGCGTATTTGTGCCTTTGCATAAATAAAACTAATTATTCGGATTGGGTTGGACTCGGCGGTCCATAAGTCCCCGATACCCATAGGAGATTGAATTCTACACAGAGTGAAAAGCCGGTATGTCCTCCGGTATTATACTGGAGAGCCAGTGGTCCACAGGTCAGGTATTATCAGCAGAAAGAGAAGTGGAACTGCAAAGGTCAGTAATCAAGTTACTGATCAAGTAATCAAGTACTTAGGTCAAAAGTATCAGTTTTAGTAAAAATATAATGGCAGAAAAAAATACTACACAGTATTATGCATATCCCAAAATTTTACAATTTACAACTTTTGGCTTCATTTATTTGTCTTTACCTTGTTGCTACCTTGGCTTACATGACACCCTGGTCTTCTTCTCTGTCAGGTAGCTCTTAGTATCCATACCTCCTTGATTACTTAATTAGCCCCATTCTTCCCCCTCAACTTCTTTTCTTATACTCTTTACATCTCTTGTCCATTTTTCTTTTACTTTCTGCAAGAACTCACCAATACTTCTTATCTTCTTTTCCTCCCAGCCCGGGAACTTTTTTATAGCTCTTCTCTAGTTTCTCCCATTTTTCTTCCAAAACCTTATTTTCTCCATATTGTAACCTCCTCGCATTCTGTTACGTAGTGTTCTATGCTTTCTTTTCCCCAACACAATTCACAAATTCCCTTTTCCCTACCTCTTATCTCTCTTAGAAATATTGTTCCTGTTCTCATCCAAGCTAACCCTTCTCTCTCCTGCTTATTGCAGAAATCTTCATATGCTTCTCTTCCCCAATTTCTTTTTATTTGCTTGTAAAACTGTAATGATTTCATATTTTCTAGATTTATTCTTCCTGCCTTTTTGTATCTTATATTCTGCATTTTAGCAATTTACTCACATCGCTTGTATTCCTTTCCTCTAATCTCCATATATCTCCAATTCCTATTTTTTCCATAGTTCCTCCTATCTGCCCACCAACTGTTTGTGTTGTCTAATCTTTTTTGCTGTCTTATGCATAATTTCATAATTTCCCCTTCTTGTTTAACCAAACACCTATAACAAAATCTTATTGTTTCCATTATTATTTCATTTCTTCTTGTCTTTCCTAATTCTACTAAAGCTACTTCCTTAGGTGCTGATTTAGCTCTTTACAAAACCTTCTGTAGTTTTGGTCCACCGTTTTGTTTACCTTTGTGCCCCCCCAGATCTCCACTGCATACAACATTTTGGATTCGACTAATGCTTCATACATTCTTTCTAGCCACTTGGTTGTCTTTTCTAGCTTATATTTCCATATTCTTATCGCATTCATTGCCGCCCTTCCTTTTGCTTCAATTTTTCTCCTGTGTGCTCCCCACTTTCCATTGTTATTCAACCTTACTCCTATCTTGACCACTTCTACGCTTGTGCCATTTAGTACCCACTTTTAATTATTTTTTTTTTTTAGTTTAACTCCCTTCTTGAAGGCCATAACTTACGACTTATTTATGTTTATTTTTATTTCTCAATCTTCACAACATTTCTGGATTTCATTTATTGCCTCCTGCAATCCTACTACTGTTATACTAATACTGTTAAAGATTATCCTAAAGGTTATCCTAAGATAATTATTAAAGATTATCCTAATACTGTTAAAAGTCCTACCATTAAGTCATCCGAAAATGGAAGAAAATATTACTGAAGAAATTCAGAGGAAAGCACATGTATGAATGCCTTCAATATATCCACGGCAAGCCTTATTTTATGTACCTTCAGGTAGACGAAGTGTTGGAAGACAATGGAAGAGATGCAGCGACCAGTTTTGTTAGCTTCGGAACATCTGAAGGCTTAAGCCATGTTATGAAGAAGAATAACAAATGAAGAAGAAGTCACGTTTGGCACCGTGTTGAAAGAACTTAGTATTTTGAACTTATAAATCACAAGAACTGCAGAGTATGTGAATTCAAGTTTAAAGCTTACTAACCTACAGTTCCTTTTATATCTTGACCTGTCTGGCACATGAAAGAGGAAGCACATAATTTGTAATCCACATGCAAGGGCAAAAGAAAATTGAATATTGCACACTAACCACGATGTTTATTCCCAGAATACAGAAAATGTACCCAAATGGGTCAATGACTTTCCAAGAAGATGTTTATTGTCCTCGTGTATAACACGAAAACATGAAATTCAGCTCAAAGGACGAAGGGGGAACATATCGAGTTGTTTTTTCCTGTTTTACTGCATCAATCATCGTCATAACATCATTGTTCTTTATGGGGGGAATGTAGTCTGACGCGAGCCACTGGTTTTTACGGCTGTGGGCCCTTAGTGCTCTACTGAACACAATCGGAGCGACGTAAATCCTCCTCAAATTATCCCATCATCTGAAGGAAGGATGTACGAGGTCAAGAAGTTGTAACATTGTTTTGACTTGGGCTTCCTCTGTACAAACAACTGCCTTCTAGACATTACAAAGTAACTACCCCGTTTCGCAGAGAGCTCCTGCGTAATAAACAGTTGTATAAATAATTTTATTAGCATTTCGCTGTAGGTATACTAATAGGAAATTCAAGCAATGCTCGGATGCTTAAGGGGACAGTGTACTCTGAAATGCTAAAAAAATAACATTTCTTGTCTTCTGGCTTAAAAATTCTCTGACATTTCCCGAACAAAATGACATATCATCTATGTTGTTTGTACAATCATTATCAGTTTTGTAAGGGTTTTTAATGAGCACGCTGCTCTTTAAATTCAGACATACCATTTTGCCACGCCTCCCATAGGTTTCTTCCATTCATATTCATATATCTCCTCACTTTCTTCTCGGGCAGCCAGCCAGATGAAAAGATAATTAGATATCAACGTTTCGGGAGTGTGCATCTCTCCCATCATCAGGATATTTATAAAATGTTATAACCACAAAACGAAATACTGGATGTAACACAACAATAAACAAAGACAAAACATTATTAAAATTCGCATTACTGAACAAAAGACTGTTTTCAGTAAATAAAATGCCATGTCAGGAGATGGCATGATTGATTATCAAGCTGTATTGATCTTTGCTTCTTAGTTCGACGGATTTCCATTTTAAGGCCGGTTTCTAAGAGGAGCTGAACTGAATTCCAGCATCACGATTAAGCCTGCTCCTTTCAGAGGAAGTGACCAAAGCCTCCTTAATTCTCCGCTCCCAGTAACTGTTGCATTTTGCCAAGAAGTTCGTCTCCGGAAAGTTGGCTCTATGTTCGTTATCAAAACAATGCTCTGCCAGCCCAGACTTCTCAGGTTACATTAAACAAATGCTACTTCATGTTGGATTATTCTATTAGTGATGGTCCTTCCGGTTTGTCCTATATATGGTGTCCCACATTCACAGGGAATGCGGTACACTCCCGGAACTTGGAAGTCCAGTTTGTCTTTCACTGCTCTCAACAGAAGTTTAATCTTCGGAGGTGGCTTGTGGATGGTCCTGATGTTGTATTTGTCGAGAATTCTGCTCATTCTGCCGGAAAGATTGCCGGTGAACGGGATGCAGGCTGTAGCGGTAGTCTTATCTGACTATAGAGCCAATTTTCGGGAGACGACCATCTTGGCAAAATGCAACAGTTACTGGTGGTGGAGAATTAAGGAAGCTACGGCAATTTCCTCTGAAAGGAGAACGCTTAATTGTGATGCTGGATTTCAGTTCAGCACCTTCGGCCTTAAAAATGGAAATCCGTCGTGTTTGATGACGTCATCTCTGCTCTAGTGGGGCCTGTGTTACAAAAAATCGGGTACGGGATATGGAAGCATAATAACACAAAATTGTACGGGAGGGATTGTTTACCCCTGACGCATAGTGGTCTACTCGTAAGGAGCGCCGTCTTTCACACCCGGAACAGAGCTGACAAGGGCTGTCCATCAGCTGATTGCAAGTAATGCATGTGGCAATTTCCAGACTTCAGTTTTGGGCGTTACGGTTCTAGTCCGCAGCGGGCTTTTGCTGCACATTGTTTATATACAACAATTTTGAGGTGTGTAGCGGTATCAGTATAGTACGCGCAAGATAAGTTGAGCGCTGGATTTACGGTGTGGTGCGGGCAGAGGGAAAGAAGCGAGAACTAACACTCTTTTGTTTCTGCAGTGCGGTCAACCTTGAAAAACAGACTTCAACAAAGTAGCGTGTAAGATAAGCGAAGATATCACAAGTAACGCTGCATTATCTGAAAACATTCCTTAGTTTTGCCCATGCCAGCTCAATTGCATTCAGATCACAGTTATACGGAGGTAGACGAATAATAATGTGTCCCCTTTCGAGAGCCACAACATCCACAAATGTTCATACAAATATAAATCATTTTCAAGTAAATGCTGATGTACATTACCACCACACTCGTAACAAGGATAAACTGGTAATTCGAGCGCACCAAACGAGCCTTTATGAAGAAAGCTTTAACTACAAAGTGCTAATGTTACATACTAAACTTCCAAATTCATTTAAACAAGCTGAATCATTAAAACAATTTAAGAATAAGGTTAAGAAATTTTAGCATGTGCACTGTTTTTATACGGTTAATGAATTTTTAGAACTATAACCATGTAAATGAGCACTGGGAGCATAGTACATTCACAAACCTGTAATATTTATATTATGACATTTCTTGTAGTAAATTAGTCTATGCAAATACCACATGAAGCCATAGAAAAGCTGCTTACTGTGTATATTGTATGTAATCAATTTGACTTTATGTATATACTGTATTTATACATTTTGACGTGTCTCATAACGTGTATATGTTGCCATGAACGAACTAAAATTCTAATTATAACATACGATTGTTGTAAACTGGTTAGCTAATTAACCTCGAAATTAATCAAAACGAAATATGGCGGACATGATAAAGCTTAGCGTGTTAGCCACTAGATGTCAGTGTATAGCGCATTTCAAATTTCAAAGCTGTCATCTATGTTTACAGAGTTAAACGAAACATACCGAATGAGGAGTTGGAACCCGATCGCTCTTCTTATCGCGCGCGTACTGTACAGTGATAGTTTCCTCTTAAGTAGCTGTTTTATTATTAAGAAAAAATAATACAACTGCTGAATCAAGAAAGGAATGTCGTACTAAAGCGCTCCTCAACAATGTTTCATTAGCTCACATGGTGATATATTAATGGCAGCACGAAGAGTAATATTACATGAATAGATTACATTAATAAATGACAACCAATAATAGAGATAATTACACATAATAGTCTAAAACATTGATAAATGTCCTCATCACAAAAAAGAAAGTAAAAGGTTTAAAAAAAATCGAAGGTCGTTAAGCCGCAAAAAGTTATGCAAATGTTCGGCAGTAAATATTCACCGTGTTTTGTTTCTTGTTTGCTAAGATTGATAATTTGGCTTGAAGCACAAACTGTAGGTTAAGCAGTATGAGTTTTGCTTCCCTCTTTAACCCGCTTAACTACATTTAAATTGCTTTGGTCCTATCAGAATGAGAATCAAATTGAGTTCATGTATGTTATAAATTGCAGCATACAAATAAAGGTCTGAGTTCAAACTGCAAACGAGTTTGTCATAAGTTTGGCCATAACCTACATCCTTTGGTTCAGTGAAAAAGGGCCTTGAGGCAGTGATCCCCTAGGGCAGGGGTTGCCAAAATGCTTCATTACAGAGCCACATTAAACACTATCCGACCACTTAATTTTAATTCCTACAATTTATATGAATGTAAAGCAAAGTACAATACTACGTGAATCGTTTAATAAGTCTGGATGGAAATTTTTTGTTGCAGCTATGTGGGTGGTAAGCTTGATTATTGAAGAGATTGGGCAGAACATTTGAATGCGCTACAATATACAGTTCATTGTTGACGCCATCCGAACTGGCCAATGTCAGAGCTGCGATTGGAAATGGAAAATAAAACAGAGTTTCGTGTTGTTATAGAATATTTTCATTTGAAGGACTGGACAGCCGCACAAGTCAAAACGGAATAGCATGAAGTTCACGCCGACTCTGCAGCAAAATTGAAGACCATTTACTTTTGGATCAGTGAATTTAAACGTGTCGTAGAAGCACCGGAGATGAATCGCGCTCTGGTCACCCATTTGAGGTCACAATACCTGCATAAAAAATTGGCAAAGAAAAACACGGGTGCCGCGATTGCTCTCAGTCGACGGAAGGCACATCTGGAAGAACACTTCTGCCAGTGTGTGGGATGTTTAACCGCAATCCGCAAGACCTATTGCGCAGATTTGTGACCGTGGATGTAATTTGGATCCATCATTAGACACTAGCGTCAAAACGGCGGTCAAAACAATGGACAAAGGCTGGTGAAAGTGCACCAAAGAAGGCAAGGACCATGTTTCTTTTGAGGGGGAATCCTCATAGGCCCGGTTGCATAAAAATCACTAACTGCAAGTTCATTTATAATCGAAGATCAAAATTGAACTAAATTTGTGAACCCGTATAAGTTGTAAAATGCTGAACTTACATCAGATGAACGCCGTTCAGTACTGATCCGAGATCACAAAAACAAATGCGACAACATCGCCAAACATGTCGCAACTTCATGTTGTACCGAAACGATTCGAGAATTATCGGAAGGATTCGACTCTGTTTAAGTCAAATGCACAGTGTAGCCAATCTAGATATAAGAAAAACTAAATATTTCCCTTTATGGTTATTTGTTCTAGAAAGAATGTTATTTTAAATAAACAGTATAATGACCATCACAGTTAAAGGCGGTATAAATGCTAAAAAAAACAAAAAAATATTTTTGGTGGTAGCACTTACTGATAGAATAGAAACCCTTCAAACCTGCACCATTCTAGTCTTACTATACGGTTACCAAACTTGGGCACTAATGAAGAAACAGGCTCTGGTGGTACAAACATGCCAGTAGAAGATGGAAAGGAAGTTCCTGAACATCAGCATAAAAAATAAAGTGAAGAATGAAGTAATGCGAAGAAAAATCGCCCTAGAAGATGTAGCCACCAGAGCTAAGAGGATCAAATGGGCAGGACATGTGGCGAGAATGCGTCTACACAGATGGTCATACGCCATAACAGTATGGGATGTGTGACAACGGAGGAGAAGCAGAGGACGTGTCCCAATAGTTCAAGGATGGGCTAGATGCACAGTGGATTGGAACAGCAAAAGGCAGACATCAAAGGAAGCAAGTGGTAGCAGTTCTAAAGTGAAATTGACAGTGAAAATGAACAGCCATTCTTACATATAACGATACAGTATTAAGTAAGGACAGAATAAGAACTGGCATCTTTCAGGGATTTGCTCACCCTGTAAGAAACGGCCGAGATGACCCCACCAGTGGGTGGGAGGTCCTTGCTCTTAAGGGCAGTTATGGACTATTTATTTACGAGGGCTGTTCAATAAAGAACGATCACAATTTATATTGACAACGCACCTTTACTCATCCTCATAATTTTGATATTTTGATGTTACCTCCATTGCAGCGGTAGGCGATACTGAACATATCTGACCTTGTCTGGTTCTTACAGTCGGGAAGCAGGAGTACCAACAATGAAACTACTAAGGCATGTTACACATTAAGCTAACAGAGTATAATAAGATTGAATTTTAGGGCGAAAAATTATGACCGTAAAAAAGTTATGATTATTCTTTAATGAACAGCCCTAGTAATAACTTAAATTAGAACCATGGTCGCACTGATACGTGACATATTTTGTTTCCAGTAATGCTGTAAGCATAATGTGTAAAAGAGTAAATAAAGTACAACACATCAAATAGTTTTGTTATTTCAGAACAAAAGGACATCGCAATTAACTTGTCGCTTTTTCAATAAACTGAAACAATAATAACGAATTGCACCACAATATCTTGCCGCTTTTACATTGAACTTAAATGATAATCATAAATGAAATGCCTTTAAGGGATTGTTAATTAAAATTTAATTGCTGAATCAGCTGTTATACGAACTAATCTATCCTGCCAGGGCAGTGACTTCAATAAAGCTAGCTCTGTTTCCAGATGCCACCGCTGGGATATGAAATGAAAAAGGACGAAATTAGATGTTACAAGAAAGGAAGAGCAATGAAACTGCATGAATGTGTTATGTACTGAAGGCCCCACAGCAGCGCTGATCCTACGGCAAGATTTGTCAAACTAAGGTCCGGAAAGTGAGGCCGGTCCGCGAGATATACAAGTACAGCTTTAATTTCGTGATTATTCTCTAGGAGGTAGCAACCAGTAAGTAAGTAAACAAATAAATAAATATAGAGGGCTGTTCAATAAAGAAAAATCATAATTTGTTTACGGTCATAATTATAGCACTAAAATTAAAACTTATTATATTCTGTTAGCTTAATGTGAAACAAACACGCCGTAGTAGTTTCATTGTTGGTACTCCTGGTTCCCGCCTGTGAGAACCAAACAAGTTCAGACATGTTCAGTATCGCCTACCGCTGCAATGGAGGTAACATGCAGTTAAAGTTGATGTTAGAGGAAAATCCGGAGTTTCTTTCAAACGTAATCACTGCTGATGAAACTTGGCCACATCATTTTGATCCTGAGAGCAAACAGCAAAGCTCAGTGTGGAAATCTCCATCACCAACCCCCAAAAGAGCAAAAGTGGTTCCTTCTGCTCGGAAAGTTATGGTCATCCCATTATTTGATATTCATGGAATGGTTTATCAGCATGTTGTACCTGCACACACACATCAGTAACTGGACAATACTACAGAGATGTCCTGAAAACATGGCAAGTCCATATCAGGCGCAAAAGACCACATTTCCGTGAAGAAGGCTGGATGCTGCACCACGATAATGCGCGGCCGCATATCGCCAATGTTGTTGCTGAATATCCTGCAAAAATCAACGTGAGGTGCATCCCTCGCCCTCCCTGTAGTCCGGATTTAGCCCCCATGTGACTTTTTTCTATTCCCTAACTTGAAGAAACGCCTCCATGGGAGGCATTATCCATCATCAGAAGCAGTGGTGAAGGCTGCGGAGGTGATTTTGAAGGATCTCTTAAAATAGTTTCCAGCATGTCTTTGAAGACTGCCAGAAAAGCTGGGACAAGTGCATCGCATTCAGGGAAGATCACTTTGAGACGAACAGAAAATATTATGAGTAAAGGTACGCTGCAAAAAAAAAAAAAAAAAAAAAAAAAAAATAATAATAATAATAATAATAATAATAATAATAATAATAATAATAATAATAATAATAATAATAATAATAATAATAATAATAATAATAATAATAATAAAAAAAATAATCAATCTTTATTGAGCATTCCTCGCATATTTGTGAAACTCTCCCGAAGTCTAAACAATTGAGAAAAATGGTATACATTAGTTATTTGTTTTAGGATTACAAGGTAAGACAAAGCTTAAGGCTACAAAAACTGCATGCCCCCTGCTTGCTCTATGGCGTTTTATACTTTCATGTACGTGGTTGAAAATTGAGAACTGTGGACTGAATTAGCTCAAACGCCTAATTGCCTTAGATGTACTGTCTCATAACTACTTCTACTCAACCCGTGGTTTCGTTGTTAATGGCTTCGTATTGGCGATAAAATTGCGCAGAGTGGTTCGATATAATGCATATATTTTACCTGTGGAAATTATTATTTCAATTATTTATCCATTTGCATAGTCATTGTTTTGTAAAATTATTAATTTACCTGCCAGTAACTCCAACATCAAAATCAAAACATACAACAGACACTTTTGCCATAATGGAGTTTAATTTGGACAAAGTCATACGATAGCAAACTTTTAGATTCTCTTCTACTGCTTCTCTAACACTGGGATCCATGATATGATCTACAAGTGCACTTACTCTGCTTCCAAATTGACCACCTTCTAATATTTCACATTAGGCTCTCAGTGTGTTGATTCGGAAGAAAAACAAATGAACCTCAAGTTTTCTATTAGGTTAAAATTCTAACATTGGATCTGGTACTAATCTGAAATTTGCTGAAGCAAATGTTACCTGTATCTGTACGAGGCGTGTCCGTAAGATAAGGACTTCAAGGCGCTGGAGCCGCGGGGAACGCTATTACGCGAGACCCAGGAACACTGGCTTGTAGCTTGGTTTCACCCCTTCAAATCCCCACCCCCAAAGAACCCGTGTCAACCATTGGGCAGCAGTTTGCGATGGAGCTTCCTATCACTTCCACCGCCAAGTGCGAGTTGCATGCAGTGATCAGTTTTTTGAGTGCCAACAACACTAATCCCATTGAAATTCATCGTCAGTTATGCGAAGTCTATGGGCCACAGTGTATGGACTTCAAAAATGTGCAAAAGTGGCTCAGAGAGTTCAAAGACGGACGTACACACGTCCATGACGAACAGCGTTCTGGTCGGCCTTCTGTTTCAGCCGAAACAATTGCAAAAGTGGAGCAAGAAATGCTTAAAGATCGGCGTGTGACAGTTCGTGAGCTTTGCGAACTTATCCCTGAAGTCAGTAAGACTACGACTGACAAGATTTTGACCGAACGTTTTGACGAAGTTGAGCGCTACCTGCGCATTTTGGCGGGAGAGTGCTATGACAAGGGTATAAAAAAACTGCCACAGCGCATGCAAAAGTACATCGATCGCAATAGTGATTACTTGAAAAATAGCTGTAAGTTCGGCCTTTCCATCAATGTAACATTCACCTACAATAAACATGTTTCCTATATTAAATAAAATGGGAGACATTTAACGGACACGCCTCGTACAATATTGCAGCACTTGCGTCGCAAAAATGATCATATAACAAATGTACAGGAACTGAAAGCTTTTCTTTTAGAAAAGAAGTCGACTATTGCATCGAAATAACTCGCAATGTAAACTACTGAATTAAACCAGCTAGACCAACGTGTCAGTACAGGCAATGGGAACACTTTTAGTTTCTAAATCTGGAAGGTTTACAGTGAGGTATTGTTTTTAATCGTTTTTTAACTTTCGGACATTTCGGAACATATTCTTAAGCTCTGAGGGACAATATTTTCATATTAATGCAATGCCTGAGAGTAGCTTTCAAGAAGTTCAAACTTCTCAGTATTTTTAGTCAAAATAATAGGAGTTTTTTGCTGTGCACGGTGTTGTATCCCATAAATAATATTTCCAGTTAACGTACGACCAGCCGGGTGCTGTGGTGTCAGTTTACTGTTGCACCGCTTAGCTGTTATTTCAGTGCACAAGATGGTGTCATTTTATTGACTTTGTTAAGTCATAAATTTTATCTTGCATTCTTTGAATTTTTAAACGTTGTTTTAAGACTTCTGGCTTCATGCTATGAAGACATGATATTTTTATTTGTAATTTATGTCCTCCAGCGTCAAGTCATATCGGACGATGATTGAAATGGGTGATATGATGCTCAAATGAACCCGGGGACCATGGAGCTTAGAGCTACCCGACATTCGTCTATCAGGATAAGAGTATCTCACCCTGACCCAGATTCGACCTCGAGACCTCTTGAACGTTAGGCAGGCATGCTACCACCACGCTACCGAGGCGGGCTAAGTTAAATCAAAGTTATATTAATGCAATTTGTAATAAATGTAAAACTTTCTATGCACAGTAAAACTAATATAAATTTTTTCATTTATCGTTAAAAAAATTCGCGAAAATTCGCGATAAACAAAGACTCTTGCCTCTACTTATAGCAGTTGAAAACTTTTGTGGGATAGATTTAGGATACCTTACAGCATTTTCCTGTTGTATGGGCTAATATAATCTTGGATGAAACCTCGCTGTTGGCGAGATTTGAATCGCGGAGTTCATGTTTACAAGACTATGTAGTGATGAATTTAACCGACTTCGAAGCTTGGTTAGACTTAGATGTTGAAATTTTTCCTCCGGAAACTAGTTTTTCAACCACCGTCGTGGTCATCTTCAGCGGACAATGCTGCAGCAACATTAATATGCGAGGGTGGGTCAAAAACTAATGCTTCCTATTTATTTCCCTTAAATAAGTAAGTTATGTGAAAACTTTGAATTTGACGCAATTCCTCAAACCTTCTTCTCCAATCCCCTGCAATAGTGACTTCCTAAGTCAACATGTGGCAGCACTGCATCCTCTTGCAAAATGACTGACATCGACATTCACGAAAGGCTAAAGGATGTGTATGGTGATGCAACGGTGGACGTCAGCACTGTTAGACGATCGGCTCGTCGCTGTAACGAAGCTGAAGGGCAAACACCATTGGCAGATGAAAAGCGAAGCGGCAGGCTGGTAACTGCAGTGACTCCATGCAACATTCAGCCAGTCGATGATCGCCGTGTAGCAACAGGTGAATTGCGTCGCATTACCTTTCTCAGTAAAGGCAGTGTGATGACGATTATTCAACAACTAGGTGACTCAAAAGTTTTTTCAGGTTGGGTACCTAGAATGTTATGCGTCCAAAACAACGAAACAAGGAAAACAATAGCCTACGAACACTTTCAGCGCTTCAATTTGGAGGGAGAGGAGTTTCTGGAAAAAAATTGTTACCGGAGAGGAAACGTGGGTTAATTTTTTTGAACCTGAATCAAAGAGGCAGTCAATGGAATGGCATCACACAACATCACAGAAGGAAAAAAAAATAATAATAAAAAAAAATATAAAAACTCAGCGGTCGGCAGGGAAAGTTATGGCGTCAGTGTTTTGGGATGCAGATGGTGTGCTTATGATTGATTTTTTGGAGCAGGGATGCACAATAAATTCTGTCCAATACGTCAGAACTCTCAAAAAGCTGAAAGCATATCTTCGCCGAGTTCGCCCAACAAAAACTATGGCGGATGTTCTTCTTTTGCATGACAATGCATGACCAGAAACCAGCCGTTACACCACTGCAAAAATTGAGATATTGGGATGGCAAGTTCTACCTCACCCCCCATAAAGCCCTGTCCTGGCACCATCAGACTTTCATCTGTTCGGGCCACTAAAGGAAGCTCATCGTGGGATTCATTTTGTAGATGAGACAGTGAAAACGTCCATGCGTCAACGGCTTAGGAAGCAAGACCGTGTGTTTTACCACTCTGGAATACATGCCCTAGTTAAAAGGTGGACCAAAACTGTGGGAGAGGACGGAGATTATATTGAATAGTGACAAATTAATCAAGCTATGTACATTGGATTCAATTTGCTTGGCAATTAAAAGAGAAAAAATAGGAGGCATTACTTTGTGACCCACCCTCGTAAAAATGTCCCACTTTAAATACTTTGACAATTCTTTATAATTAGTTAGTTCAGTTTAACCAAAATAATTCCTTGTCCTCCATAGATCTGAAAATGTAAGTTTGGAAGATAGTGTGGGGTGGTTAATGTTTTAAACGATTAATGTAAACGTTAAGGACCCCATATTTCATCAAATAGAAACATCATCAGTTTGTTTTGAAGTCTAAGTCCCCAAAATGACCGAAGAAGTCGAAGTTGGCTACGCAAATGAAACAATAAATCATACCACTAAGATAAAACCAAAGTTGGTGGTTGTTTATAATTTAGCTAGCTCACCTGACAAAGGGTGTATAGGTAACGTCAGGAGCAGGTAACAAAAGAAAACAAAAGAAAAGCTTTCCGTCCTGTTTCGATATTGAAGTCTGCTGTCAGGTCTTGTAACAGCTACCAGACATTAATTGCTTGTGTGTTTGCTTGTTTTCCCCGTGTTTTTTTGTTTTGTATACAAGCCGACTCCTGCCTTTTATTGTTCTTCGGCGCCATTCTTTGCCTTCCATTAACTCGCGAGGTCGACATGCAGATGAAACGAGCTTTAAAGAGGTGGCTGAGTGAAGAATGCTACTAACATACTTTGAATGCCGGTCCCTTACTCTTTTTAACGTGCAAGCTTTTGCATTTCAAACGGGAATGAATGAATACACGGTCGTTAAGGAGTCAGTGATCGTCGATTAGAAGTTGGCTGCGTTGTACAAGAAGCATCTACTCTAGGTCGTATGCATGGTCACAGGTCTCATTAGCACGCCTCAGTAGCGTGGTGGTAGCATGTCTGCCTCATCTTCAAGAGGTCCTGAGTTCGAATCTCGGTCAGGGAGAGTTACCTGGATAAGGTTTTTCTGGGGTTTTCCCTTATCCTGAAAGACGAATGTCGGTAACTCTAAGCTTTATGGATCCCGGACTCATTTGAGCATCATTTCAACCATTCAATTCATCGTCCGATATGACTTAACGTTGGAGGACGTAACTTAGAAAGAAAAGGTCTCATTAGTAAAGTCGGTGTTTTGGAAAATTCATTCGCTTTCTTTGGTTTGGCAATGCTATTTACAGGAGGCCATGGCGTACATGCGACCATGTATCAGCCTTCAGTTGTTAATAAACAATCACAAAATGGAGATAACAAAGCCACTGCCACAGCTCGAAGAATATGTGAAGTGGAAGAAGAAGCTGTCATTAGTGAGCGTGTGGCACAGCGATGGTTCCAACGTTTCAACAGTGAAGACGATGATTTGAAAAACGAGGTTGAGCGCTACCTGCGCAACATGGCGGGAGAGTGCTATGACAAGGGTATACAAAAACTGCCACAGCGGATGCAAAAGTGCATCGATCACAATGGTGATTACTGTCACCCAAACGTCGAAGCTCCCTATAGACCCGACTGGCAGCGGCAGCAGGAGACGGAGGCGTTCGGACACACCCACCCATTAATTTAAGTCACTAACTGAAGGGATGATTAGGAGAGGGATTGCGGGCCACTGAGCCGTCTCTTTACCCTCCCCTTAGGTTCTCGAACGTGCGGGTTGTTTCATCTAATCCAGAGACTTCTAGAAGACGGTGATATTCCTATAAAAAGGGCTGCAGTGAGTGAATTCAGTCAGTCAGTGCTTGACGTGCTAGCGAACGGATGAGAAGACTGTGTACGTGCATCGGAACGGTAACGGACGAACTGGTGAATTGTAATTGTGTGCATTACGTAACTCTGTGTAATTGGCAAGTGTTTAACTGTAAGTCGGTGGAAATAAAGAACATTTTTGAGTGGTGCAATTGGACTTTTCATTTCACGAACCCACAAAGTCACATTACGTTGAAAAATAGCTGCAAGTTCCGCCTTTCTATCACTGTAACATTCATTTACAATAAACATGTTTTATATATTAAATAAAATTAGTGACCTTGTTTTACGGACAGGCCTCGTAAATATTGTAATTCTTATATGCTAAGTTTCGGATAAAAGTACGGCTAGAAGGCTAGAATGTTCAGAACAAAATTTGTTTAAGCAAAACGACGAATATATTATTATAAATTTAGGCAAATCCTGGTGCTTCTGTAAGCAGCGGTATATTGAAAGATTTTAAGAGAAGCGTTTTGTCAAGTTTTTATACAAGATCCGTAATTCTAAAGTGACGTGAGCATACGCACCATCTGTCGGGCGCTGATAAAAGGGCATGACTGGGGAATAAGGCAATATCGCATTCATTTACGCATCTTAATAAGTGGGGTCGATGGGAATAGAATCCTGTACTTCTAGAACGCGTGCCTCAAGCGGAAATGGGAATTTTATTGATGAGTTACTGTTTAGCTGTTCATACCTGTGTTACATGGTGTTAAAAATTATAGTTCTGTGGATTTTATATATTAGAACACATGTAAAGACGTGTGCAAATTATTAGACTCCATGGTGAAATTATTAACATATACCGTTTATTTTCCATTTATTTAACAGAAATAATATTACAAAATATTTTTTCAACTCTTAGTATTTTGTATGCATTCCTTTAGCCTTTATTACCATTTTGATGCGTTTAGGCATGTTCTCTACAAGGGTGGAGCACCTTTCCTTTATTTCTTCATCTCTGTGGCAAATGCTTATCAGGCCCTCAATAAGCTGAACTTTTGTTGTTATTTTCAACTTTTTCAGTCTCTGTTTAACCCCACAGATTCTCTATTGGATTTAAATCAGGGCTATTCCCCAGCCATGGTAGTACTTTTACATTGTTTTCTTTGAGGAACTGGGTTACAGATTTTGCTCTATGGTAGGGAGCACTGTCATGCATAAACACAAAATCACCATTTGGAAATCATTCTTTACTTTGTGGAAATAGTCTTGTTTCTAATACACTTTTATACTGTTTCAGCTCCATAGATACCACAACTATGTATAATCTTCCAGGTTCATGGACAGACATACAGCTCCAGACCATTTTTGATGTTGGGTGCTTTACTCTTTGGTCGACGCACTGATGGGAAAATGCTTCTTTATCTGTCCTTTTTACATATTGGCTGCTCTCTTCACATACTTCAAACATGGATTCATCTGAGAAAATTACCTGAAACAATAAAAACCTCTATTATGTTAAAGAGTTTCAAAATTGCTCAAAGATAGTATAACAAAACCAGCAATGAGATAAACAAAGTATAGGCTGTTTATTTCATTTCCATAAAATGTATATAAGCATATTTTAATTTTATGCTATATACAATTTTCATACTATTTACCTTTCTCCAAAATTTCACGGATGTTTCTGCATCCCTTTGGCCCATTATAAAAGGTTTCTTTTTGCCATTGCAGGTGTCAGTTTAGCCTTTTTACGAGGCCTGCGTGCTGGTAATCATAATCTTCTGCGAAATACTTTGGCTGATATTTCTGTACCGTACTGCTTTAGTTGATTACTGAGGTCAATGCTGGTTGCTCTTCTGTTTTGTTTTGCCACCTGCAGAAGTTTTCTTTGTATCCTTGGTGATAGCTTTCTTTTCCTCCCGCATTTTCCATCCCTTTGTGAGGTCAACGTCTCACCGAATGTTAAAGTTTGATTAATGTGACTAACAGAGTTTTGTGAAATACACAATTTCTTAGCTATTTCACGTTGTGAATAAGGAGTTTCCTTCAAAAGACTCTCAGTTACAGCTACTTTCCTTGGGGATAAGTCAGCAGTTTTACCCATAACCTCACTTTTGAATCAGTGTGAATGCTGAGGATAAGATACACGATGTTAGCTGGCTTGAGATCAATTAATAATAAATGCTGAGGATATATTAGCCATAAAACACAATAAAGGTAAATGTTAACAATCTTCAGTCACTACATTTTCCAAATGAAAGCAATATCACCAAACAGTTGGATAAACAGACATGAAGAAAATGGCTGCTCTTAATTCAGAGCTACCACCATATTACTATACGTAAAAGAAAAATCCCCCAGCTATTATTAAGAAAAAAAAATGAATGAGTCTAATAGATTAGATTAGATTAGATTGATTTGCGTCCAGTAGGTTCACTTGTAGCCAGAAAAGGCTGTGAACATTGAACATATCCAGAGGTATAAAGTTTAATAGCATATATATGTACAAAAGTTAACATAAGACACATATAGTATACAGGCAATATGAACAACATTATGGAAAACAAAGCATAGATAATTATATATAATAAAAATCAAACACTTTTTAATTCAGCTTTCACTTGGCTTATGCCACTACGTCTCAACCTTTTTGCAATGGGTACCATTCTTGTTATTTCTTAAATACATATGCATTAAAAATAAACTTTCAACATGCATAAAATATTTATTGGTAATGTTTTATAATTGGAACAGTTAGATACTACTTACAGAACTACAGAAGCATTATCAGGATAATTTTTCATTCAGATAATCTTGTACAGAATAAAAAGATTTTGTGTAAAGGTACTCTCTAACAGCTTTTTATAAAAGAACCGAAATTATCAAATTTTTCTTCAAGAACATTAAGAAGTGCGACAAATATTTTGATGGTTTCATAATACACACGTTTCTGGAAGCAAGAAAGTTTAGCACTGGGATAATGGATATTATACTTTTGTCTACTGTTTATTCTGTGAATTTCATTATTTGTTGCAAATAAGGCACGATTGCATACAATGAATTTTCGGATCGAGAATATACATGCAAGGAAGCGTTAATATCTTCAATGTTGTAAAAAGATCTTTACAGAAGCATTTGTTGTGGTTGTTAGTAATGAGTCTTATAACCTTTTTCATAAGAAATATATATTCCATAATATAGTTAAAGTATGCATAATATACTAATTTAAGTGATTAGGCAGGCATTCTACTAAAATTAAAATCATGTCTAGGGCAATGAATCACTAACTTGGAAGATAGCAATATAATTAAAGAATGTTTTCATATTCAAAAGAGAAGTAACTGGGGTGGATCTTGGGTACATAAAATGAATGACGTGTTGAAGCAGATTGGTATGAGTCATTCTTGGATAAATGCAGAGTATGGGTATAGAGGTTTCTGGAAAGAAGTTAAGCTAAGATTAGAAGATATTGACAGACAAGACATTTTCGCCAATACAAGTGACAAAAGCTCAATGAGATTATATAGAGAAATAAAAACAACCTGGGGGAGGGAAGGATATATAGATATATGTAGTAAGTTAGGGCGAGAAGGTTTTGCTTGGGCGAGAACTGGAGAGAGAAACTTGAAAGGTATAGGTCAAGAGAGGGAGCTAGATAAATGTCAATTGTGTGGAGAAGAGAATGCAGATTTCCATTGTATATTAAATTGTAGTCAAACAAAGATATGGAGAGAGCAGGCTTGGCTACGTAAATGGGACAATTTGGGGGGGCGAAGTAGTAATTAGAAAAATGTCAGTAAAAGGGGAAAAGAACAGGAGAAATATAGGGAGTTATTTAGGGAAAGTTAAAGAGAGATGGCTAAGAACAATTAAGAGAAAAATGTAGAGTGGGATAGGTGAAATGGCAGAAAGTGTAAAACGGACTAGAGGACCTCCAATACACAAAAACCTAGGGTTAGGTGTATGGGGACCGAATTACTATTAAATAGTGTGCAACATAACATGATAGGATTTTCAGGATTTAGGAATATATGGCATATTTCAGTATGGGTTTTATAATTGTAATTTTGATTTTGTATTTCCATTTTTTGATGTAAAAGGAAATAAATTACTATTACTATTACTAATTAAAGTGTGTATTTGCACAGGTCTGTACGTTCACTCTCAGCAACATAATTTAAGATCCTGAGGTGCATGGAGAGTATTGAAATGCCCCCATTCTCTAGTCCGGGATCGAACCCAGACTGAGCTACGAGACCAGACACTGTCATCTAGACATATTGAGCTGGCAGCTCCCCTTTTCACCTGTAGCAGCGAGCTCACCCTGTCTATCTGTGAAATAGCCGTAAAATATCGAAAGTCACGTATCTCGTTGGCTATGCTAGATGGACCCGAAGCTATGATTGAGAATAAGACATTGCTGAGAACTGTGCAGGCTGCAAGATGTTTCTGTTTCGGGTCGCAAAAACGTTTGCCGAGGGCTTCTCATACCCAGCGTTCGATATTCCGATAGCATTCATCCACGGCTCTGGCCTTTCTTTTTCCTTTTTTTTCTTTCTTCCAAATCCGACTTTCCAAATGTAAGTAAGGCTTTGTGTCACGCTGGAGTCTTTTTCTCGTCTGCTGGGATCTCTTATCTGATGCTGACGGAAAATATAACTGAAGGCTAAGGCTTAACGATATTCATCTTGTGGAACAAGCAGCTATACAAACGGAAAAGAATGTCGTACATATAGCTTTGTTTGCATCACAATAAATCAGAATTTTTTTTCAGCCATTGTGCAAAATCTACATCTAACCAACGTTAAATACTGTGGGCATATTATGCCCTTATTCGCAAATTACTTTCCGAAAGAATAAATTGGAGTATTAACATACATGCCCAAATTCTTGTCGGGAAGCAAGCCAACCGAAAAGACGATTAGAAATGGATATTTCGGGAGTGTGTATCTCTCCCACCATCAGGATATTTATTAAATGTTATAGCCACAAATGCATAACTGGATATATAAAATATAAACAAAGACAAAACACTATCACAATTTGCATCACTCAACAAAAGACCGTTTTCAGTAAATTAAATGCCAGGTCAGGAGATGGCATGAGTATATAATATTAATTGGGTCAAAGAAACGTAACTACTTAACTTGATTATCAAGCTGTATTGCTTCTTAAATCGAGGGATTTCCATTTTAAGGCCGGTATCCACTACTACACGCCGTAGTAGTTTCATTGTTTGTACTCCTGGTTCCCGCCTGTGAGAACCAGAAAAATCAGATATGTTCAGTATGGCCTACCCCTACAATGAAGGTAACACGGGAGGAAGAATATGCGGCTTTGTAATTCTGCTTTCGTCTCTTCAAATCTTCAGTTGAGGCCTATACAATGTTACAGGAGGCCTATGGAGAGTCCGTTCTTCCCTACAGCATACCTCCCAGTTGGTTTAAAATGTTTAAAGAGGGGAGGCAATCAATTTCAAAGGAAGGTGGAATTGGTGCTCCAGTTACTACTCTTCTGGAAGAAAACATCAACACTGCTGCTGCCATTGTGAGAGAGGATCGACGAGTTACCTTAAGAGCACTTTCTCAAATACTGAACAATTCACTGTGTGCCACCCACACGTTGGTGACAGAAACATTACACATGAGACGTGTTTGTGCGTGATGGGTTCCAAGACTGTTGATTCCCGAACAAAAGGACATTCGCATGCAGGTCTGCATGCAGTTAACGTTGATGTTAGAGGAAGATCCGGAGTTTCTTTGAAACTTAATCACTATTGATGGAACTTGGCTACATCATTTTGATCCTGAGAGTAAACAGCAAGGCTCAGTGTGGAAATCTCCTTCATCACCAACCCCCCAACAAGCAAATGTGGTTGCTTCTGCTGGGAAGGTTATGGTCATCTCTTTCTTTGATATTCATAGAATGGTTTATCAGCATGTTGTAACTGCTCACACATCAGTAACTAGACAATACGACAGGAATATCCTGAAAACATTGCAAGTCCATATCAGGCACAAAAGCCACTTATCCATGAAGCAGGCTGATGCTACACCACGATAATGCGCGGCCGCATATTGCCAATGTTGTTGCTGAATATCTTGCAAAAATCAACTTGAAGTACATCCCTCAGCCTCTCTAAAGTCCGGATTTAGCCCCATGTGACTTTTCTCTATTCCCTAATTTGAAGAAACGCCTTCGTGGGAGGCATTATCCATTACCAGAAGCAGTGGTGAAGGCTGCGAAGGCGATTTTGAAGGATCTCTCAAAAATGGTTTCCAGCATGGCTTTGAAGACTGGCAGAAACAATGAGACAACTGCATCGCATTCAGGGAATGAATGAATGAATGCGTAGTGTTTAACGCCCGCTTTTACTACATACGGCACCGCAGGAGATGACACTGATGATACATGAGATTAAGATGGAGCACCGGTGGAATGAGATGGCGGGGGAAACCGGAGATCCCGGAGAAAACCTGTCCCAGCGCCGTGTTTTCCATCACAAATCTCACTTTGCGGTCGCCTGGGATCGAACCCGGGTCGCCTTGGTGAGAGCCAAGCGGTCTAACCACTGAGCCATGGTGCGGCCGAGACAATTTTCAGAAGGACCATCAAAATTATGAGGATGAGTAAAGGTACGTTGTCAAAAAAAATCTTGTCATCATTGTTTATTGAACAGCTCCCGTACAGCCAGCGGTAGTTGCCACGGTGAGATATTTCTTTTCTTGCAGACACGCTATTTATGCATCTTTGATGCATACACAACATTTTTTCTGCACTTACTCGGATAGACAAATATACGTGTTATCCCTAAGACTTTATAAGCAGAAAAACAAAATCTTTTAAATTATTTAACTACTTATCATGTTACGTTGTCATGGTTACACCATTACCTACTTTACATTACTTCTCTATTTTGTTACAAATACTAATCTCTTTTACTATTATTAACAAAACATGGAATATCTAAAGTAACTGCTACAGCTATCATGTCTTAACCTCGCTGCATGCCTTCGAGCTGGAAGATTTTCTTCTTCACATTTGACAGAACTGACGGAATTATCTCTGTCGTGTCCCCTTTACTTTTTTGATACTTTTGGATTGAAAGATACCTCATTTTATGGATACACAGGTGTAAAAGTCAGTAAAACAGGAAAGATGGCTTTAATACGTGAAGTTCGAGTTGAACAGGTACACATTTTGAGCAAGAGTGATGCAGATTAGTATAGGACGTAATTACAACAAGAACGCTAAGGGTCCCGAGATCGATGTCGAGCTCACAACTCTTGAAACTTGTAGAACTGGAAGAGATAATGAAGCATGATCCAAAACGTAACAAGAAGTTGTATGCTTGGTTGAAAACCTTCCTGCGTTTACCCTATCTGTCGAGCAGGTACACGATGTATTTTCGTACTTTGAACGAAGTGCTCTTGACCGCGTTTTCAAGCGTTAAGTGAAGGTGAATTCCCGGTTACACGTTTTGGCAGCATTACACAGCTTTTCGTAAAACATCCTTGGCACCAGTGCTTTTAAGTGCACTTGTAGCTGCCTGCAGATACAAAGCAAGCGTTCAAGGGTCTATGAGAGTTATTGCTACAGCCACCAGCATGAACATGCGAAAAACAAACTTGGTACGTTAATTTTATTTTGTTAAATGTACAAGCAAGGTGGCAAAATGTTATAATAAGGTATTGGAAATCTACAACAGTTAACATATTTTTATGTAATATATTCTGATTATTACTTAAAATATCAGTAATACTTTTGCCACGCTTCATCATTCCAGCTTGCTTGATTATTTAATTATTATATTTCCTTTAGTGTGTAAAATGATTACTAAAAATACACATTGGTAAGCATATTTTAAAATTATCTTCTTCAACAAAGAGGAATAAAAGATGAGTTACATCAGTATTATTACGAAGGAGTGTTGTCAAGTTTGATTTACATTTTTCCCAGCGTTTCTTGACCTTCCGGATACCTAGATGGTAGAAGTCTGCAGAATTCGCTTTAAACCACTCTTCCAGTTCATTAATGATGTCATTTGTGTTATCAAATCAGTGACCATGTAACGGATTCTTCATGACCGGGAACAAGGTGCAAGATCGGGCGAATAAGGCGTATGTTGTAAGCTCTCAAAGCCACATTCTCTTGTTTTGTGAACTGCAACTTGAGATGAATGAGCTGGTGCATTGTCAGACAGAAGACGAACACCTTTGGAGAGCATACAGCGTCGTTTCTTAATCAGAGCTGCTCGTAACTTGTCCAGAAGATTGCAGTAGTATCTGCCAGTGATTGTTTGACCCTTGGCAAGATAATCTGTAAGAATGCCTCCACGACAGTAACAGAAAACTGAAAGCATAACCTTGCCAGCTGACTTTTGCACTTTTAGCCTTTTGGGAGAGAGGAATCGTCATGTTTCCATTCCATGCTCATGAGTTTTGTCTCTGGATCACACTGATAGATCTAGGAATCATCCACGTCTACCAGACGATCAATAAAGTCATCTTCATCCTGTTCCAACAGCATCAACATCTGTCTTCTTAGGTCACGCCGTGTTTGCTTTTGGAAAGGGGTTAGCTAACGTGGAACCCACCGTGCAGACACCTTAGACATGTGCAGTTCGTCATGAATAATTTTCCACACACTACCATATCTAAGATGTGTCTCATTGAAGATGATTTGGATGGTTTCTCGTCTGTCTTCCAGTATTAAACACTCCACTCTCTTCACTGTGACAGCTGACGGTCTACCAGCTGTTGGCCCATCTGTCAGGGACATGTGACCAGTTTTAAAATTCCTTTTCCACCTCACAATAATGCCATATGATGGACAATCATTTCCATAAACAGCCGTCATCTCATCATGGAATTCCAGGGCAGTTTTCCCCTTTAAATGCAGGAACCTGATCACACTACGAGCCTCAATTTTCTGCATCTTACACCTCAGTCATTTCTGGCACTCACTATAAAAAACCAAAAAGCACTGAAATCACTGAAGCTACCAACATTATGTCTTGAGGGATTAGTTATGACACTGAAAAATTTTCATCATTCTGCCATGAAAACTACCGGGTGATAAATAAATCTTTACGTCACACCTCGTACATTGACTTCTAATTTTGGTATAAAAATTTACCTTTTGTGCCCTGCAAAGTTCTCGAGTTTTCAATAATATTTTTAATTGAATCATTTCCAAAAGTATATGGACATTTTCTTAGTGTGCTATTGAGAGGCAGTGCACACTGAAAAAATGTTCCAAAGACAAGGGCAAGCCTTCTTGCTGCCAACCTCAAATATGTCTGCAGCGATGCAAAGTGACAGCTGGCTACGTATGTTAGTGTTAGCTTTTAGAAAAGAAGTTAATTACAAATGCAATTTTAAAGAATTATTCAAAATTTAAAATGTGAATTATGCCAATTAATTTCCATTAAATACTCTATTAATTAGAGAATCATTAACAGCAAGGAGAAGTAATTTTTCTATTGTAATTTGAATTGAAATGTTACACATTTCTCATGAAACAACGGAATTATATTTAACACTACACAAATGTACCCAATTACAAATGAAATTATTATAAACACGTCTTAATAAGTAATTGCTTTCTTAAGAAACTCACATGTACATGAGGTTAGTTAAGAATGAGGTTTTTCATGAGGTGGAGTATATTAGTTAATAAATATAATTATAGTGTTTGAAAAAAAATGAATGTGTATTATTGGATTGTGCATAGAGAATACATAGCGAAAGGTAAATCTTATCGATATTACAAGATCACAGGCGCATGGAGTGTACATACACTAAAAAGTAACACATTTGGGCATTTTAACAAACACAATTAAATAAAATAATTGCAGAATAAAAACATCAGTACCTCTGAAAGGATTTTTGGTGGTTTCCCAAGCACAACGCTCTAATTGGTAATATATTACCAAAGTTCAGTGTTAATATTGATTGACAGAATGTGATGAAGGTGCCCTCGTATGTCATCTCATCAGTCTCCGTAATTAGCAGGGTTCAATAATCCCCAGCATCAAAGGATACAAGTGTCCTTAGCTATATTCTATATTAAGTTTGTCTTCATGAAACATTTGGTCTGAAGAAAACAAAATGTAAACGCTGCCTTACCACCGTCATGTGTTTCGATCTAGTTTCTTTGGCTGTATCCACTCACTCTTGTAAGATATATTTTACCTGTGCGTATTGTGACTTTGTGGGTTCGTGAAATGAAAAGTCCAATTTCACCACTCAAAAATGTTCTTTATTTCCACCGACTTACAGTTAAACTCTTGCCAATTACACAGAATTACTTGCTGCACCCAATTACAATTCGCCAGTTCGTCCGTTACAATTTCCTTGTACTCGCGATTACATAAACTCCGATGCACATACCAGTTACGTACAGTCTTCCGTTGCACAATCCTTTCGTTCATTAACACGTCACTGACTAACACTGCCTTCTTACACCAAGAACTGTCCTCATTCACACACTAACCAACTGACTGACTGACTCACTCCGTCTGTCTGCAACCCCCCTTTATATAGGAATATCGCCGACTTCTCCGCTTTTCTGGTTCCCAGGCGAAGATTCCAGTAAACGAAAGATCGAGAATCAGGTATAGGAGAAACAGACGGCACAGTCATGTTTTTCCCCCGACCACAGCCTGTCACCACTATAAGACAAATGAGGGGGAGGTGTGGCTAACACGGTCCTCCCCTGCCTTCCGTTCCCAGCTGGTTCCACAGGGTGTTCCAGCGCTCGCGTTACAGTATTCTGCTATCAGATAGCGCCGTGGCTGAGTGTTTAGACCGCTTAGCTCTAACCAAGGCGACTGCAAAGTGAGATTCGAGGTGGACAACATGGTGGTGGGGTGAGTCTTCCGGTTTCCTGCACTAGCATCCACCAATTGCTCCATCGTCATCTTTCATATCATTCATTTCGCTCTAATACTATCACCCACTTACTTCACTCCGCTGATCAACCAATGTGGTTCTTTATCAGTTCCAAAGCTTCGGTTCTACTATGGATAAGTTAAAGAAGAAGTATTCTTCTATCCACTTCATATCAGTCTAGGAAAAACACCTGCAGACATGCTTTTATTTCATATCTCTTCCAGGTACAATGAGAATAGGGAAATAATATAGTACATAGAGTCAAACTGAAAAGTTCAATGACATGGCTGGGATTTGAACCACGGATCTGCTGGTTTCCATCCAATCGCTCTTACCCATTGAGCTAGAATGGCCAACGTACCGTCCTGAAATTAAATTCTCCAATTGACTCATACATTTCCCCGGTAAACCACTAGGAGTTCTCGTTTTCGAGATACCCCGTTTGTGGCGACTTACTATTTTAAGTATTTGGGTCCCAGGCTTCTTCATTTAACTTTTGTTATTTAAGTTAATTAATGGAAATTAATCATTTCTTCACACTAGCCGAATATAGGCTAAGGTTTTTGATAGATAGAGTCAATCTGATAAATGTAATGTCATGGCCGGGATTTGAACCACGAATCTCCTGGTTTCCATCCAGTCGCTCTTACCCATTGAGCTACAATGGCCAACGTACCGTCCTGACATTAAATTCTGCAGTTGACTCGTATATTTCCCCGGTAAACCACTGGGGGCTCTCGTATCCGAGATACACCGTTTGTGGCGACTTACTAACGTAACTACTTGAATCCCAGGCTTCATCATTTAACTCTTATTTTAGTTAATTGATGGGAATTAATCATTTCTTCACACTAGCCGTGTATGTGCGAAGGTTTTGGATAGAGTCAAAGTGAAATATTCAATGCCATGGCCGGGATTTGAACCACGGATCTTCTTGTTTCTGTCCAGTCGTTCTTACCTATTGAGCTACCGTGGCCAACGTGCCGTCCTGACATCAAACTCTCCATTTGACTCTATATACAGATTGTTTCAAAAGGACACCTAAAGATTATAACCGTTGTGTAGTTTATAACTGAACTATTCCGAATTTCGGTGTCGCAGCCTTGCAATTCTGTTAGGTATAATTTTATGCAGCAATAAATATTACACTATTTTTGATTAGGCAGCGTAGGAACCACTGGTGTGCGAACCTCAAAAGTTGTCATTGGGACGCACCGGCCACGAAAACAAAAGCATTACTCCTTGCTCTTTATCAGTGACCCTAGCCTACCTTTCAGGTAATGAGGCAAGGAACAGTTACCTTTGAAGAAGTCGACTAATAACTCAGACAGTTGAAGGTTGCTCTTCAGTGTAAAACTACACATTCCGTCCTAACAGAGAGCATTTTGCGTGTACTTAAATAACAAATCCAAGCAATATGGAGCGCTATACGAACGCCGAAATGACGGATATGGTTTTGATGGATGGAAGAGCTGAAGGGAGGTCAACGAACGCCTGATTAACTTAGTTTCATTAAAAATATGAATTGTAAAAATAGTTACATCAATCATAATATTTATTTGTTTAACTTCAGAGCATTTTGTTATGAACTTAGTTGTACAATACCTTCAACCACTTACTGTAAATGTCTACTTTCATTTCAGTTACAAATGTCTTATTTAGTATTATCAAACACGTGAAATAAAATGCTAGTCTCATTGTATAAGCCATTTATGCCCGATTTCACTATCAGATGTTAAGATTTAACACGAGATTAGCAATAGTTAAAACAAAAATTTAATTTCACCAACAATGGTTAGCGTAACACTCGTGTTAAATCTCTTGTTAAACTAATGCGCCAAATTTTTGATGTTAAGTCCTTAACAATTGTAAATAGTCAAGTTGGCGAGCATGAACTCAGCTGTTGATGTCGATTTGCTATATTTAAGACCGTCTAAATGACATTCGTAATAGAGTACAGCCTATGAGGAGAAATGATTTTGAGAAGCTATCAGAAGAAACATTTTTACGGAGGTATAGACTGTCGAAACATGTTGCTATGAAGGTTACTGTGGAAGTGCAAGAGAGGTTAGAACATGCATCGAAAGGAATATTCCGATCTCGCCTTTACTTCAAGTATTAATAACTTTGCGATTTTATAATTCACTGAATTATGTGGATAATACACTGTCCATCTCCCGTCTTGAAACGTTCAAGTCACTTTTCCTTCCTCGCACCTCGTTTTAAATTTACGTAATACTGATAATATTTATATGCTTTGTAGTGTCCTGACTGGAACACAAAAATTCCAGACCTATTCCATCAAAACTTGAACAAACGCAGTTTCCATTTGGAGTTATAACGACCAGTGGAATGCTGGAAAAAGGACCCTGAAAATAAATCACAGTAATGGTTATTCTATGTCGTTGTGGGTTTACATGGTCTATTTAACAATGAATATATATTTTCCGTTTCTACCATTCGTCATAATACAATCGGTCGTTTGTATAAGTGGACGTGCAGTAAACCCGATGTTTTGGGCAAAGGTCAGAAATAACATTGTGACAAAAGCAACACGTAAGTCCAACTTAATCTTAACTTCTTTATTTGTCACCAACATCGTTATCAAATGCTAACGTACAATGACTTCCTCTTGTACAAAAATACGCAGATTCAACACGTGTCTTTAATGTTTCTTTATGTCTTTCTTGCATGCACAAATCATGCATTTAGTAATCTCTCTGATGAACACACTAGTTTAATCTTACACTCCACTGCCCACCACAAGAAGGCAAGGCAGAGAAATGTGTAACTTAATCGCTTTTGCTTTGTTTATCCTCGCCTTCCGAATTTTATATGGATGCTAGGTTCACAGTGTTGTCACATAACTCAGACATGCAAAATACTAATCACTACAATTACTGAAACGAGCATTAAATAAGGTAGCACGAGAAATTCATATGCACTCTAACTCTATAGCAAACACATCCACTAACAGTGCAGATAACCAGTTCAAGCCCCTTTCCCTCTTCAGGTCCCGCTTTCCTTCTTGTGGTGCGTAGATAATACAAGGTGTGTCCAGAAAGTAAGTTCTGTTTCAATTTATCTCCGCTACAGCGCTGCGACCGTAGTTCCGCACATGCGAGGTAGACGCTCTGTTTCAAGGAGAAGAATTGTGCGTCATTGTGAGATCGCTGTCAGCCACGTACGTTTTGTTGTGCTTTTTTACAATGTCGGTGTTGATTGAAACTCCCGCCGCTTGTGTAATCAAATCTGTGATTCGTTTTCTGAATGCTAGGAAATTGAAACTAATTGAAATTTATCGGCAAATTTGCGAAGTCAAAAGGTGTTGTGTTTCTTCACGACAACGCACGAGCACACACTGAAAATGAGATGAAAAACATCATACAGGGATTTCGCGGGGACGTGTTTGACCACCCGCCGTACAGCCCTGACCTCGCTCCTAGCGACTTTCATCTGTTTTTGTATCTCAAATATTTTCTTGGCGTTCAACACTTCAACAGTGACGAAGAGCTGAAAGAAAATGTTTCCAACCGGTTGAAGACACAGGCGGCAAACTTCTATGAAGAAGATATACGAAAACTTGTGTCTTGCAGTGACAAATACCTGAAACAATTCGGCAGTTATATGGACAAGTAGTTTAATAGTTGTAGAATTTAGTTCAATAAATAATTTTTCTGTATCTGTACACAATTTGATTTTATTACCAAACGGAACTTACTTTCTGGACGTACCTCGTAGCTCGCACTTCAGGTATACCACTAACGGAAGTTAAAGGCGCATGAACACTGGCCAATGCTCAAACGGAGCGCTGTTGCCAATCGTAGTGCGTGCACCTGCAGAGGTTCCCCTGTACATAAGAGCAGTTTTACCCGCCAGCACAGGTTTTGGCTGTTCTTCCCATAATTAAACAACACAATAAATATTCCTAAAACATTAAGATCTTACCTTGACACACGTCATAGCAGCAAGTGCGGTTTCCAATCCAGTAACTTGCTTTCCGACTTCATAGATCTTTCCCGGATGATCTTTCATAGATCTTTCATCTAATGATGAATCTGCTTCACTACAAATTCGTGACACTGTGTGTACACTACCTACACCACAAGGTTACAGAGTTAATTGTTGGGATTTAGAAAAATCTATAGTTGTCCTATATCCTGGATTGGAGGGATTTCGTTCATTTTAAATATAATTTTTCATCCCTGAGAATGAATCACTTCACGTTTGTTGATCGAAAAATCACTTGTCCCAAGTTCGAGGGACATATTCACGCGCTCGGATCACAAACACTGGCAAAAAGATGAGTATAATAATAATTTAATGCAATATTAACAATATTTCAGCAATGCCATTCACTTTAACCAAACGACACCTCTACGCAGAAAATCAACTGAAAATTAACTCTTGTTTCAAACTGCGTGACCTCTGTTTTAATAGTAGGTACGTTATCTATTTATGCTTAAGATAAATGTTATGAAGAAAGAATGGTGTTGTTTTTCAGGCTTATCTGTGTTGAATGGATGGTTATTGGGTGTAGCCATAAGCATGTGAAGATAAAAAAGTGCATCGGTCACGTTATAAGTATCGTAGATACAGGATTTTTGTACGGTTATGATCAGAAAATAACATTATTTCTTATTGTAATTTTGACATCTGTAATATTCACACATTTATCCGTAACATTTAACCATTACATGTGAAGATCAAACTTGCATCGCTTGTGTTCTAAGTATTGTAGAGACAGGATTTTTGTACGGTCATGATCAGAAAGTAAAATTCTTTCTTGTTATAAGATTGGCATCTGTAATTTTGAGATATTTATCCGTAACATTTAACCATAACAATGTGAAGATAAAATGTGCATCGCTCGTGTTCTAAGTACCGTAGAGACAGGATTTTTGTACAGTCATGATCAGAAAATAACATTCTTTCTTATTATAAGATTGGCATATGTAATTTTCACATATTTATCCGTAATATTTAACCATAAACATGTGAAAGATAAAATGTGCATCACTCGTGTTCTAAGTATCGTAGAGATAGGATTTTTGTACGGTCATGATCAGAAAGTAAAATTCTTTCTTATTATAAGATTGGCATATGTAATTTTCACACATTTGTCCGTAACATTTAACCATATACCATGTGAAAGATAAAATGTGCATCGCTCGTGTTATAAGTATTGTAGAGACAGGATTTTTGTACGGTCATGATCAGAAAGTAAAATTCTTTCTTATTATAAGATTGTCATCTGTAATATTCACATATTTATCCATAACATTTAACCATATCGTGTGGAGATAAAACGTGCATCACTCGTCTTCTAAATATCGTAGAGGCTTGTCCCGTAGCACAGTCGGTAGAGCACCTGCCTGCCGTGCTGGGGGGTCCCGGGTTCTATTCCCGGCGGTGGGGGTGGGGACTTTTCTCCGAAATGAAATGTGTAGTGTTTAACGCCCGCTTTTACTACATACGGCACCGCAGGCGATGACACTGATGATACATGAGATGAAGATGGAGCACCGGTGGAATGAGATGGCGGGGGAAACCGGAGATACCAGAGAAAACCCGCCCCAGCGCCGTGTTGTCCACCACAAATCTCACTGGGATCGAACCCGGGCCGCCTTGGTGAGAGCCAAGCGGCTTTTCTCCGACCAAGATAACTCCCCATCTTCCCCAGAGTCTGGAAGTATGCATGAGAGTGTGTATGTGTGCGTGATCTAATGAGTAAAGCCTATCATCATTAAAAATCATTAAAACCTTCGGTATGTTCCAAAGGAGAACGCGGATATGACCATTTGAGTTAAATAGAACAAGTAAAAAAAATCATAGAGACAGGATTTTTGTAGTCACGATCAGAAAATAACATTATTTCTTTTAAGATTGGCATCTGTAATATTCAAATATTTATCCGTAACATTTAACCATAACATGTGAAGATCAAACGTGCATCGCTCGTGTTCTAAGTATCGTAGAGACAGGATTTTTGTACGGTCATGATCAGAAAGTAAAATTCTTTCTTGTTATAAGTTTGGCATCTGTAATTTTCACATATTTATCCGTAACATTTAACCATAACGATGTGAAAGATAAAATGTACATAGCTCGTGTTCTAAGTATCGTAGAGACAGAATTTTTGTATGGTAATGATCAGAATATAAAATTCTTTATTATTATAATATTGCGATCTGTCATTTTTTCAAACATTTATCCTAACGTAATTTCTCAGTTCAGGCGCGCGGGAGGCGTGTATCACATTCGGCAGCGCTGTTTAGGCGGGGCAAACTTAGATTTGGCTGGAGTCTGCCGTACGGCCCGCCTCAAGTGCTTTTAATTTTTGCTAAGATTATAGCTCCTTTCATTACCATTGTCTCTATCCTGTTGTGGATCTTATTTATTGATTCACCTTCATAAACTCGACATAAGTAAATATCACATTTTACACGTCACTTTAGTTTAATTAAAGATTACTCTAACAAAACATGTGTTTCTCTGTGTACAAACCATATATCTACGTTTTAAAAACATCGACACTTACCATTGCTTATTTAACTTGCATTTCCGCACCCCTAGGTACTTGTTTGTTTACATTTTCCTGAGTCTGGCTATGAAATAGTCGAGGGCGATGCCCTCTGAAAGGAAGGGTAATATCAGACATCAAAGTAAAGTACGCTGCTCTACCGCCCCCGTATTTCGGTTTGCGTGTTTCGTTTGAAGCGTTTTTGTAACACCTTATGCGCTGAGAAGGAGGGGACTGTAAATGAGTGATCTAAAACCGTTTTGGGGTTAGGCAGCTACGATTTCTCTCGATGTATGATTGCTTACTCGTTGCGCCGGTCAATTTATTGCCTAGGAGGGTGTCGTCAGTACAGGCAACTACCTAGAAGGGCTGTTTGGATCCTCTGTGATGGTATCTTGTGGGGGGTAAGGTTGCGTTGAATGGGGCGGTGTTTTCTAGGAATGAAACACGAGCTAAGCTTTTGTTTTGACCCTTCTGTTACTAGAATCTATGCAAGATTCTATGTTTTTGAATTTAAATGTTATAATTCCGAAGTATAATCGGTTTGGTTTTGCTCCTGTCAATTGTTTTCTAAGATCTGTGCTCTGTCACCGTTCATTATATAGCTAAAGAGTGATGTAGGTTTACCTTAAAGGTGATTCCATCAAATTGTGCCATTTAGCAAAACTAGGTTAAATAATGCAATGGAAAGCCTAAAACTAGTTTTGTGCAAAGTCAAGCTTTAACCCCTGGCTTTTAACTTCATAATTTCTCTCTTCAATCTTTAAGTTTTAACTGTAGCTACCAAAATTAGTTAACGAGGATACTATCCCTAGGATGGCGGGGCCAGCCCTTGGCAGCAGAAAAGAAGATCTATTCAAAAGATTTGCCAAACATATACTAAGGTTTTACAATCGAAATTTCTTATATTTCTTTGCCTAGTAGGCGAGGTTTACTACTCATTCTTTTTCTTCTTCACTTCATGGATTAGGCTCTCGCCTGTTCTGTCTTCACAGTGTCTGCTTCCATCTTTTCCTCGGCCTCCCTAGGTCCCTCTTTCCGTTAGGACTATATAGGTAAACTACTTTTGGCAGTCTTGTATGATCCATTCTTCCCACATGTTCAAACCATCTTCTGTACCTATCCATTCTTGAGGTGATAGCTTTCACTTGTAATCCATTTCTTATATTTTCATTTCTGACTCTATCTTCTCTTGTACATCCTTTTGTTTTTCTCAACAATCTCATTTGGTAACTTTGTATACTGCTGATGGTTCTTTGTGTAGGTACCCAGTTTTCACATCCATAAAGTAACGTTGGGACCGCCATGCTGTTATGAAATTTTATTATTGTTTTATTCTTTAGGGTTTTGTGAATTGTTCCACAAATTGTTTGAAATCTCATTAATTTTTTCTTCGTATCTTTATCTTTCTCATTGCTTATTTCACATCCTAAATAATTGGAGGATACTTCTTCCAGTACTTTGTAATTAACGACTATTTTCAACCTCATTGGTATTTAGCCCCAGTTTGCCATTAATTTTGACTTTTCTACTGATATCTCAATATTAAAACTTTTCCATATTTGGTTAAGGTAATGTATTGAACGTTGTACATCTGTTTCCTGTAAAATTACTACGTCATCTGCATATAATAAAATATTTAAAATATTTCCTTGTGCTACTTTAATGCCTGCGTCAATTTCTTGTCTCCAATTTTGGATTATTTTATTAACATAGATGTTAAAAAGTGTTGGTGACATTGGGCACCCTTGTCTGACTCCTTTGTTAGTTACAATTTCTTCTGATTTCTCTGTCTTGAATCTTAAAATTATTTTAATCTCCTCTTATAAACTTTTCACCACCTTTACCAAATATCTAGGGGAGCCTTGCTCTTTCTTCATGATCCACCACTACTCATTATTAATTGGGTTTTTTACTGTGCATATTCCAAAATTTTACAATTTACAACTTTAGGCTATATATATTTGTCTTTGCATTGTTGCTACATTGGCTTAAAGTCTGTTTAGTTAACGCGTGTACACGTCGGCCGCTGCCTTTGACGAACCCTTATAATCGTTTTACAACCCTGGCCCGCCTCCTCGCAGACCTTTCCGCAAGGTTGCCAACTTTCTCGATACGTCATGGGTATCGTACGAGGTTTCGTCTAAATAAATTATCTTATGTTCATTACTGCAAAACTTTCTTAGTTTTGATTATATATATCGCCAGGCTACAATTCTAATGGATTCCATAATAACGCTTATCTTATTCAAAGTGCGGTAATTGAAACCCAGCTCCTTTAGGAGACCGCGCAAAGTGCAGTGCCCATAAGGAAAATCACAAATTTCTTGCAAATGTGCAACCAATTCGTCTAAGGTGGGCGCTCTCCCTTTTGCATAGAATCTATAAATTTCTCGACGAATTAAATCGCATGTGAAATTATCGAAACGTTAGAGAAACGTTTCCTTTTGTTTTCACACTTGATCAGCGTCTTTGGTATTCCTTTCGTCACAATATTTCTTACTGTATTTCTGTGAATACCCAGAATTTATCATCAGGTTCATTGCACGACCCCTTACCAAGATTATTTGTCAGCACATATTTATATGTGTTCAAAACAAGCGCTTGAATTTGCTTAGAAACAGTTCCCGTTATAACTTTGATTTTTGAGGTTCCTCAAGTAACATAACTCGGCACAGCAACACTTTCCAGTTTATTCACACTATTGTCATTACTTTGATTATTTTCACTTGACTGAAAGTTATCTAATACTTCATTTGCATTTACCACTGCATTTTCCCTCCCACGGTCTCCACATCGTGACACACAACGAATTTCTGCACGTAGTGAAACAGACCAACTGGAAGGTGGAACTTTGGCAACTGAGACTCCACGTGGAGTAGACATGCGACTGTCACTTCAAGCAATTCAGGGTTGCTATTGGTCCTCAACGACAGTGTTCCATTTCTGAAGTGTGGAGATAGATTTATGACGGTCATTAGTGGGCGGGAAAGTCAGGTCCCTTGAGGTCTCTTTGAGTGGGAACTGCACACACGTTAACTAAACAGACTTTACGTGACACCCTGGTCTTCTGCTCTGTTAGGTAGCTCTTAACCTCCATGCCTCCTTGTTACTTAAATAGCCCCTTTCTTTACCTCATCTTCCTTTCTTATATTCTTTACATTTCTTATACATTTTTCTTTTACGTTCTGCAAGAACTCACCAAAACTTCTTACCTTATTTTCCTCCTTTCCTGTTAACATTTTTATAGCCTCTATCCTCCTCTCTACTTTCTCCAACTTTTCTTCCCAAACCTTTTTTCTATATATTGCAACCTCCTCGCATTCTGTTACGTAGTGTTCTGTGCTTTGTTTTTCCCCAACACAATTCACAAATTCCCTTTTCCCTACCTCTTATCCCTCTTAGAAATATTGTTTCTGTTCTCATCCAAGCGAACCCTTCTCTCTCTTGCCTATTGCAGTAATCTACATATGCTTATCGTCCCCAATGTCCTTTTATTTGTTTGTAAAATTGTAATGATTTCATATTTTCTAGACTTCCCCATATTTCCTGTATTTCTATATCTTCTATTCTGCATTTTACTAATTTACCCACATTGCTTGTATTCCTTTCCTCTAATCTCCACATATCTCCCATTCCTATTTTTTCCCATAATTCCTCCTATCTCTGTCCACCAACTATTTGAGTTCTCTAATCTTTTTTTTCTGTCTCATGCATAATTTCATAACTTCCCCTTCTTCTTTGGCCAATAGTCTTTTGTAAATATAGTGTTTTAAAAAATGGGTAGCATAGGGAGATAGGATTAGGATTTTCCTACGGAGGGAATTAGATACCTAGGCCACCATGCTTGACCCACTGTGGCTATGTCCCTAATTGGGGCACCCCTGGGAGGAAGGATGAGGCGAGAAGAGACAGATGGTGGTCGTCCCAAGGAGCAACAACAGTGCAGAGGACAGGATATCTACAGTTACTTAGATAGAGACTTCCCCCAACAGGACAGGGCAACGGACATACTCCCTTACAGCGGGACGGTAAGGAGCCCAGCATGTGAGCCCCAAATGTCCCTGGCTGGCGGTCCTGAAATGGTCCCAGCAGAGGCGCGGAGACCGGCAACTGACCTACCGGAGGAGGAAGTTTACCTCAGAGCATATCGTCCCGCCAGGCACCGCCGAGGCTCCCGCCGATACTTCTACCCTTAAAGAGAGAGAAGAGAGGTGATGTGAAATGATAATGGAGATGAAATGGAAGGGGGATGTAATTAATCTACCCGACATTCACCTAGCAACCCGGGAAAACCTCGAAAAGTCCGATGGGTCAGGCTGGTAGCACAGGGAGATAAGTGTAAAGTATTAAATTTTTTGAGATACTATATTATATAGTTAAATTGGCTGAATATGCAAGATTGAAGCTGCTCCTTTTCAGCATAACAAGCTACGATCGTCTTTTGGTGACAATGTCTCCAAAATGGTTAGTGTTTTGGACTTGTGAGTGTATACTTTCTCTTTAACGCTAGGTCAGCATTGTCAGAAAGCAACAGCCTCATCCAGAGCCTCAACAGGTAATTCCGAACCGAGATGAGTTTGAAACCTGACTCACCAAAAATATCCTATTTCAAGGGCAATGATCTCTGTCCATTGTGAGAGATATGAGGTGGTGGTGGTGATGCAATTTTGAAGGTATTGACCGGGTTTCGATCCAACCCAATCTCTGTTACACACACGCGTTCCTGCCTGCCGCCCTGATTGATTTTCTTTAACGACGTGTCACCTTCCTCTTTCCCAGTCCCTTTAATGAGACATCGCCCTTTTCCTCCCGATATCCTTCTCTCTGTTTACTTCCCCTTATGAAGAAGCTATTTAATTTCATGTCTGAGATTCCTGACCTCTAAGGGGACTGTTTATCTTTCAGAAGAACCTCTTTGAAAACTTTCTGAAGTAAAACAGCTTTTGGGAATTCTTGTGGACAGGAATTTAATGCGATATATTTTCCTTCCAGCTTCGTAAACATTTTCCAAGTTTATGTTAATGCTTACCTCGCCTGCTGATCCATACTCATGAATAGAAATTAAAAACAAATATATTTCACAAGAAATAAATCGAGATAGCTTGAATTCCGGTTTGAGTCCCCTCTGCTCAATATTTCCTATCGCTACTTTACCTTCATATGTTTTTATCCGGAGACCTAGGTGAAGGTCTGGTGCCCCTTCCAGAAAGGGTGCTGTTTCCGGGCTCCCAACGGCACTTTGGTGGCGTTCTGGAAGCGTTGTGGAGCCAATCCCTGCTGGCCAATACTTTAGCCCGCATCTGGCTACTTTCCAGTCTGTCGTTTATTCCTTACTTTCAGAGTCATATAAAGCTTAACGGGTTTTGAGATTGTTTTGTTCTTTTTTTTAAAGTATTCCTCCTAACGTTAAGTCATATCGGACGATGAATTTGAACCACGGATCTTCTGGTTGCCGTCCAGCCGCTCTAACCCCTGAGCTACTATGGCCAGCGTGCCGATATGACATTAAAATCCTCCAACTGACTCGTGTTTTTCATGGTAAACCATTTAGAAGTTCTCATAAACACATGAGACAACTACCTTAATGGCGACTTATTATACTGTAAGTACTTTAAGGCCCGGGCTTTATAGTTAACCACTATTAGTTCATTTAATGGAATGTAGTAGACATTAACGTAGTTTGGCCATTTTAAGGCCATTAAGGTAGTTGTCTCATGTGTTTATGAGAACTCCTAAGTGGTTTACCGGGAAAAACACGAGTCAGTTGGAGAATTTAATGTCAAATCGGCACGTTGGCCATAGTAGCGCAGGGGTTAGAGCGGCTGGACGGCAACCAGATGATCCTTGGTTCAAATACCGGCTATGGCATTGAGTTTTTCAGTCTGACTCAATCTTTACATACTTTAGCCTACAAACGGCTAGTGTAGGATCTATAGAGATTACACCAACAGACATTCATATTTCAGGATAAGGGAAAACTCCAGAAAAAGGAAACCGTATCTACATCTACTCTGACCGAAGTTAGAACTCAGGACCTCTTGAACGTGAGGCAGACACGCTACCGACAGAGGAAGACAGCTTCGAGAGTTGTGACGTATTTCAGTAGGGAGAGAGGCCTGCAGTGCGTATGACGTCAGGCAAGAGCCGTGTAGTACCAAGTTGCCTATATAAATGTCTCTCTGAGTACAAAATCTGAGGATTGAGTCATGTGTAGCTCACTCGATGGCAACAATGTAGCTGCCACGTACCTAATGGAACTGCTAAACTTACATTGTGGCGATTTATTGAAGGACAAATATTGTGACTTTGTGGATTCGTGAAATAAAAAGTCCAATTGCACCACTCAAAAATGTTCTTTATTTCCACCGAATTACAATGTGAACACTTGCCGATTACATAGAATTACGTAATGCACACAATTACGATTCACCAGTTCGTCTGTCCACGTACACTGGGCGCTGCTCACGCTGCTCGCCACGACTGCCTGAACTCAAATGACAGTCGTCTCTCCTGTATTGATCGGTGGTAAGAGTTTACCGATTGGGTAATACTGCTCCCTCCTCAAGGCTGGTCGTCCCGAACAGCACCATCTTAGCGGGCCAGGCGATCCAGGTGTACCACCAATATCTTTCCTTGGGGCACTTTCTGGACACGGTAGACCACGTCGTTAATCCTCTTCACCACACGGTACGGTCCTTGCCATGGCTGCTGAAGCTTCGGGCAGCGTCCCTTGGTCCGGGTAGAGCGGTACAACCAGACCAGGTCACCTTGCTGGAACCCTTGGCTGTTGGCTTGCCTGTCGTATCGGGTTTTCATGCGGTCGCTCGCCTTCTGGATGTTCTGGCGAGCCATCTCGTGCATGTCGTGAAGGTGGTCCACCAGGTTCTCCACATACTCGGTCGCTGGCTGTTTCGCTTCCGGAGGGCTTCCAAAAGCCAGGTCACAAGGGAGGCGCAACTCTCGGCCGAACATTACGCTGGCTGGCGTCATCCCCGTGGTGTCGTGTGTTGACGAGCGGTAGGCCAGCAAGAACAGTGGCATCTTGACGTCCCATTATCGCTGATGGCTCGCCACGACTGCCTGAACTCAACTGACGGTCGCCTCTCCTGTATTAATCGGTGGCTAGAGTTTGCCGATTGGGTAACAATATACACACACGAAAGAATTGGTTGATTTTTACAACAATGTCCTCCAAACCAGATTTCCGAGGTTGTATTCACTTCCCGCACGGACATTGTGTATGTTTGGCTCAACATACCTGTGCGAACAATTTTCTTTTTCTGTTATGAAATTAGCTATGTTTAAACCCTGAAGTACCTTGTCGGATCACAATCTAACATGCAGCCTTCGATTACAAATTTCCCAGACATTACGTCCTGACACTGATAAACTAGTTAAAGAAAAACTAAACAGAAAGTGTCGGAAAATATCCACGTAATTCTGTTCTGAGTGGGAGTTCTCTAATTTGCAGAGAAATATACTTTATATTTTATTTACTTTACAACATGCCTGGCCTTCAGATAAACTACGAGTTAAAGTTTTATATATTTTCTCTTAGCACAAAGCCAAAATGTAATTGTTTACAAACTGTGACCAATTGTGGAATTAAAGCAGTCAGCATTAATATTACAACACCCGAGATGTAAGTTGTACATATTATTAATAACCGATACGTTTCCTGTGTTTCCTACGCTGTCGGAGCCCCAACGCATCAAACTACGTATTTCCTTTCCCTTGGGCTGCAGAAATCAGCGCGGTGACGTCACACGCTAACCTGCATTTCGTTCGGGAGCATATTTGGCGGTTAGAATTGACGGAGCTGGCGTCACACCGCCACACCTGTCTTCCCCTGCTCTATGACCCCCTCCATCCTCCGAGTAACGGATAGGTTAATTCCGCAGTTTATTACTATTTATAGGTAAACAATACTTGGCAATAGGATACATGTTTCTTCCATATGTTTCTTCTGCAGCAGCAGTGTTGATGTTTTCTTCCGTAAGAGCAGTAACTGGAGCACCGGGTCCACCTTCTTTTGAAATTGACTGTCTCCCCTCTTTAAACATTTTAAACTACCATCGATCTGTGTTGTAGGGAAGAACAGACCCTCCATAGGCCTCCTGTAACATTGTATAGGCCTTAACTGAGGATTTGTTGAGACGAAAGCAGAATTTCAAAGCCGCATATTGTTCCTCGCGTGTTACGTCCATTGCAGTGGTAACCGGTCTGAGCTTGCCTGGTTCTCAGAGGCGGGAACCAGGAGTACCAACAATGAAACTACTACGGTGCGTTTGTTTCTCATTAAGCTAACAGAATATAATAAGACTGAATTTTAATGCGAAAAATTATGACCGTAAAAATATTATGATAATTCTTTATTGAACAGCCCTCGTAATTAAATTTCCAGCAATTCCCAGTTTCTTTTAAAATTTCCGTTGGTCAGGAATCGAACGCATAATCTACTGAATGGGAGTTACAAATACTTTGATGGGCATCTGTTGGTACAATGTATCAAACAGCATTACACCTCCAGTGATAACAACTACTGCATAATTAGAACCATTACTGCATTAGCTGGGAATGTAAACTTTGATATTTCGTTTAAGGATAGCTCTTCTTGAAAGAAGTTTGAAACTCCAAATTTACCTTGCTCCTCTCAGCTACTTAAAAGCACTTGCTCTAGGTAAACGAGACTTGATGAACACCTGCTATCTAGAACTGCAGCAAATGAGGCGTGAAGTGGATAGAGTACTTGACTCCAGTAAGTGGAATACCTTTAGGCAGTCACGCGACACCTGGTCTGGTGATCGGATTTATCCTAACAGTAACATGCGTAGGCCATGAAAGATAATAGGCGCGATAAATTCAGCATTTCCGAGCGCCTATGTATGCACTCACATGGCTTTCTCCGCTCTTGTACAAACTATTCATCTTAAGTGCTAGATTCCCTTAAAAATTCCATTCTCTTTACATGATCAAAAGATAAAACATTTGAAAGGCGATTTCCTATTTGAGAGACGTATAAGCAGTGGAAAATTCAGATATACCTATAACAAAGCATATATTCTAAGCGGTTCACTCCACAAAAATAGAAATAAAAGTAATTGGTGAATTCTGCATATTAAAGATATCCACAGTTTTTGTGTAGTACGCGCAGCGCGATCCATGTAAACCTGAACCGTTTCAATAGGCCATAATTCTTCTTCTTCTTCTTCTTCTTCTTCTTCTTCTTCTTCTTCTTCTTCTTCTTCTTCTTCTTCTTCTTCTTCTTCTTCTTCTTCTTCTTCTTCTTCTTCTTCTTCTTCTTCTTCT
>CM060960.1:31050580-31162638 GCA_030765055.1 Mantis religiosa
TTTGATCTTACATTATAATTTTCTTTAAAAGCATCAATTTTGGTTTTTCCTTCTGATATTTTAAAATTATACTGGGAGCTCCTCACGGCTGCTCGCCAAGAGCTGACTGACTCGCCAACTACAGGCCTTATATAGGGAAGATCGCCGTTTCTGGAAACTTTGTGGCGCGCACTATTATCCCGAGGTTTCGAGACGTCTGTGGGAGGGGAAAGAGACGGTACAGGGCTCCCGCCGTTTTCCTAATCATCCCTTCAGTTAGTGACACGAGAAAAATGGGTAGGCGTGGGCTAAATGCTTCCCCTCTGGCCCTACTGCCGGCCGGTTCTATAGGGAGTTCCAACGTTCGAGTGACAATATACATAACTTTTGAACTAATAATTGGACACAGTGCAACTTTGGGAGAATATAATACATAATTGGGAGATTACATTACACTTATTTAAGTTTGATTTATGAGTCACTATGTTTACACTCAAACTTCACTTATTTGTTGTTGTATAATTGAAACGTTTTCAAGAGCATTCGATCTCATCCTCAGCTGTTTGGTGACTAAATGAACCTTCCTCTTCTTCCACTACTACGGAGCTCCGATCACTCTGCCATCTGGTGTTAGGGGCACTAAGTTTTAATACTTCATTTAATGCCGGATTTCAAAATTTATAACTTTAACACGGTTTTTGTTTATGATTTTTTTTCCCAAATATCCAATTCTATGGGTGTACTTAAAGATTTTAACAGTTTAATGTTGTGGCCAATGTTGTGGTTTTCTGTACAAAAATGGTGTGAAACTGCAGATTTTTCTGTTTGTTTCAACTTAATGTTCCTCTGGTGTTCTTTTTGCCTGGTGTACAAGTTTCTCTTAGTTTTTCCTGTGTAGCTTTTTCACAGGTTTCACAATTAATCTGATAAATTCCTGATTTCAAATTGTTGGGGATTGTATTTTTCAGTGGTTTATTTAGCAGGTTCCTCAGACTAAATTTGTTTTGGGGTGCTAGTTTTAAGCTTAGTCTTTTGAAGATTCGTTCAAATTTTCTAAAAGCCCATGGATGGTAGGTGATGGTAGGAAGAAGAGGAAGGTTCATTTAGTCACCAAACAGCTGAGGATGAGATCGAATGATCTTGAAAACGTTTCAATTATACAACAACAAGTAAGTGAAGTTTGAGTGTAAACACAGTGACTCATAAATCAAACTCAAATATGAAGAATACTTCACTGTTAATAATGCTTCTGCTGTTAATATTTATTACATTACACTGTTTACATCTCAGAGAAAATGTTGGAAGTGTCCTTCACCAGCATCTATACATGTTTGTACTCGTCTCACCATATTCTCTGAAGTTTTACACAGAGTATCCTCGCCAATGTTACTTATTTCGGTTCGAATGGATTCCTTGCGAACATCAATTGTGCGTGGCCTATTCTTGTACACCCTATTTTTAGATACCTCCACAAGAAAAAATCCGGTGGTGTTAGGTCAGGGGATCTGGGGGGCCACAGACTTTTTATCGAAGAAACTGGTTACAAATTCCATGGAGTCATTAGATGTATGGCACGCGGCTCCATCTTGCTGGAAATAACCCTCTCTCAATTCGATATGGTTTCCATAAAACTTCAGAGAATTTGGTGAGACGAGTGCAAACATGTATAGATGCTGGTGGAGGACACTTCCAACATGTAAATAGTGTAATCTCCCAATTGTGTATAATAATCCCCCAAAGTTGCACGTATGTCCTATTCGAATACACTGTGCCATCCAAGCCCTTTGATATCATCTTTTCATACATTTTAGCTTTAGACATTTTTAGACATTCCTCAAGTGCATTTTCATAAATTTTTATCTGTACTTCTGAATACCAGGGCCCTCTTTCATGCCTCTTGACAGAATGTTTGGCAATATTGGGAAGAAGAAACGACCAATGGATAGACTGAGTCCCTTTCCCAAGGGTGAAACTGATCAAAGATTCACTACAAAAGAAGCCAATTGATGTTGTCTATGTCAAACGTTCATTGACCGATAACGGGGAACATGATGGCACTCCAGTTGTTGAAGTTTTTAACTCCAAAGATACCCTGGACCATGTCCTTGTAAGAAGTATTCCTGAATTCACTTATACCGGGGTGTATTTCCAAACATAATGTGTACCAGAAGTTCATCACACAATGTCTCCCTCACTTTATCGTCCCCAGTCTCTTTTGAGGACAGTGGTGAGGTTGCAAGCCTTACACAAGGCATGCCACAGTGCAAAAACACACACCAGATAGGCTTCGAAAGATTAAGAAGGCAAAAGATTACGATGTTCATTCACTACTGGAACATGTCACGTGCCAGACATTATGACACAATGACATATGGAAGTGAGGTAGAAGATGATGTAGAAACGGAGTGATGTTGTGATGGCAATGTTGTATGTTAATCCATGAAGTGCATACTGGATCAGTCCATAGTAGAAATGTATTAGTGGAAATAAAGCAATAGCTTATGCATGGCTACATATCATACTATTGTATATTGGAGAAACTCTTAACATTAAGAATCTGAAGCTGTTAAAGGGATGCAGCACCGAAAACCCCAAATCCAGCAATTTTCAACCAATCTTGCTGACATTTTATGATGCATAGTAGATACAGAATACAAAATTTGGGTTTTATATATTCAATAGTTTTTTAGTAATTAATCTGTGAAGTTCCAGATTTGGACAAATCTCACGTGATGAAAATTTTCAAAATTTTAATTTCTCTATTTCTAAAAATATTCAGATGGTTATGAAGAAAGGAAATATCATATGAATTTCTTATACTGCCTTTAGTTCCAGAGGAAAAACGTTAGGTATGAAGCAAAGAAAAATAAGCCAAAGTATGATTAAACCTTTGACATTTCATACCAATAACTTTAAAAGTATAATTAATATTAAAAATTCATATGATAGAAACCTTTGTTTGCTTTCTAAGAACATGCGTTGAAAATTTTAGAGGGACTGTATCGTGTGCAATATTTTGAATGATAAAAAAATGTTGAAAAAACTATAACTAACTCAGTAAATCAAATTTTAAAATACAACACATTTTCCCTCTTAGCTACATGCTTGAAGCAGACTAAAACCCTCCAGATAGGTAAGTTGTACCCTCTGCCTCTTCCTTCTCTCTTCTGCAGTAGTTTTCTTCAATTTTAGTTTCCTTCTGGATGTTCTAGAAGTTACCTTCGCAGAAATTGCTGAATGAAGTAAGCGTAATTGGTCCTTATCTTGGCTAATTTTTAGAGATGCTGATGAAATCTGTGTCCATTATGTCAGACTGCAGCTTGAGTGAGGCAGAACAACCAAAATTGAATACACTGATGGTTGATGTAACAGAAACCTGAAGTCTCTTCTTTGACAAATATTTCTTTTGGGCAATTATGCCATATCATGTTATGTAAACCTTCATTTGCATTTTGTGTCTTACCCAATGTTCATCTCCTTAGGATTTCATCTGATGCCAGCCTTTGGTACACAGACAGTAATTTTCTTATCACATCAGGCCTCAAGTATGTTCCCATTGTTGTGTTATGTTAGGTGTTTCTTCCTATGTATCGTTTAGCCTATTCATAATCCTAACTATGTACACAGTCAACAGGTCAGTTGTTTCAAAGAATGTTTTACCTATAACCTATATAACAGTTATATGCACGTTTTGATGTATAAAATAATTTTATAAGTGTTAAATGGCAGACTAAAACTCATCAATTATATATAAACAGTATGTAGTTTAACGAGAAACACAAGAAAATCCCGACCAAGTTAGAAACTCACAGAAAAGCAAAAATATAAACATTACTATTTGCTTTCAATGTGTGCAGCCAGTGTTTTGTTTCCATGGTGCCACATATTGTGAGAAATAACCATCATACCAACACATAAAATTCCACCAGACACTTTGCCCGCTAATTTCAAATGTTTTAATTTAGTACATTCAATCGAACTCAAATGACAGGATTCTGTGAATCCAAGGGCCGACTTGGGCATTTAAATTGTCATGTGAGGGTATTTAAATGTCTGAAACTCATAAATTTAGTTGGATTATGATACTAAAGGGTCAAAAAACAAAACACAAAAAATATTTTCCCCATATTTTTAGCCAATTTCGGTGCTGCATTCTTTTAAGTCAAGTGACTTAACAACTTTTCATCCATTTTAAATTAAAAGTCATTAAGTCCTAATAATAACATATCCTGTCACACATGCAGCATATGTCAAACTGTGAGAAACACTTCAACACAGTACTTTGTACGTCCAAACGGACCCATGACATAAAATTCTTTCATTTGTATTACTATTTTGGTATTTAAAATTACTTTGAGCAGATCTCCTGAACAATTTTGAAACAGTGACTAGCAACTTCTGCTTCTGACTGCTTAAAATACACTGCATTTTATAATTTTCAGTATTCTTGTTTATTTTTCTCAGATCCTTAATATTTAGATTAATTTCAAAACTAGTTACGTGCCACTGGCTAATATATTTTACAGTTCTAACTCAAATACTTTGAAATTCCTGCAATAGAACTCATTGCAAACATGAAAATGTCAATTATAATAGTTTTATTATGCATGGGCTACTAATACTGTCTCAAAAATATAAGACAATAGGAAAAACGATTCATCAATTCGTGTGTCAATTGTCATTATTACAACATTGTAATATTTGTAGAGAAAGGAGCAGTAAAATCACATTTTAATTTAACGAAGTTAATATTGACGTGTTCCCCTTGATAAATCCAACAATTAGAGAAATTAAGTACATTTCCAGTGATAAATGTGCTAATTAAAATGCTGAAAATTACAATTGTTAAATTCCTTTACCCGTTATATTATCAAGGCTTTCGTTTGTTTGAATTGACAAATGATAAAACAAAATAGTGTCAGTAGAATGCTGAAAGCTTGGAATATCAACAAAGACTGCTGTTTTGTGCACTATTCCGTCGACATTGTACGAGTAAGCATTGCAGTAGCTTTGTTCTGGAACCTTTGGTTATTTGTCACGTGTATCGACATGTTATTTATGAGAGCGGGTGTAGCTAAATTTTGTACGAGGTCCCTGTACGCCAGTACAAAGATAAAAGAGGTTTTCTATGGACAGAAGAGCATCGTTAGTGATTTGAAAAGTACACGTGCGTTTCGACCTATTCTGTCATACATGTACGACCTGGAAACCACGTACCTGTATTCTAACTAAAAATTTGACCCTGAAGGCTCACAGAAATACATATTTTGGACCTCTCCAATAATCTTAAGCTAAAACTCTGATAAGTACCAAATATGATACAAAGAGGACACAATGTTTTTAAAATTCTATGTCTCTAAAAGCAAATTAAATTTATTTCTATTTAACAACTAATCTCTAATGCTTTTTAAGCTGATTGTCATGTAGTGTGTTAGATTTTCTCTAGTAGTTTGTCAATTATCGTCATTTTAAGATCTTTTGCTTACCCAAAAATGAATTTGATTAGCTAATATTCCCAGGCTATGCTTTCTTTTAAGATTTTGTACCACCTTTCCTTCGAAAGGAAAAAGTTGTACATAATAATAACGCATCATTGCATACAGCAAAACTAACAACTGAATATCTGGATGTCCTAACGGCTGGTACTATCATTTTTTCATCATCAGATGAAGTAGTGAAGCTTTATACAATTTTAACTTTTAAGTGGACAGGGTTTGTGAATGTAGAATATACTGACGTTGCAGGAAATATGTTGAGAAAAAACGAAATAGTTTGGATTTTATAAAAATAAATCCTTTGTTCATTTTCTAAAACGTCAGCGTCACCACTATCCCGAGTTCAGATCCTCGTAAACGAGCAACTGATCCCAGGTTTTCCGGTTTTCTTTGATTGCTAGGCGCATGGTGGTTAGATATTTTCAGTCATGAATTTTCTCTTATTTATTTGATAATTTTAAACTCTTTTCTGATGCTCAGGTTCTCCTGGCAGAACATGAAAATCTGTTATAAGCAGCAACATTTCACCTGGAGAAGATAACGAAAAGTTATAATTTAAATATAATCATAATGGCAACAAAGGGAGTTGCATCACTTGGAAAATACCCAAGAGGGTAAGATTAAAGATCAATAATAAATGAATACAATAGGTTTAAATTTATGAATTTCAAATTATATGTGGGACTAATTGAAGAACACTAAAGAATAAAATAAAAAAAGAAACAATGCTAAAATTGTATAAGACGATGGCAACACCCTTCCAGACTTATGGCTCAGAATTGGGTCACGAATAAGAAAGAAATAAAACTGATACAAACAGTTGTGAAGCGAAGCCGTCAGAGAACAACTCAAAGTATTTAATTTAAACGATGAAATTAAGAATTTACAAAAACTTGGCACGACTACCTACCCAAAATACAGAATAAATACTTGCCACAGGGACTGTAATATAAACCTATAGGAAGTAGAGGAGTTGGAAGACCTAGGCACCGATGGGAAAATGACCTCTGAGCTGGAGCAGGTCAAAGTGGCCTATCTTGATGATGACAGTTGATCACTACATTTTATTTCCTTCTTCACCTCCACTCGCCTGCTCATCCATTCTATTACAACGTTTGCTTGCTCTTAGACAGGCAAAGATATTAAGAATTTAGCTTTTGGGGATCCAACTCCCACAAACTTTAGGTCAATCTGTAGAAGTCCAAGATTGGACTGAAGATTGAAGATTGAAGATTGGAGCGGTTCCCCTCCGTGTGGTTTGGATTTATATCACACGAATCGATGACATATCTGAAGAAGCATTCGCCAATTCGTGAGGTCTACGGCCCACACGCGCAAAGGTTTCACGCTACCTCGGTGTGGCGACGCGTGTAGAAGCCAAACCTTGAAGAATCTTTCGTCTAAAAGCTGTGAAGATGATGTTTTCGAATATTTCTATAAATCCCCTCTCCGGCAGCTGCAGCGAGCTATGAAATGTGTAACTTCTCAGGCGTGGTATCGATACACAAGAGATTTCACTTTTGGGCAACTATGGAATAAAATAATTAATACCGATTCACTTTACTTGGAATTATATTTCACATCATTTTCTTCTTTACACTTTTTCCACTGATTTATAGTCCTTTACTATTTATTAATTTTCTCCTTTTATTTATAGATGATGCAACGGTTTTTTTACTTAAATTATTTATCGTAGCGTCGCGTATTCGATGTTTATTTTAAGCGTTTACTAAACGTTCATAAATGATGAAGTCCAATAACTTTCGTAGTTTCAAGAAGTCTTTTACCGAAAACGCGTCTACCCTCTTCGAGAGTTCAAGCCAGAAGAAAAAAAAATATCTAAGAATAAAATCATTGGTTCTTTTTTCTGTTTTGGTTGCTAAGTTACCGTAATACTTAATTCTGATTGGTCCTACATCACAATTTGGGATTTCAATAAACCTAAGCATTTGTTGCATCATCTATATGGCCTGCTTGGTTATTAACTTACGTTGGATTACAGATGGCCATGTTTACCTATTTTGTCCATGTATGCAATATCAGCTTCAAGATATTTATATAACAAATTTATACATTGCACTTTTTTTCGAAGTAGACTTTGGAGTCCTTTTCATTTGGAATCAATTTCGCCTTACTCTTTGTAATGAAGGCATCTCCAAGACGTCTGTAATTATTTGTTTGAAATGTTCAATAATTTTGCATAGAGTGCTGTTGCTCTTTATATATTTCTCAGAGTTCCATGGAAAGAAATTTAATTTATATGTAAGTATATTAAGAAGTGCATTTAAACAGTTGAATAACGCTTCCATTTCATTTATCTCCTTGTATCTACAAAGAACGGGTGTCGTAGAAACATTTCTAGAAATCTTTATCTTAATTAATATGAAGTAAACATAAAAATGGGATTCTACCAAAATAATTCGTAGTACCTTTAGCTTGTATACTGGTAAAAGGAAACTGTAATGGAGGAAAAGTAAGGTGCATGAAAAGATCATAATTTTATTCATTTTATGTGTCTTTGAAGCTTTCCAGGTAATGCTACTTACATCATTTGAAAATTCTCTGAAATTTACTAATTAAAACGTCAAACGTTTCCTGCAAAATTCTTTAGAGAAACAGATAAATTATATCTCATTAACGTAATGAACAGGCAAAGAAGTGGATTCTGCTTTGCAGAGTAAAATGACCTAAGTATATCACATTGGATTGGAGAAAACTTGAAACAAACATAATATAGATAATATACCTTAGAGTGAGTAGATCCAGACTGAAGAATTCAATGCCCCAGCCGGGATTAGAACCTTGGATCTCCCGCTCTCCATGCGGTTGCTCTAAACCATTGAGCTACTATGGCCAACGTGCCGATAAGACATTAAATTCTCCAACTGACTCGTGTTATTCGCGGTAGACCACTAGGAGTTCTCATATGGTATGAGACACGCAACTTTTATGGCGACTTACTATGCTGTAAGTGCTTACGTCCCAGGCTTCATAGTTAAACCATTATAGTGTGGTAGAAATGATTATTTCCATCAATTTAGCTTAATATCCTTAGAGTTTGCCATTGAAGTTCTTGTCCTAGAATTTAATTTCTCTTATATTCTACAGAAAATAATCAGAATGAGCAAAATATGCTTTCTAAAAGCCTACAAATGCAAATAGAAGCATTTGCAAAAATAAGGGATGCGGATAAAGGAGCTGAAACGGAATTTTGTATAAATCAGGAACTAAAAATGAACTAGCAAAAATTAAATGGTTAATTAATTTGGGAAATACTGCAGCATTGTAAAAATAATAAGGGGGTTGTTTACCACGAATATGAATTCTTAGTAATCATTGTTGAAGATTCTGTCAAAGTAATTGCAAAAAACGTGCAAAAAGCTTTGTTATTTTCACAATCATTTCTTGAACAGCTTGATGGGGTTCCAGATATATTCAATATTGTACTATTCCCTGCAAAGTATGTTCGCTTCGCTGAACATTAAGAAGTGATAAATAGTCTATCGTAAATATAACCTTACAGCTGCAGTTCTGCTATATTCAGAACTGCTCTCCTGTTATAGCAGATGTAGATAAATCACATTTGTTCACCTAGCTGGAAAGGGCTGTTTAGAGTTTCTTATTATTTTCTCTGTTACGAGCAGCAAATAGAGAGGAAATTCGATGCAGATATCTCACTAGAACTAAACGTTTCAAAGCCCCCTTGAGGGGAATTTTTCTGAAAAGCTTCATGTCGCATTCTTAAAACACGGGACATTTATATATCTAATTTGCCATTCAACTGACTTTTCAGTTTAGAGAAGGATGCACACACAGACTGGCACACTCATGAAGATATTATCATGAAAATTCGGTAGTTTCTAAATTCAGAGAGTATAGATGCACACGTTTCCGGTAAAATTTTGTTTGGAATACAATACTTTCTGAGTACCAATGTGGATTTAGAAGTGACAAGAGCACAATAGACCAGATATCTGTAATAAGACAAATAATGGAAAAATTCTACGAGCATGGTATAGACTTACACTTCCTGTTTATTGACTTCAAGCATGCATTTGATTCAATTGATAGAGGAGCCCCTATAAAACTCTGCAATGTTTTAAAATGAAACCAAAAATAATAAGGCTAATAAAAATGACAATGGAAAATACAAAAGCCAAAGTGAAAGTAATGACTAAAATGAGTCCAGATTTTGATTATAATGCAGGAGTAAGACAAGGTGATGGATTGTCTGCAACTCTATTCAACCTAGCCCTGCACAGAACAATGGAAAAACTTGATTCTAAAGGTACGATATTCTTTAAGTCCAGTCAAATATGTGTATATGCAGATGACGTAGTGATCGTGACAAGAGAAAAAAAAAACGTTAGTTGAAGTTTATGAAGAATTAGAAAGAAGGTCTAAAGAAATAGGATTAGAAGTAAACTACATAAAAATGACAGCAGATAAAAGCAAAAGAATAATTTCAAATCTAGTAGTTAGAGACAAAACATTTGAAGGGGTATCCAAATTTAGATATCTAGGAGCACTTGTAAACAATGATAATAATTTAAACGAGTGCATAAAAGAAAGAATCCAAAGTGGAAATGCAGCATATTATGCAAATTTATCACTATTAAAAATAGGTTTATTAGTAGAGAGACAAAATACAAGATTTATAAAACCCTGATAAGACCAACAGTAACATACGCTGCTGAAACTTGGACCCTAAACAATGCAGATGAAGAAATACTTCGAAGACTTGAAAGGAAAATATTAAGACGAATCTTTGGACCTGTAAAAGATAAAGACCAATGGAGAATAAGAAGAATTAATAAATAAGCAAGATATTGTGAAAGTTATAAAAGCACAAAGGATAAGATGGCTAGGGCATAGAGAGAGAATGACGGAAGATAGAATGCCAAAAAAAAAAAAAAAAAAAAAAAAAAAAAAAAAAAAAAAAAATTGAAAGGAAGATTGTATAATAGAAGAAAAAAAGGAAGACCGAGAACAAGGTGGTTAGATGATGTAATGGAAGACCTAAGAACGATCGGAATCAGAGGCTGGAAAAGTAAAGCGGAAGACAGGGATGTGTGGAGGAGGATCGTGCAGGAGGCCAAAGCCCACCAAGGGCTGTAGAGCCAGTAGAGAAGAAGATACAATACTTTCTCTACTTGTTAGACATTTAGTAAATTAATAAACAGCTTAAAGACTTAATTTATGTTCTTATGATTTTCCATTGAATAACTTATATTTAAAAGCTAAGCTTTAAATATACCTTACAAAACTGGAATGCAGATATATCTGCATGGGCAGATCTACAATTTATACCTTAATTTATGAGATGATCAAATAGTTATAGCTCAGGATTACGAAGGTTTAGAATTTCTGAGTAGAAAACTTATTGATGAATATAATAGATGCAGGCTAGAAATTAATTTAAAGAGAAAAAAAAATCTATCATTTGGAGATGAACAGAAAGACCAGTTTTAGAAGACGGCATGGAATTTATCAAAACAAGAGAGTAGGCATTTAGGAGTGAAGATAAATTCGATATACAGTCAAGAAGAGGACATTAAATATAGAACTCAAAAAGCCAAAACAACAATATACAAACTGGTGGGAATTTTTTTGGGACAAGAGTATAACTTTAGAAACCAAATTACAGATATACAGAGTGTTTCGAAATGACACCGAACGAATATATATATATAGAAGTAGTTGCTCAGCTTCTATGTGACACACATAGATAGCTTTTACCGCCAATAGAGTCGCATAAAAAGGATCCAGAATGAGTGTGGATTAAGCAGCTACAGCAACAACGCCACGTGCCTCACGCTATCGAAGTTCGCAGGTAGGTGACACACCATGTCTGCTGTAGCTGTTTGTAAACATACTGGCATACTCCACGCTACTATTAAGAATTTCTTTGGCTTATGAAACAGCAATAAAAAAGCTATTCCTTAGTTATTTGTTTACGGAAGTTAATGTTAGTGTCATTGAGGACGGAAGCATTAAATGATAAAAAGGACAGAGAACAATATCAAAGAATTGTAGATAAAGTTAACCAAAACAACGTGCCTTATGCAATGAGATGAGCATTTTATTTCACAGTTTAATAATACTAAATAAAACATTTGTAACTTAAAAGGAAGCTGTGGACTTTACAGTAACTGGTGGAAAGCACTGTACAATTAAGATCATAGCAAAATGAGCAACCTTGCAACTGTCCGAGGCGATACCAACTTTTTCACAAGTAACTGTCCTTTGCCCCAAGATCTGAAAGTGAGGTTAGGGTCTCTGTTAAAGAACAAAGAGTAATGCTTTTGTTTTCGTGGCGGGTGCGTCTCAATAACAACTTTTGAAGTTCGCACACCAGTGGTTCCTCCGCTGCCTAACCACAAAATCGTGTAGTATTTAATACTGCTTAAAAGTATACCTAACAGAACTTCGAAGCTGCGACACCGAAATTCGGACAAGTTAAGTTACAAACTGCGCCACGGTTATATTCGAAACAACCTGTATAAATCAATATTTAGAAGTGGTAACTTACGGAGCAGAAAGTTCTGACACTTAATAGGAATTAACTACAGAAATGGGCTCTTTCTGGAGATCCACCATACACTAAATTAGAAAAAATATTTAACAAAGTGCTAAGACAAACCATAAAAGTTCAAAATTCAATTTTTTTATTCGATATAAAGAGCTAGAATTGTACTGTATGCCCACGACAAGAAGGCCAGAGGAGCTTCAACTGTTTATCTGCTCCGGCAGTGGATCTGTTTGCTAATCCTTGTTTCACATTAGCTTGCCCGGTATCTCTTAACGGTCACGTGACCTTACTGACTCTCATTGGCTGCTATTGTAGTATAGAGTGTTGTGCGGTAAAAATTAGTTCGTTATTTAACATGGTGATATATCTTTATATTGTCACCCGGGCGCTGGAACACCCTATGGAAGCAGCTGAGAGCGGAAGACAGGGGAGGTCCGTGTTAGCCACGCCTCCTCCTCGTCCGTCTTATAGTGGTGACAGGGATGGCTGGGGAAAAAACATGATTGTGCGGTCTGCTTCTCTTCCACCTGTGTTCTGGAAATTACGGGATCTTTCATCTACTGGAACCTTCCTGTGGAAGCCAGAAGGCGGCGATATTCCTATAAAAAGGGGCTGCCGGAGCGAAGTGAAGTTAGTTAGTCAGTTAGTGAGGAGACAGTCACAGTTCTTGGTGTAAGTGTTAGTCAGTGACGTGTTAATGAACGAGAAGATTGTGCAACGGAAGACTGTACGTAACTGTGTATGAGCATCGGAGTTGATGTAATCGCGAGTACAAGTGAAATTGTAACGGACGAACTGGTGAATTGTAATTGTGTGCAGTACGCAATTCTGTGTAATTGGCAAGAGTTTAACTGTAAGTCGGTGGAAATAAAGAACAGTTTTGAGTGGTGAAATTTGACTTTTCATTTCACGAACCCACAAAGTCACAAAATGTTGGAAGAGAATTGTCAAATTTATGTTTTCGTAACTGTTTTAATGAAATATAATATGCAACAGAGTTGATTTATCTGTAATGCATGTTAATTCTTAAACGAAGTAAAGAGGAGGTTCCTTTGCTCTCAAGCACATGGCACGATAGCACGTGATTTAGCGGTAGTGATGACATATTTGTTTATATGACTTTTATCACTAACCTTGTTTTGAACTGGATTAGTCATATATCGCCATTCGAAGGAGTGTTGTGCCGACTGCGAGAGCTAAATTATTTTATTGATCGTTTATTGCGCGTGTACTTATTATATGTATAATGGCAGAGTCTACCGCCAGTTTTTCGCTGAAGCATCGCAAGGGAAAACCTTTACAAAGCGGCGAAAAGATAATTGTGTTGCATGTGTTTAATGCACTCACAGAGAAGAATCCGTCTTTGTCAGTGAGAGAAGTCGAACAGCTGTGCTCTGAACTTACAGGTGTGAGTGTTAGATCCGTAAGAACATTGTGACATGAAATTGAGACAACAGGAAAACTTACCACTCCAGGGACGATATTGCTGTGTGGCGAAGACGTTATTTAAGGACATTCAGATTGTACCAAGATACAAGTCGTAAAATATACTACCTTGACGAGACTTGGATAAATGAAGGACACACAAGTATGGCGTGACACAACTTTTAAGACTGAAAGACAAGCATTTTTGCAAGGTATGTGTGCTGGTTTAAAAGATCGCAGTGGAAAAGGCCGAAGGCCTTTCATTGTAAACCTGTTTCAGTTTCATTGCTCATTTATTCACTTTCAACATGCTCAGTTTCATTATAATTCATTATTTTTGCATGCCCTGATATTCTTATTTGTATGATTTTATCCATCTTCCTGGCAATTATTATGACGTTTACTGCAGGTTTAAATGTGACGGGAAGGCACCGCCTATGGCCTATGGCGCGAAAGCATTAGCTAATTAGGGTGAGGGGGAAGGTAGTTGCACGCGGAGTTATACATGTCAGTGGGGCAAGATTATATGAAACAGAGATTAGGAAATGAGTGAATAAGGGTGCATATGAGTCACTCGTGCTGCCAGATCTAATGTATAGGTGAGCTATGTTACAGCACTTGTGTATTTTAAATGAGCCTTCCATCCTTGCCATACTTGGAAGGCGAGCATACAGGCCAAGGAGACAGCAAAGGCATTATGTTGCAGATTCCTCCAGCTTGCCTGCTTGTTCTGGGCAGTCAGTACTGGCTTGGCCGCAGAATGCCTGTGATAGGTTTACCAAAACAAGTTTTTGAATGGAACCACCTAGCAGAGGAAGACGTGGTGGACCTAGACTTATATTGAAAGAGGAATGAGCGAATTAGCTGTGGAGGTATGTGATTGGGAGAGAGAAGGGACGGGGAAGACGATAAGAGCTTGAACTTTGGACAGAGGAAGTTGTTTTTACATTGTAAACCTGTTTATAAACAAACTAAGACTTGCATTATGATATCAAGAAATTTCTGTTAAACTGTGGAATCATTTGTAGAACAATACGTCGGACTTTTCCTAGCTAAATCTTTACAACCAGAAATGCACTTACAGCCTTACAGTCCCACCGCCTTTGAATATGTATTCAAACAGTTGAACATCTAGTGCTTGCTTTAACTTGCTTGCAGAGATATAAGTTTTGGCAGTATTGAATTTGCCGGGTCACAGCACTAAGATCTAACTCTGAAATAGATGTGTATTCCTCCGTGGAGAATGTTCGAGAATTAATCCACGAATTCATGTATTATTGCGAAGACAATGCATTCGGGATTTACTGCAAACTTCCGGGCAAAGTTAGTTCTGGCACAAAGTGCATCTGCTTATGACCTGTGTCCCACTTTCAGATGTATGTTTGGAGAACTCCATAAATGGGTCAAGTCTGAATTCCACTACTCGAGGCTGCGGTAAACGACGTAGGGTTTTGCAGACTCTTTTTCCTTAGTAGCAAGCGATATTTATAATTCAACAGCTCTCAGAAAATTTTAGAATTTAATAGACCAGAGCTTGGCTACCTTGAAAAGGAATTCCATAGATTGAAACTACACCATGTCTTGAAAATTTTAGACGATAATAATGTGAGAAATGGAATTATTAAATTAATAGAAAGTATATATTTTAATAATTTTAGTCAAATAAAATCTAAGTTTAACCAAAACACAAAGTTACAATAAAAACGGGCAAGACGAGGCGATTCCTTAGGTCCATTCCTATTCAACATTGTTGTATAGGATGAACATAAAGTTTCGATCCATTTTAGAGAAAATATAATATTAGATTCAAACAAATACAGATATTGTAAAGCATATGACATGGGAACAGAAAATCCATGAAAGTTTTTCCTTAGTCTCATTCGATATGACCGCCTTGCACTTCTATACAGGATTCCCAGCGATGCACTGCTGCCTTAAACACTTTGTTCAGCATTGTAGGTGTGATGTTGCGCACTACCTACCTGATACGCCCCTTAAGAATGGCAATTGAGGTAATTTTAACGTTGTAGGCTTGTGGTTTCACGTATCCCCATGCAAAAAAGTCAACAGGTGTCAGATCTGGGGAACGTGGCCCCATATGCGGTGTGAACCCCTGCCAATCCAACGACGTCGGAATGTGATATACAGATACTCCCGAAAAATCAGTGCGAAATGAGGAGGAGCTTCATCCTGCTGGAAAACAACAGTTTCCATAATGCCATCCTGCTGTAATTGTGGTGAAGGAACAGTTGCAGCATATCAAGGTACAATATGCTTGTCACTGTTTGTTCTCCAAAGAGGAATGGCCCATACACCTTCGATTTTGTTAGCCCCAACCACACATTAACTTTTGGGGTACTTTGTTCCCACTCCATGATTTCATTTTGCAGTTCATCCGCCCACACTCTCCAGTTGTGTCTGTTGACCATGGTACATGTGTGGAAGGTGGCCTGATCGCTAAACAACAAATTCTGCAACAAATTGGCTTCTTCAACTGGCCTCAACAGGTCGTAACAAATTGCTTCGCGACAGGCGTAGACTTCCCGTTCCGGTGGATGTCGAATTTGGAGGTAATATGACCGTTTTTTTAAAGTGAAATGCAGAATCTTCCACACTCTATCGATTGTGGTACAGCCAACTCTCCACTTAACCTCCTGGTTGATGCTTTCGGACTTCTTGTCACAGCATCGCTTACCTCATGCAGAGTTTCATTGATCACCCGGGGTTTCGGCGACCACGCAACGGATTCTTAATTCTCGGGAACAAGAAAAAGCCACTTGGTGTGAGATCTCAAAGCTACATTCCCTTGTTTTGTCAACTACAACTTGAGATGAATGAGCTGGTGCATTGTCAGACAGAAGACGAACAACTTTGGATACCATACCGCATCGTTTCTTAATCAGAACTGGTCGTAACTTGTCCAGAAGATTGCAGTAGTATCTGCCAGTGACGGTTTGACCCTTGTAGCAAGATAATCTGTAAGAATGACCCCAGGACAGTCCCAGAAAACTCAAAGCATGACCTACCCAGCTGACTTTTGCACCTTTGCCTATCCGGAAAGCGGGAATCAGCATGTTTTCATTCCATGCTCATGGCCTTTGTCTCTGGATCACACTGATAGATCCAGGATTCATCCATGGTTACCAGATGATCGAAAGAATCGTCTTCATCCAGTTCCAACAGCACCAACCTCTGTCTTATTAGATCACGCCGTGTTTGCTTTTGAAAAGGGGTTAGCAAACGTGGAACCCACCGTGCAAACACCTTAGACATGTGCAGTTCGTCATAACTAATTTTCCACACACTACCATAACTAAGACGTGTCTCATTCATGATCATTTGGATGGTTGCTCGTCTGTCTTCCAGTATTAAACACTCCACTTTCTTCACTGTGACAGCTGACGGTCTACCAGCTCTTGGCTCACCTTTTAAACCTCACAATAGTGTCATACGATGGGCAATCATTTCTACAAAGAGCCGTCATCACATCGTGGATTTCCCGGGCAGTTTTGCCCTTCAAATGCAGGAACTTGATCACACTACGAGCCTCAATTTTATGCAGCTTGCACCTCATTCAAATCTGGCTTTCACTGTAATAATAAAAAAAGGACTCAAATCACTGAAAGTACCAAAATTATGTGCCGACAGATCAATAATGACAGTGAAAAAGTTTCATCATTCTACCTTAAAAATTACCGGGTGCTAATTAACTTACCCCCTCGTAAGTGTATTTTCTCCATCTTGAAGGGGCATTGCATAGTTTGGAACTAATCATGTTTTACACATTTTAGTCTGTACTAATGTGACAAATGGAATTATTAAATTAATAGAAAGTATAAGTTTAGTCAAATAAACTCTAAGGTTAACCAACACACAAAATTCCAATAAAAGAAGGTAAGCCGAAGTGACTCCTTAAGTCCATTCCTGTTCAGCATTGTTATAGATGTAATAATTAAAGAAGTAGACATGAATTGGGGTACAGTATGAGGCGTAAAATGATCAGTGTTGTATATATTCCTTGTGGGAGGAACGGAGAATAATCTGCAAGTACTTTTGTACATGTTCCATCATAAATGTCAGAAGTTTAATATGAAAATCTCCATAAACAAATGAAATGTTTTAACTGTTAGTAAAGAACCGTTGAGATGCAAATTATAAATTGGAAATAAAATTGTAAAACATGCTTAAAACATTGTTTTCCTTTACAAAACGTTCACATTAGCTATATTGTTATGAAGTAATGCATATCATTAATTAAAAGACGATAAAAACTGCAGAGAAAAAGTTGATTATATTAAAACTATACCACGAAATAAAAATGTAATTTTGATAAAAACAGATAATACAGCATTATCAAATATGACCGCAACAAAACTCATGTGCATACATGTATTAATTTAATTTATACTGTCTGCGACTCATCTGCTTTGTTTGCAAAAGCGCATTTTATCCTTTTATAAGCCTTACCTAGGAAAAACTGATATTTTGGGGCCGGACGTTAAAATTACAAAGAGATTTATAGCTGGGGTCCCTTAAAGGGATGCGTAGCTTGATGGCAGCTTCGGAAAGTGACGACGTGTCCCACTAGGAGAACTTGTTTCGGAAGTAGAGCACGCACATCACTTAGTTCGTATCCGGGGGCATTAATGCAACCGATTGTGTAGCCTGAAATTACGTGATGTTTCTCAGCTATGCGGCGCTTCAACTCCGTACCTCAGATCCAGAACTGAAACTGTTTCTTTCGTTCAGCCTTCATCATGAAGAAGTACTCATAACATTTTCCATTCATTCAAAAAGCACATTTAGTCAAAGTTTTAAAAAATATTAAATCATTTTTGTTTTCTATTGCTACCTCTTTACTTTCTTGTTCTATTGGACCTGATAATAAAACAGAATTACTAGAAGAATTTCATATTACATCTTTCATTACTCATAAAATCAAACTGCATGTACATAGGTAGTCTGAAAGGTTTCCGACCTGCGAGAGCTGTTCAATAAAAAATGATCACAATTTTTTTTGACAACGTACCTTTACTCACCCTCATAATTTTGATGGTCCTTCTCAAAGTAGTCTCCCCTGAATGCGATGCACTTGTCCCAGCGTTTCTGCCAGCCTTCAAAGACATGCTGGGAACCATTTTTGAGAGATCCTTCAAAATCGCCTCCGCAGCCTTCACCACTGCTTCTGATGATGGGTAATGCCTCCCACGAAGGCGTTTCTTCAAGTTAGGGAATAGAAAATGTCACATGGGGCTAAATACGGACTATAGAGAGGGTGAGGGATGTACTTTACGTTGATTTTTGTAAGATATTCAGCAACAACTTTGGCAATATACGGCCGCGCGTTATCGTGGTGCAGCATCCAGCCTGCTTCACGGAAATGTGGTCTTTTACATCCTGATATGGACTTTCAATGTTTTGAGGACATCCCTGTAGTATTGTCCAGTCACTGATGTGTGTGCAGGTACAACATGCTGATAAACCATTCCATGTATACCAAAGAATGAGATGACAATAACTTTCCCAGCAGAAGCAACCACTTTTGCTTTTTGGGTGGTTGGTGATGAAGGAGATTTCCAGACTGTCAAAAGGTGTTGTGTTTCTTCACGACAACGCACGACCACACTGCAAATGCGACGAAAAACATCCTACAGGGATTTGGCTGGGACGTGTTTGGCCACCCCCGGTACAACCCTGAGCTCGCTACTAGCGACTTTCATCTGTTTTTGCATCTGAAATCTTTACTTGGCGGTCAACACTTCAACAATGACGAAGAGCTGAAAGAAAATGTTTCCAACTGGTTGAAGACACAGGCGGCAAACTTCTATGAAGAAGCTATACAGAAACTTGTGCCCCGCTATGACAAATGCCTGCAAAATTCGGCAGTTAATGTGGAAAAGTAGTTTAAGAGTTGTAGAATTTTGTACCATAAATAATTATTCTGTATCTGTACACACTTTAATTTTATTATCAAACAGAGCTTACTTTCTGGACGTACCTCGTATAATGGTATCTACTTTATTTATTTGTATTGGGAAAAGTATTGAGTTAAAGATATGGGGTTTTTACGGTTATGTTAAATAAATTACTATCTCCTTCCACGTGGATCGGTTTTTAGCAAAATCTGAATTTTTGTCTTAGCGAGAATAGCATTTATTGGCGCTGTCACACAGCTCTTAAGGGGAATACAATACGACAACACCGCAGTACTCCGATTGGTTGCTTACCTAGAATCGCTCAAGGACAAACACCTTCCCATTTGAAACACATAAGACATATTTGTGACGCAAAATCTGCAGGAGTAACACTTCAGCTTTCGTGTACGTACCATACATCATGTTGATATTCTTTTTTCTATCCAATTATTTATATGTATGCCCGAGTATCGGAACGAATATCTTGTATGTGAACGTTTTGTTGTTATAAACGGAAGCAATGTTATCCTGACATTTAAACTGTAACGCTCAACAAAACAAATATCTCCACGATTCATCGCTTGTTTAGCAATATTCATATATGTATTGATAACGGATAACAGATACCTGAATGCCAGAGCACGTGGCAGCTCAACTCTACAAAAATGAAAGAACAAATGAATAAGAATAAAGGCGCTCTTCAGTTGGGAAATATTGACAGCCATTGAAATTAAAATCAGGCTTCAAAACTCGTAATAACTGAGCATCATGTATCTTTTTCAAGCGATCGCTTACCTTTTGTTTTTGAAACGTGGGAACTTTGTTTCCTGTATTAAGCTTTAGAAATAACACAAGAATTTATGCAATACTTCGGCTTTAAATTTATGAAAGATGGAAACTAATCCAATATATTACACTGACATTAAGTTCTCTAAAATGTTACTACACACTCTAAGCTTCATTGAACACAGTTAAAGACTTCTAGAAACATTCCACTGCTAACTTTTTCAAATACAGAATGATTTATTTAGAAATGACATTTTTTTTCATTGTTTCAAAATGAATTATGCTAGCGACAACCTTTCATACCTAAAATGTAGAGCAATTACAGGAGATTATTTACCTCTATAGCAAGTGTTGAAAATGCCCTTCAACCTGAGTAAGACACAACTCAACACGTCGGTCAATTCAATTCAATTTTTTTTATTCATGCAATTTAACATTCTGTTTAGTTAACTCGTGTGCACGTCGGCCGACTCCTTTGACGACAACACCGTTTTACAACACCGGCCTTCTTTTTCCCAGACTGTTCTGCAAGGTTGCCACTTTTCTCAATACGTCATGGGTATCGTACGATGTTTCGTCTAAATAAATTATCTTATGTCCATTACTGCGAAAGTTCCTTAGTTTTGACACACACACACACACACACACACACACACACACACACACACACACACACACACACACACACACACACACACACACACACACACACACACAAATCTCCTTTAAGAGGCCGCTCAAATTGCAGTGCCCATAAGGAAAATCACAAATTTCTTGCAAATGTACAGCCAATTCGTCTAATCTGGGCGCTTTCCCTTTTGCATAGAATCTATAAATTTCTCGACGAATTAAATCGCATGTGAAGTTATCTACTTTAGAGAAACGTTTCCTTTTTATGTTTTCACACTTGATCGGAGTCTTTGGTATTCCTTTCGTCCCAATATTTCTTACTGTATTTCTGTGAATACCCAGAATTTATCATCAGGTTCATTGCACGACCCCTTACCAAAATTATATTTCAGCATATATTTATATGTGTTCAAAACAAGCGCTTGAATTTGCTTAGAAAGAGTTCCCGTTATAACTTTGTTTTTTGAGGCTTTTCCAGTAATATAACCCGGCCCTATTGTCATAACTTTGATTATTTTCACTTGACTGAAAGTTATCTACTACTTCATTTGCATTTATCACTGCATTTCCCTCCCACGGTCTCCACATCGTGACACACAAAGAATTTCTGCACGTAATGAAACAGATCAACTGGAAGATGGAACGTTGGCAGCTGAGACTCCACGTGGAGTAAACGTGCGACTGTCATTTCAAGAAAATCAGGGTTGCTATTGATCCCCAACGACAATGTTCCAGTTCTGAAGTGTGGAGACAGTTTTTTGACGGTCATTAGTGGGCGGCCGGGGCAGGTTCCTTTGAGTCGGAAGTGCACACTCGTTGACTAGACAGACTATACATGTTGTGGATTCGTCCAGTATTTTAAAGATTTAAGTATAATATTGTGAGAGCTAACAATAGTAATTAAAAATTTACATTGTACATGTAGATTAAGTTTATATATTGTAAAATACAAGTGAATACTTCAGTAATGCAAAAACTCATCACTTGAGTAATAACATTTTTCAATTAAAAATTGCTTGAGATGTTTTTTGAAGCGCGGAAAGGAATTTATATTTTTTTATTTCAATAGGTAATTTGTTCTAAAATTTAATGTTTTTATAGTAGAAACTATTTGCAAACAATTTTTTGTTATGTGGGGTTATATGTAGTTTTGCTTAATCTTTTGTGTTATGACAGTGAATTTCAGAATTTATGGTAAAATAATGCATGTCTGTTTCATATAAATATATACAGGGCAATGGCAAAATATTTAGTTCTTTAAAGAACGGTTTGCAGCTGGCAGTAGAAGGTAAATGAGAATAATTCTAATGACCCCTTTTTGTAATTTGAATATTTTAATAGCTTCACTACTATTTCCCCACAAGGATATTCCATATGAAATTAATGAGTGAAATTTGGAGAAATACATGGTCCTAAGTGTACTTCCATATTACTGGCCACTCGTAGGATGACCCTGCTGTCCTCCTAGCTTGAATCCCGTGTGTGATATGCTTCGGATGTTTTTTTGTAATTTACTTCCTCCAACGTTAAGTCATATTGGACGATGAATGGAATGGATGAAATGATGCTCAAACCGATAGTATATATCCACGTGCAATATAGTCGGATATCTTCTTCCTCTCTTCAGTTGTTTGTCCCCTCTGAGTGCCTGATGGTGGTTAGTATAGCTCTTAGCACACGGAAGATATTCTATGGTCTATAGCAGCGCTATATATGCTATCTCTGTAAACCAGTGAGCTAAACATTTGTGAACTAAGCAGTAATAGTGACAATAATTTCCCATGCGTTTGTATTCTATTATTGTTCTATATGTGGCAGTGCAATGTATCACTGACAATCTATATTGTAACCGAAAGGACAGTGGCCTATACTTCAAGACACTTTCTACAAGCCTTATACTTCTAGCTTTTTTACTTTCGATGTAGTAAAATATTATAAATAAAAAATAGAGATAGAATAAATAAACAAAACTGTGGCAAATATTAGAAAGTAGTATTATTAATGCAATAAAAGGCATATATACAAATACAACTATAATAATTGATACTGGGGATAGGTTAACAGAACAAATGACTACCAATACTGGACTAAGACAAGGGCGTAGCTTATCACATACTCTTTTTAGTATATATGGACGATATTCTAAATGAATGGAAGATATTAGTAGACCAAGATATCAAAATAAAAGAAAATATTTATATTTATACCCTGCTGTTTGTGGATGACCAAATAATGATTCATCGGAATGAAAATCAACTGCAAAAATCAATGTATATTCTAAACAATGTAGCACAAGTGTATAATTTTAAAATGTCAGAAGAAAAAAATTATGACTTTTGAAGGAACGTATAATGTAAGATCAAAAATTGTTTTAGGAAATGAAATTTTAGAACAAACATGGAGTTTTAAATATTTAGGATGTAACATAAGTTTTAGAAACAATGCTAATATAGAAGTAAAAATAAACAAATGCCGAGCAATATGTGGGACAATTCAAAGAACTTTTAAAAACACAGTGAGAAAGGATACAAAAATGGAAATGTATAAGGTAATGGCTGTCCCAACTTAACTATATGGAAGCGAAACCTGGGTGCCAACACAAAATGGTTTAAATAAAATACAGACAGCAGAAATGAAATTTTTAAGAAGTGTTAAGGGTTGTACAATATTGGACAAAATAAGAGATGAGAATATTAGAAAGGAAACGAAGGCAAAAATGGCATGAACATATATTAAGAATGGAGGATGGAAGATATCCAAATGCAGTATTAAACTATAATCCAAAAGAAAGAGGAGACAGTGGACGACCCAGGAAACAAACGCTGGAGAGATCTATGAAGCCAGAACGTGCGATATGCCTAACCCATGGAGTGAAGAAGAAAAAGAGGAAGAAGAAATAAAAAATAAAAATCATTAAATTATAATATGTACAGAACATGTCTTGAGGTAAGAAAATAATATAATAAGATTCCATTTAACCACCACAGTTACAGAGGAAAGTCAAATAGCCTAACCCGCCCAATACTGCACGACCTTCCCCCTGTCGATATATCCTCAAAAGAGTGATACATCAGTATTTTGGCTAATAATTTAAATAAAATCCTAACTCTTGTACATTAATAATTCTGTGTCACTTTGTTAAAACAAAAGACTGTTCTCCGGCCTTAGCGTTCTGATTTCCGCACATACCGTCTCTTAGAAACGCACGCTCGTTATGCTGTCAGCGGTAACGGATTTGCCCATTACAATGTCCACAGCTCATAAATGTCATCATTCTGTTGAGCCAGGCCGAACTAAGAATGTTACGCCTATTGTGTTTAAATTATCTGAAGAAGAGACTCGAGTGAAGCTAAAGCGAGTTTTGCGTCCTTTTTAAACGTAATATATTGCAGAATTGAAAGTAGTTTGGAGTTATATTCCATAGAAGTATATTTTGCATGAAATATTATTGCTACAGCCTTTGGCACTAAATCATAAGCCTTTTACTTTCCTACTTCATATGTATACCATTTATTATTATTCTTTTCAGCTTTTTATTCTTGCCATTGTGATATTTCACATGGTGCAGGTGGACCAAATGTCGTCTAGCCCTAGATTTTAGTGATTAATGCCCCACTCATATCTCTGTTTATGCACAGCAAGGCGTGGAAACTATAGCTTCATGTCTAACCATTAGAGTTGTATTAGTGTAATATCACTACAGTTTTGATGATCTGGAGAAGATCTAAACTGGAAAAGAATTTAATATATGAGGGCTGTTCAATAAAGATTGATCACAAATTTTTTGACAACGTACCTCTACTCATCCTCTTAATTTTTATGGTTCTTCTCAAAACAGTCTCCCCTGAATGCGATGCACTTATACCAGCGTTTCTGCCAGTCTTCAAAGACATGCTAGAAACTATTGTTTGAGAGATCCTTCAAAATCACCTCCGCAGCCTTCACCACGAATTCTGATGATGAATAATGCCCCCACGATGGCGTTTCTTCAAATTAGGGAGTAGAAAAAAGTCATGGGGGGCTAAATCCGGACTGTAGGGAGGGTGAGGGATGCACTTCATGTTGATTTTTGCAAGATATTCATCAACAACAATGGCAATATGCGACCACGTATTATCGTGGTGCAGCATCCAGGCTGCTTCGCGAAAATGTGCTCTTTTGCACCTGATATGAACTTGCAATGTTTTCAGGATATCCCTGTAGTGTTGTCCAGTTACTGATGTGTGTGCAGGTACAACATGCTGATAAACCATTCCATGAATATCAAAGAATGAGATGAGCATAATTTTACCAGCAGAAGCAACCACTTTTGCTTTTTGGGGGTTGGTGATGAAGGATATTTCCACACTGAGCTTTGCTGTTTGCTCTCAGGATCAAAATGATGTAGCCAAGTTTCATCAGCAGTGATTACGTTCGAAAGATGTTCCTCTAACATCAACTTTAACTGCATGCAGACCTGCATGCGAATGTCCTTTCGTTCGGGAGTCAACAGTCTTGGAAGCCATCGCGCACAAACACGTCTCATGTGTAATGTTTCTGTGACCAACGTGTGGGTGTCACCCAATGAAATGTTCAGTATTTCAGAAAGTGATCTTAAGGTAATTCGTCGATCCTCTCTCACAATGGCAGCAGCAGTGTTGATGTTTTCTTCCGTAAGAGCAGTAACTGGAGCACCGGGTCCACCATCATTTGAAATTGACTGTCTCCCCTCTTTAAACATTTTAAACCACCTTCGAGATGTACTCTAGGGAAGAACAGACTCTCCATAGGCCTCCTGTAACATTGTATAGGCCTCAACTGAAGATTTGTTGAGAAGAAAGCAGAACTTCAAAGCCGCACATTGTTCCTCGGGTGTTACCTCCATTGCAGTGGTAGGTGGTACTGAACATGTCTCAACTTGCCTGGTTCTCACAGGCGGGAACCAGGAGTACCAACAATGAAACCACTACCGCCTGTTTGTTTCGCATTAAGGTAACAGAATATAATAGGATTGAATTTTAGAGCAAACATTATGGCCATAAAAAATTATGACCATTCTTTATTGAACAGTCCTGGTATGTATTTCTAGTTTCAATACAAAATAGAATGCCAATGAAATTACTTAGGTACACATATTTAATAAGACAACACTTAAAACCGTAAGTGTACTTATTTTTAAACTCTACACTAACATTTGAAAGCAAATCAATCCACCTGTGTAAGTTTTTGTTAAAATATACTAGAATTATCACCCTTTCGGGGTCAAGTCTACTACATATAGAGACCAATATGCAATATCAGCCTTAACTGATCGGTTCCCCTCCTTGTGGTTTGGATTTATATCACACGATGCGGTGACATATCTGAAGTAGGATTCGCCCCGTCGAGAGGTTTAGGCCCCACATGCGCAAAAGTTTCGCGCTCCCTCGGTGTGGCGACGCGTGTTGAAGCCAAGCCTTACCTTGATGTAGAAGCGATGAACCTTTCGTCTAAAAGCCGTGAAGATGATGTTCTCGAAGATTTCTATAAATCCTCTATCCGGCAGCTGCGGCTAGCGATGATATGTAAAACTTCTCAGGCGTAGTATCCATACAAAAAGGAATTCACTTTTGGGCAAATATGGAATAAAATAATTAATACCGTTTCACTTTACTTGGAATTATATTTTTCGACATCATTTTCTTCTTTACATGCGACTTCTTTCACTGATGTTTAGAGGCCTTTACTCTATGTTAATTTTCTCCTTTTATTTATAAACGATGCAACGGTTTTTTACTTAAATTATTTATCTTTGCGTCGCCTATTCGATGTATGTTTTAAACGTTTACTAAACGTTCATAAATGATGAACCGAAAACGCGTCTACCCTTCAAACCAGAAGAAAAAGATTAAGAATAAAATCATTGTTTTTTTTTTCTGTTTTGGTTGCTAAGTTACCGTAATGCTTAATTCTGATGGGTCCTACGTCACAATTTGGGATTTCAATAAACCTAAGCATTTGTTGCATCATATATATGGGCTGCTTGGTTATTAACTTAAGTTTGAAACGGTACTCTCTACCTCGAGTTGATTGATTGGCTGTTAAGGAATATCTAGAAGATAAATTGTATGTTAAAGGAATGTATACTTGTATTAGAGCAAATATCTTGTGTGTGCAGTGTCGAGATTGTTACGAGCTCTGAACGGTGTTGGGAATTTTCTCTCCCTTAGGACAGCTGACCGCAAGCATAAATCATAAGGCTCTCACCCCGCGTTTAGTTTCAAACATAGTTTGGAAGGAAGGCGACATTTTGGGTGGTCTAAAGTGAGATTCTCGTAACTGGGACTCCATATGTGTTCTACCGACCAACTAATTAAAAATAATGAGCTGAAGGGGGAAGCGAAGTGTCATATAACCATCTTGAGAAAAAGACAATTCTAAAGTTCAGTCGGTGGCTGAGGGTCGACCTAGATCGTCGTGCTAACGCGCGCCGACAGATATCGCGTTTATTAAATCAGTCGGTGGGTGAGAGCCGAGCTGAGCAGTCGTGCGACAGCACGAAGACAGAAATCGCGTTCATTAAATCAGTCGGTGGCTGAGGGTCGACCGAGATGGTCGTGCGACAGCACGAAGGCAGAAATTGCGTTCTTTAATGAACAGACGAGTAAGCTAAAGAAATCGCGTTCTTTAATGAACAGACGAGTAAACTAAAGAAATCGCGTTCAATTAAAGCTAGTTAGTAGCTGGGTGCTAATCCGACGAGTCGTCGTATAGACACGGGAGTGCAACCACGCGAGTGCAACCACGCGAGTGCGAAGCCTACCATTCAGAGTTCGCCTACCTAACTTGTATTTCGAGAGTTATTAAAATACAACCGACCGTAATATGAGAATTTACCTGTGTTTCTTTCCAAGTACCCTAATTGATCCACCAAGAGCGCCCTGTATCAACAGATCCATGCCACTGATCCTGTATTCATAAATATTAGGACAACTCCGAGAGCAGCCGAGGACATCGATATTCTTCAAATTGTATGAGCGATGCTGACGACCCTAGGAGTCAAGCCCCTGCCAAATAATTGAGCCGAACTGCGTGGCAATACTCACCCGACACCCCGACTTGCCCCAAGTTGAATTACAGATGGCCATGCTTACCCAGTATATCCATATATGCAATATCAGCTTCAAGTAGTTAAATAAAAACGAAACTGAAAGTGTCGGAAAGTGTCCACGTAATTTTGTTCTGAGTGGGTCTCTTATTTGCAGAGAAAGTTACTTTATGTTTTATTTTATTTACTTTATAACATGCCTGACCTTCAGATAAACTACGAGTTGAAGTTGTGGCGATATATTTTCTCCACTCGCAGCAGATAGGAAGCACGCAGACTGTTTGGAACATCCAGGTCGAGATTTGATTAAATAAGAGTGATGAGAACTGTTCTCAGGTGTAGATTTTGGTGACAGAAATAAAATTTTATATGACTCCGATTTCGTAATATATTATTTAATTGTATAATTTGAATTACAATTCACTCGTTAACTTCAAAACATTGATAAATCCTTATTTTTAAGTTAATATTTGTGGCAATATAACAGGTCGTCTCGTTTCTCGATGATTAATCAGCCCTAAAGTTGGGAGCCATCTTTGTGACCGTCCATCTTAATCATTGCATGTTAAATTGCACTTATTGATGATTGAATTTGATTAACTATATAATTTGATTATATAATCTAACATCAACTCGTCACTATTACGAATTCTGAACAACTCTCTTTGAAGGTTATTAACTTTCCTTTACAATTATATTCACCGCAACATTTCTTTTCATCGCCATGAAACAAGACTGAAGAACATATATCTATCTCAAGATAATCGATTTTTCGTATCGTTACTCCTCTATTAATTTTGTGATTGGCCGATGTACTGCTACGTCACCGCATTACATAATACAATTATTACTACTGCCAATCACAAAATTACACATATATTTGTTTTTAATATTGTCATTACATGGCCTACTAAGTCATATCAGAAAACAATATTCATATAAAAAGTTCTACCTGAAACATATCGTTACAAAGTTTTATATATTTTCTCATAGCATACAGCCAAAATGTAGTTGTCTATAAACTGTGACCAATTGTGTAATTAAAGCAGTCAGCATTAATATTACAACATCCAAGATGCAGTGGCGGCTGGTGGATTAAATTATTGGTGGTGCACAAATGAAAAATAAAATACAGAGTAGTGATGACTCACCTATTTATACAGATTCTCTGCTGTACTCTCCTTAGACCTGGCGAATCTATCGATAACTTTTGCGCTGAAGTCGCTGATCTTCATAACAAAATCTCTCTCAATTGAAAACATTGCTAATGCTGACAATCGGTCCTGTGACATTGTGTTCCTAAGGAAAGTTTTTATTCTTTTTAAAGTTGAGAAACAGCATTCTGCTTCAGCGGTATACATTGGCATAGTTAACAGTACTCGGAGGAGTTTGAAATATTCGCTGAATGTAGTACATAAATTTTTTTCCTTATTGAAGTCCATCAAGCACAAAGCGCCGGACAGTCCCCGAAATTCCTCTCGACTGTATATTACAGTCAGTTTTCTACGAATTTTTGTTCCAATGATAAAAGGATAGAACCTTATTGTTTCTCTAAGGGAATCCTCTGGAAATGTCTTAGAAATTTTCTTGATGAAACAAAGTTGAGGCTACCAGATGCCCCGTGAAGCTAAATCTGTCCTTTGCTTCTCTAAGAATGTCACATACTTCAAGAGCTTCTCTTCTTTTCACATCATGATCTTCTACTCTTCTCCTCTTAATTGTAGTTTCTTCGTGTTCCTCGATATCCACACTATTTCTTACCTTTTGCACTTCTCTTTTAAATGCGTTTAGCTGGGCGATGGCAAATGTTGCATTGCAGTCTCGTTTCTGCAGCTGATTGTACAAAATGTTCACATGTGGCATGATCTTTTAGAATAAAGACAGCAAGAATACAAAATTATAAAATTTCAAAGTGGCCATAAACCCAGAAGCCTGAACAAGGGTGGCGTTGTTGTTTAACAGAGCTCTCTTCTGAATAACCTCCATGCATTTAATTAAATTCTCCCTGTGTTCGAAAAGCAGAGCACACAGAAGCTAAACCTGAAGGTCACGCTATAGCCGTTGCTAAGAGTAGGAGGAGCTAGGTTTATAAACCTCCATTTAAGCAATGTATAAGAAGCCACTCCCATCTTTTCACCTTCCCGCAATCCCCTGAGAGAGCCTACATTTGGGCGAAACCTTAGGTTAACTCTTCACTGCAAACCTGCGGCTCCTACAGTTAATCACTGTTTATTTCGATTTCTACGGTCATGGGCAGCTACAGACGATAAACGTAATTGAAACATGTTTGTATATAAAACAATGCAAACAAGTACAGCTTTAATGTGCAATATGCACCTGTTGTATATTCAGAATCAGTGGGTGTAGCGCAAACCTGCAACTTTATGGAGGAACCGCGCATGCCAAGATGTAAGTTGTACATATTATTAATATCCGATATGTTTTCTGTCTTTCCTACGCTGTCGGAAACCCAAATCATCAATTACTGCAGCAGTAATCAGGGCGGTGACGTCACACGCTAACCTGCTTTTCGTTCGGGGGCATGTTTGGCGGTTAGCTGACGTAGATACGTCACACCGCCACTACCTGTCTTCTCCTGCTCTGTACTGTCGTGACTCCTTGGGACGCCTGCTGTCTGTCTTGTCTCGCGCCATCCTTGCTCCCGATGATGCCCCCCCTTGAGGCATAGGTCCAAAAGATCAGTCTAGTCGATGTGGCATAGAATTTTAACCTACCATATCCTATATTCCCCTTGAAATTACAAGAAATATTGCAATAATATAGTATGATTATTACAACGTGAAGTAGATTGGAGTAGAGAAATTTTATTTACCACTTCTGGGCATAACAGTGGATTACTTTAGTCACACACTCGCGTTTAACACATACGAGTACTGCAAAGCTCAAAATGGACACTGCAATTCAGCGCTATAGATTCGCTGTCTGTACAGAGCACTTTTAATACCGATATCATACCTTTAGGACATGCTGACTTCAAAAGAGGTTTGGAATTAGCAGGTACAAGACAGCATTCTGTCCGAAGGCACACGAACTCTTTTCATTTCCTTTTGGCATGTAAATTATATTGATATTTGGTTGCTTTTTAAGAGAACTGTTTGAAGAAGTGCTCATTTTTTATGCCCCAGAAGCAAGTTTGTGAACTGATAATGAAGCTATCTCTTTTAAAGGGGAGTCCGCTTTGATATTCTAAAACCTGCTTGTACCTTATGTCCTTTGTACTTCAAGGTGATTATTGTCTTTGGAAAGTACTAAAACGGACGGCAGTATGCCTGAGAGAGAGAATGCTTTTGAAAAGAAAATTGGAAATGACTTGAACAAGTCTTTCTTCTCCAGGTTTTCCTGTCTCTTTTGTGTGAAAAAGGAATATCGCAAATATTAATATCTGCACTGGAAAGGATGTTAGTTTTTTATTATAAAAATTATTCTACCGTACCAGGCCCTTCAATCAATCTGTTGATTTAACAGATGGTTGACTCAGATGGTTTCGTTTGTGGCTTACATTCACCGGGGCAGCGCAGTGCTAAGGGTCCCGTGCTTAGGGTTCCGAGTTTGATGCTCGCTCTGAGGTTGGCGAATTTAAGTTGGCCCTATCCACGCCTTCACCTCTGGCTAGCACATGTGAAGCGTCCCCTATGCCCTGCGTGGTTCAGAGTCCAGGGTGTAAGCTGTAGGTCCTCTCACCTCACCGCCATCCTCACTAGAGGTAAAGTCTGTTTTGTTAACGCGTGTGCAGTTCGATCGCCTCTTTTGGCGAACCCTTATAATCGGTACACTCATCTAGAGGAGATTGCCAAACATAGGGTCCACTCACCAGTTATTCACAACAAAGAAATCCCAGGGTTGTTATTTGCAGATGACTTAGCAGTTGGTTCTATATCTGTTGGAGATCTGAGAAGGGCAATTGAAGCAATAAATAGTTATTGCCAAAAATGGGGGTTGAGAGTAGAGAGATTTGATTATTTGGGGATGAGACTGAGCTGTGAGGGTAAATGGACTGAACAGAAAAAGTTGACTGTAGCAAAAGGTAAAATGGCCATGAGTATTGTAAGAACATGTTTAAGAAAATTACCTGATATTAATGTCAAGTGGCTGGAAAGGATCTATACTGCCATAGTAGAAAATAAAGTGTTGCATGGGGCAGAGATATGGGGAGTGGATGAAGCATGGGAAGAGATGGATATTATTAACAGATCTTTCTGTAAATATATTTTGGGATTACCGGTAGCCTCACCCAATGGGGCAGTACAATTAGAGTTGGGAAGACATTCAACGAGGGTTAAAATTTTCTCAAGGGCATATTCAAGGAATATGCGGCCGCGCATTATCGCGGTGCAGCATCCAGTCTGCTTCACGGAAATGTGGCCTTTTGCGCCTGATATGGACTTGCAATGTTTTCAGGAGATCCCTGTAGTATTGTCGAGTTACTGATGTGTGTGCAGGTACAACATGCTTATATACCATTCCATGAATATCATAAAATGAGATGACCACAACTTTCCCAGCACAAGCAACCACTTTTGCTCTTTGGAGGTTGGTGATGAAGGAGATTTCTACACTGAGCTTTGGTGTTTGCTCTCAGGATCAAAATGATGTAGCCAAGTTTCATCAGCAGTGATTACGTTTGAAAGAAACCCGGATCTTCCTCTTACATCAACTTTAACTGCATGCAGACCTGCATGTAAATGTCTTTAGTTCGGGAATCAACAGTCTTGGAACCCATTGCGCACAAACACCTCTCATGTGTAATGTTTCTGTCACCAACGTGTGGGTGGCACCCAATGTAACGTACAGTATTGCAGAAAGTGATCTTAAGGTAATTCGTCGGTGCTGTCTCACAATGGCAGCAGCAGTGTTGATGTTTTCTTCCGTAAGAGCAGTAACTGGAGCACCGGGTCCACCATCCTTTGAAATTGTCTGCCCTCTTTAAACATTTTACACCACCTTCGAGCTGTGCTGTAGGGAAGAACAGACTCTCCCTAGGGCTGCTGTTAACGAAAGCAGAATTTCAACGTTGCTTATTATTCCTCGCATGTTACCTCCATTGCTGCGGTAGGCGAAACTGATCATGTCGGAACTTTCCTGGTTCTCATAGGCGGGAACCAGCAGTAGAAACAATGAAACTACTGCAGCGTGTTTGTTTCACATTAATCTAATAGAATATAATAAGATTTAATTTTAGTGCGAAAAATTATGACCGTAAAAAATTATAATCATTCTTTATTGAACAGCCTAGTATATGTGACTGAGAAGAAAATTTTGGTAATGAGAAAATGCCTGAGAAGTAGCCTATCGACTAGAAAAAGCTGCAAAGAACCCAAGTTCGTAATGGGCGGTTGGCAAGAATCGAGCCCATGATCTCCTGAGTATTAACTTCACGCATTTCCATCCTGCTTGGTTATGGTTATTCCTTGAAAATATTTTATAATCGTCCCCCAAATAGATTTCAAGATCACAGTTCGTTATAACTCAATAAGGTTAAAATGTCAGGCATTTGAGGTCACTGATATAAAATCGCAGAAGTTACAACTTCTGTTTTACAAAAAAACTTGCGCGCGTGCAAGTTGGACAGCAAGAAAAACGAAAATACACAATTTTACTACGTTTGCGAATGATAGAGGCTTTCCCAGGGCGAAAACTTCGTCATTCCTGTAGTATCTCTTGGGACATGGGTTCTATGCAAGTACACAATTTTAATTCTTTAATCAGAAACGATGCTCATTTGTTATGACTATTAATTATTAAATTTCCAGCAATGTAAACTATAATATCACAACAGTTAATTTATTTGTAGAAAAATGGCATTATAAAAAGTGTAATATTGCTTTCCTACAATCAAAAAGAGGTGAAATGATGAATAAACTGTTCGGCATTCCCAGGCCACCAGGTCAACGTTTTTATATTACAGCGTGTGATCGTGGGGAAAAGATAATAACATTTGTTAATTATTAAATATCGATTCACTGATTATTAATACTGCCAGTGCTGTCTTTTTATGCAATGAATTGGAATGCCTTGTTGACAGATTTAATTACAACACAAATACAAAGCAAATAAATCAACACTTTCTTACACAAGGTTTACAATGCGTGAGTACCCCAGTGATGTAAGCAGATTCGATTCGCTTTTGTTCTGCTTTTGTCTTCTGTTTTCTTAGTTGTCAAAATCACAGTGAAAATCGTAGCCATGTGTTTGTTAGACATTAAATATTGCCAGAATGAGTGCTATTACTGTCACAATATGTATTAAATAGGGGGAGTATTGTCTTCCACCCAAAATAATATATTGTCGCGTCCGGCGGCCGACAATAACAGTGCAGCGCGGAGATAAGGAACAGATGTTCCGCGCGGAGATAAAGAGCCTGCTGAAACACATAAATATAGCGTGGAGATAAAAGGCTTGCCGAAACAGATAAAGTTAGATAATTAGAAGGTTCTAGTGCTGTCTTGTTTGTAACAGAAAGTATCGATAATTTCTCGAGGAGTGAGCGGAGCTATATAAGCAGCCGCAAGTCATAAATAGAGTCGAAAAGGAACCTGATAATACTGCAGCTGTATTTTAAAAGTAAATTCTTTGTTTGTGCGTGCGGCAGAAGAACTGGAAGATTGTAATTGTATCTGTGACGTAAAGTGTATTTCTACGCAATAAAGAACATTTCTAATTTCTGCCAATTGGACTTTTAAACCCACAAAATCACTAATATATAAATTTCTTGCGCATTTCAACAGCCTTCGACCTCAAAAACAATTTACCATGGAAGTGAAGAAGGATGGAACTCTTCCATTCCTGGACATTCTTGTTTCAAAAAACAGCAACGGTACACTGGGGAATGCTGTATAGAGTCTGTCTAGTGAACGGAGTGCAGTTTGCCGCTCAAAGGAACCTAAGCCTCCCGCGCCCACTAATGACCGTCATAAATCTATCTCCACACTTCAGAAATGGAACACTGTCGTTGAGGACCAATAGTAACCCTGATTTTCTCGAAGTGACAGTCGCAAGTCTACTCCACGTGGAGTCTCAGTTGCCAAAGTTCCAACTTGCAGTTGATCTGTTTCATTACGTGCAGAAATTCGTTGTGTGTCACGATGTGGAGACCGTGGGAGGGAAATGCAGTGGTAAATGCAAATTAAGTAGTAGATAACTTTCAGTAAATTGAAAATAATCAAAGTGATGACAGTGTGAATAACTGGGCCGAGTTATATTACCGGAAAAGCCTCAAAAATAAACTTTTAACGGGAACTGTTTCTAAGCAAATTCAAGCGCTTGTTTTGAACACATATAAATATATGCTGACAAATAATCTTGGTAAGGGGTCTTGCAATGAACCTGATGATAAATTCTGGGTATTCACAGAAATAAAGTAAGAAATACTAAAACGAAAGTAATACCAAAGACGCCGATCAAGTGTGAAAACTAAAGGAAACATTTCTCTAAAGTAGATAATTTCACATGCGACTTAATTCGTCGAGAAATTTATAGATTCTATGCAAAAGGGAGAGCACCCACCTTAGACGAATTGGTTGCACATTTGCAAGAAATTTGTGATTTTCCTTATGGGCACTGCACTTTGCGAGCCCTTCTAAAAGAGCTGGGCTTCAAATACCGCACTTTGAATAAGATAAGGTTTATTATGGAATCCAGTAGCATTGTAACTTGGCGATATATATATTTGTCAAAACTAAGGACGTTTTGCAGTAATGGACATAAGATAATTTATGTAGACGAAACCTCGTGCGATACCCATGACGTATCGAGAAAGGTGGCAACCTTGCAGAAAGATCTGGGAGAAGGATGGTCGGGGGTTGTAAGACGATTATGAGGGTTCGTCAAAGGCAGCGGCCGACGTGCACACCAGTTAACTAAACAGACTTTATCGCAAGCCTACACACACCGATTTCTATCTGAACGCTCATAGTTTCCATCATAAGTCTCAACGACTGGGAGTTCTCAATACACTGGCCCACAGAGCTTTGTCTACCTCTGATCCCATCCACTTAAAACAAGAATTACATCACCCGAGACCACTTTCCGTCAAAACGGCTACTCTGAATATGACGTTGAAGCCTCGATCACTAAAGCCAGGAAAGGGAAACCAGTAATACAGTAAGCGTCAGATAAGCCTACCGCTACAGCCTGCATCCAGTTTACCGGTAATCTATCCGGCGGAATCAGCAGAATTCTCGCCAAATACAACATTAAGACCATCCAAAAGCCACCTCCGAAGATTAAACATCTGTTGAGACCAGTGAAAGACAAACTGGACTTCCAAGTTCCGGGAGTGTACCGCATTCCCTGTGAATGTGGGACACCGTATATAGGACAAAGCGGAAGGACCATCGCTACTAGAATAATCGAACATGAACGGAGAATTCGTTTAATGTAACCTGAGAAATCTGGGCTGGCAGAGCATTGTTTTGATAACGATCATAAAGCCAACTTTTAGGAGACGACCATCTTGACAAAATGTACCAGTTACTGGGAGCGGAGAATTAAGGAGGCTTTGGCCATTTCCTCCACGCTTAATCGTGATGCTGGATTTCAGTTCAGCTTCTCTTGGAAACCGGCCTATAAAATGGAAATCCGTCGATTTATGAATTACAGATCAATGCAGCTTGATAATCAAGTTAAGTAGTTATGTTTCTTTGACCCAATTAATTTTCTGCACTCACGCCAACTCCTGACCTGGCATTTAATTTACTAAAAACAGTCTTTTGTTCAGTAATGCGAATTTTGATAGTGTTTTGTGTTTGTTTATATTGGTGTTATATGCAGTGATAATTTGAGGTTATAGCATTTATTAAATATCCTGATGATGGGAGGGATGCACACCTCCGAAACGTTCATTTCTAATCGTCTTTTCACCTGGCTTGCTGCCCGAGAAAAAATTGAGCATTTCTGGAATTTATTTTTATTTTCTCATAAATTGCTCTTAACATTTTTCTGAAAAAATAAGTTAAGTCATATCGGGCGATGAATGAAATGGGTGAAATCATGCTCAAATGTGTGCAGGATCTATAGAGCTTAGAGTTACCCAACATCCATCCTTCAGGATAAGGGGAAATCCTGCAAAAAGCCTTATCCAGGTAACTCGCCTTGACCGAGATTCGAACTCGGGACCTCATGAACGTCGGGGGATGAATGAAATGAGTGAAATGATGCTCAAGTGAGTCCAGGATCCGTAGAGCTTAGAGCTACGGACATTTATCTTTTAGGATAAGGGAAAACTCCGGAAAATGTCTTATCCAGATAACTCACACTGACTGCGAATAGAACTCGGGACCCCATCTACGTTACAGAGGCGGGAGTGTGTCTCTGTGGTGAACAGGAAAATAACTCTCGTTCTTCTCTTGGTGTAGGACACAGTCCTGTTCACTTATGGTCCTCTACTACCCATTACTGGGTCGCGCCGTGGCTGAGTGGTTAGACCGCTCGACTCTCACCAAGGCGGCCCGGGTTCTATCCCAGACGGCTGCAAACGGATACTTCTGGGGGACAATACGACGCTGAGGCGGATTTTCTCCAGGATATCTGGATTCCCCCCTCCGTCTCATTCCTCCGGTGCTCTATCTTAATCTCATATATCATCAATGTCACCGCCTGAGGTGCCACATGCAGTAAAAGCGGGCATTAAACACTAAACACTTCATTTCTATCCCTTGTACCTTTTTAGACGTCGGGTAAAGGAGCTACAACTATAGAGGGAGAATGGGTAATTAGGTCTGTTACCGGAATGACAGTGAGGAAAGCAGAGTAACGGAAAGAGGGTGATGTGGATGAAAGGAAAGATGATATGGCCAATTGATGGAAGGATGATCCCGGAGAAAATCCGCCCAGTGCCGCGTTGTCCACAACAAATCTGACTTTGCGGTCACCTGAAATCTAACCTGAGCCGCTTTGAAGAGAGTCAGGTATTTTAACCGCTTGGCCACGGCGCGGCCTCTGAGGATATCCCATACAGAGTTTCAAATATATCAGCCTATAGCCAGCCTTCACATCACGTGTAGTTCCTAGAATTACTTGAGAGAGCGTTGAGCCGTACTGACCTTTCAGGTGACCAGCGCTGCGATCGTTTCTTATCGGGTCTTATCTGGACGATTAGAAGAGTGAAATATTAGTAAGTTGACGTCTCCGCGTCGGAGGGGATCCTTCCCCTTCAGCTGCCGTGGTGCGGGCGCTGCGGAAGCCTAGCACTCGTGGTACCTCTGACGTTACTAGAGGAACCTCGGGCCGAACTGCCGAGCCCCTCCCTGATTGGGAGTTGTTCGGATTGGGTTGGACTCGAAGGGGCAGTGGTTCCCGATACCCGTGGGAGATCGGGTACGTCTCCGGACGGGGTTGAGCGAAGCCATATATTCCCGCTTGCATAGCTAGTAGAAGGTGTGCTAGATCACCAGGCGGCTCTACCGAGGTCTACTCGGTAGCCTTCCCCTTTGGGGTTGGCGCGCGTAAGTGGCGTATCCACTTCCATCCCGTCTTGAGTCCACAGGACCAGATGGGAGGGCTTGTTAGTCTCTAGGTCTTGCCCTATGGAAAGCCCAACGGAAGTGCCGGGCGCCCTTTTGGGACAGCTTTGTAACTCCCTGGTATATATATATATAGTAGAGTGACGTACAATAAGTTACGAAACACAAATAGAGCGATTGGAAGCTGCGTGTGTCTATAAGATACATGTTTTCTCGCGCCTGCCGATGTATGACACATTGCTGTCCAGAAGACATGATTATATCTGAACAGAGTTTACATACACTGGATTGCCGTGTATGTGCGATAAGTTGAGGTACGTCTCTGTGTGCTGTCAATTGTTTCCAATACGCCTTCTCGCTCTGCCATGCAGTACCACCTTACATAAAGATCAAGCGTTTTATCCGGGGAAACGACCGCAAAGTGGGAATTGTGACGGACAACATGGCGCTGGGGTGGGTTTCCTCCGAGTACTCCGGTTTTCCCCACCATCATTCCATCAATTGCTCCATCGTTCATTCATCCCAGGCGTTGGGCAAACCCACCAAACCTGATCTCATCTATCAGATCAATGTGCTTCGGCTCCCTCACTCTGAGGGATTGGGATTTCATTACGGAGGGGATTCAATTACGTAGGCCATCATGCTGTGCCCATTGTTCCTATGCCCCCAAGTGGAGCACCTCCGGGAGGAAGGATGAGGTGAAGGAGAGAGAGGGTGGCCGACCCAAGGCGCCACGACAGTACAGAGGGCAGGGTCCCTACAGTTTACTAGGATAGAGACTTCCTCCGACAGGCCAGGACAACGACCTCCCTCCCCTACAGCGGGATGGCAACGAGCCCAGCAGCTGAGCCCTGATGGTCCCAGAAAGGCGATCTGAGCCCCAAATGTCCGGGGCTGGCGGTCACGAAACGATCCCAGCAGAGGAGCGGAGACCGACAACAAACCTACCGGAGGAGGAAGTAGATTTCCTCAGAATATATCATCCTGCCATGCAACGCCGAAACACCCGCCGACACTTCCACTCTGAAAGAGATCACCAGATAGGAGATGATATGAAATGGAGGGACAGGTAATTCGGGGACGTAATTAACCTACCTAGCATTCACCTAGCGACCCGGGAATACCCCCGAAAAAGCCATGGTTCAGGTAGGTCGACCACGCGAATCGAACCCGGGCCTCCCGAATGCGGGACAGAGATGAAGGCCCCTGAGCCATCCCGCTCGGTGATCTGAGGGAACCCAAACGACTCCTAACACCAGAATAGGCGAGAAAGGGTCATATAAAAAGTGTTTAAGTATTTTATAGCGAAGTACTTCAGAAGGAATAGGATATTTTGTCATCGTCATGCTTATTTCTTCAAAGAAACTCATCTGTCCATTTATTTCACTGTCTGCCAACACTGCTTTTACCTAATGATTTATAGTTTTGTAGCTATTTTATTTGTAGTTTTAGATATCCATACAGTTTCTTTAGATGCACAAGTAGATTTATTCTATATTATTTATTATTTATTTATTTTCTCACCTTTCTTCTACATACAATTTCATTGATACATTGACATTTGTAACATTTCTTTCACACAATAACAAAAGACATACTCACTTCTAATATATCCTGTCTACCTGCTTGCCTCAAGTCTCGGTCTAAACACACATAACCCCTGATTTTCCTCTCCCTTGTATCCCTCGTTCTAGTTTTCCAGCCCTTATTTGTTACTTATTCTTCGTCAATCTTAACCATTTTCTCTAACATTCCCTAGGTATTCACTTGTATGTCTGACATTGTTTTATCCTTTTACCATCCCGTAGGGGAAGGGATGCGTCCCCTTCAGCTGCCGAAGTGCGGGCGCTGCGGACACTTAGCACTCGTGGTACCTCTGACGTTACTAGAGGAACCTCGGGCCGAACATTCGAGCCCCTCCCGTAGAGGAGATGTTCGGATTGGGTTGGACTCGAGGGGGCAGTGTGTTACCGAAACCCACGGGTAAATGGGTACTTCCGGCCAGGCTACGGCCGCCCGAAGGGGGTAGAGGGTTGCCTGAATAGTCCCGGGTACTATCCTGCAGAGCTAGTAGGTGAGCTAGATCACCATTCGACCGCACCGAGGTTATCGGTAGTCTTCCCTGCGGGGTTGACGCGCGTAATTGGCGTATCCACTTCTATCACGTCTTGACGTTGTGCTCAGCGGGGGGGGGGGGCTTTTTAGACTCCAGATATTGCCCTATGGAAAGAGCCCCGGAGTTTCCATCGCTCCCGGCTAGAAGGGGGCGTTGGTCCTAGGGGTTCAGGTCTAACGGGAGTATAGCCTCTGAGCTTAACTATCCTTTACCAATAACTTTTTCTTTATTATTAATACCTCCCCCCTCCCTTAAAACTGTCCCAATTTTGTTGCCAAGGTTGTTCTCTCCATATCTTTGTTTGTTTGCAATAAAGTATACTATGTCAATCTGTATCCTCTTCTCCACACATTGGACATTTCCCTGTATCCTTTTCATATCTAATACCTTTCAAATTTCTAACTCTTGTCCTTGTCCAGGCAAATCCTCCTCGCCCTGAATTATTACACACAACAATGTACTTCTCCCTCCCCCACGGCCGTGCCGTGGCTCAGTGGTTAGACCGCTTGGCTCTCACCAAGTCGGCCCGGTTTTGATCCCAGGCGACCGCAAAGTGACACAACATGGCGCTGGAGCAGGTTTTTTCCGGGACCTCCGGTTTCCCCCACCATCTCATTCCATCGGTGCTCCATCTTCATCTCATGTATCATCAGTGTCATCGCCTGCGATGCCATATGTAGTAAAAGCGGGCGTTACACACATCTATGTACTTCTCCCTCCCCCACACTGTCTTTATTTCCCTATATGTCCTCAATGATCTTTTCTCCCTTACACTGGTAAATATAACTTGGCTATCTAAATCTTCCAGCCTTAATTCTACCTCTTTCCAAAAGTCCCTATAATAATACTCCTCGTTTCTCCAAATATGTCCCATACCTATCTGTTCCATCAGTTCCCTTGCTTTTTGCGCCACAAGACTCTCCCCATTTGCTTCTCATCTGCAAAAGAAAACATTCCTTGATAATATTGTTTTCCTCCAAATTAGCAAATTTGTATAGTTATTTCAATGTCCTTGAGGCAATTTTACCCCTTGTTGAATGTCTTTCCAACTCTAATTGTGCTGCCCCATTGGGTGAGGCTACTGGTAAGCCCAAAATATATTTACAGGAAGATCTGTTAATAACGTCCACCTCTTCCCATGCTTCATCCACTCCCCATATCTCTGCCCCATGCAACATCTTATTTTCTACTATGGAAGTATAGACCCTTTCAGCCATTGGACATTAATGTCAGGTAATTTCCTTAAACATGCCTTTTGCTAGAACCAATTATTCTATATTAAGGCATTATATAATACAAACACTGCTTTTCTAATGCCTCTGTTACCCGTTTTGTTTTAAAAAGTCAGCCCAGCATATGTCCCAAAGCTTTCATTTTTGGCAATCTATATATTTTTCTGCTCTGAGGTGGTCAGAATACAATTTTCACATCTGGAGGTCAGCATTGGTGCTTTATTATTATAAACGTTTGATCTTATTAGGGTTATTGCTCTAAAAGCTATTATGTTTGTATTTTATGTGAAATTTAGAGGTTACATTCACTTACGATATAATGTAAGGTATGAATAGCACATTGTAAATTATTTTACAAATTTGCAATGTTTTATATACCTTAAAATTGACTCGGTTACACATGTGAGCGTATAGAAATGCTCTTATGTTAATATTAGTACAGGCAAAGATTAAACTTTTGTCTCCTAATGTTAGAATTTGATGGTCGTACTTTTGAAGCAGTTATGTCGTTCTTCCTTAAAAACTGCGAACTGCTGATAAATACTCTGACGAACTGAGTCGAGAGGAAGCAAGAGTGGTGGAAAGAATGCGTTTAGAATAAAACGTGGAAAGGATTACCATCAGCTACCATCTTTAAATCCTTCTCATCTAACCAGAAAGATTCTGTAGATTTCTTTCTCATATCTTATGGAAAAGAAAAGAATCGGAAATGAATGGAAGATTTGTGCTAAACGATGAATCGGTGCGCATACCTAACGACTAGATTAAAAGAAGGCACCACCGTAGAAGGGGAAAAAATTTCGAAGGATAACGTTAGACTAAGAAGAGGAAAGAAGTTTAAATGTGCAAAAAAAAAGCTAGGAATTCTGTTCGCAGAAAAACGTGAAGTATGCATTTTTATAGGGTGGCTTCCAGTATAACACATTTACCATTTTCAAATGCACAGTGTAAACCAAAAAGTCAGGAATTTCATTTTCTTGAGGTGCATGACATGGTTAATATTTGAGAGGTTATTTTCCCTTAACAAGGCATTAAAATTTTCTGATTTAACACCAAAAGCAAACCGTTTTTATGCTTCTTACTTTCTGAAATAAAAATAGTAACATGCAGATGATTAAATGCTTTAGCTGCCAAAAAAGTTGACCCAAAATTAATTGGATTATTTACTTTTAAATTGGAATTAGTTTTCTTTCTTGTGTGAACGAGAACAGGTTGGTTTAACCTTAAGTTATTCTTTTGTTAATTTCACTTTTTTAAAAAAAAAATGAATGTAGCGTTTGAATACTCTATTTCTCTACTAAAACAAATGTGTAGTAGAAAAAAGAACAGCGGTTTTCAGTTGTTTTACAGAGTAGAAAATACTCATCACTGTAATACAATACGAGGTACGTACAGAATGTAAGTTCCGTTTGGTAATAAAATTAAATTGTGTACATATACAAGAAAAATATTTATGACACAAAATTCTACTACTCTTAAATTACTTTTCCACATAACTTCCGAAATTTTGCAGGCATGTGTCATAGCGAGGGACAAGTTTTTGTATACCTTCTTCCTAGAAGTTTGCCGCCTGTGTCTTCAATCATTTGGAAACATTTTCTTTCAGCTCTTCGTCATTGTTGAAGTGTTGACCGCCAAGGAAAGATTTGAGATGCAAAAACAGATGAAAGTCGCTAGGAGTGAGGTCAGGGTCAAACACGTCCTAGCCAAATCCCTGTAGGCTCAAAAACTGAAGTGCACTACCCATCCGTTTTGTTTTGAGTTGCTCAGTAAGAATCTTTGGCACCCAACCTGAGCAAAGTTTATGAAATTTCAGTTCTTCGGTAACAATTTCATGAAATATTGATCGTGAGATTTGGGGAAATTCCATAGTGAGAGCGTTGCGGTTTTCCTGGATCTTGTCATCAAGCGCGTGAACCAGTTCTTCTGTAACAAAGATGGACGTCCACATCGTTCTTCATCGTGCACTTCACTACGTCGTTCATTGAACTGTTGGAGCCATCTTCGCACCATTGTATCACTCATCGCGTTTTGTCCGTAAACATCGTAAATTTTCCGATAAGTTTCAATTAGTTTCACTTTCCTAGCATTCAGAAAACGAATCACATATCTGATTTCACAAGCGGCGGGATTTTCAATAAACACCGACATTGTAAACAAGTACAACAAAGCGCACGTGACTGACAGAGATCTCACAATGGCGCACGTTTCTTCTCCTTAATAGACAGCGTCCACCGCGCAGGTGCCGAACTGCAATCGCAGTGCTGCAGCGGAGATAAAGTGAAACAGAGCTTGCTTTCTGGACGCCCCTTGTATTTTTGATAATTTATTTAGTTCAGCTTATTATAACATGTGAACATTCGAAATCTTACGTTTCTTAACTAACAAACTTCAGTTATTTTCGATGTATGAAACAGGTTTTTGAAAAGACAAATATTTTCATTTTTACAAGGCTTCTTATCTGTCAGGTTTTAGACAGCTGCAGAATTATGGGAAACCTAATGCTGGGAGTACACGAACATTGTACACACTACAGAGCGTCGCAAATTGATGTATACACTCTTTGAACTGTTATTTCTCCACAGTAAAGTGAGACAGAAATATAGTTTTTCTAATGTTTGTTCCGAAAGGCACTGGAGAAGCATAATAATACGTTTATAGATCTTCACGTCTTTATAAGCAACAATGGCAGCGAGATTATCATTCGAGGGACGTAAGTATTTACTGAAGTGTTATTGGAAAGTGGAGAATGCTGTTAGAGGGCAGTGACTTTGCATAGTTGAATTTGGAGCACCACCATCAACAAGGGTAACAATAATAAGAATTCGAGACAAGTTTGAAGTCGATGAAACGGTGCAAAATGTGTTGAAAGGTTGGTGCGGAAGAAAGAGAAGTTCCACTGATAACCGGAGTACTATTGCAGTCACGCAGCTTTTTGCAGTCATACACATCTTTTTAGGAATCAAAATGACGTTTACTTCCAACAAGATGGGGCTCCGTCTCATGTTAATGTAGGGAATTGTCTCGATCGCACATTAAATCAGAGATGGATAGGACGAAGAGAAGCTGCTGTGGAGTTCCCGCTACGATCTCCTGATTTAACCCCTCTAGGCTTCTTTATTTGGGGAACTGTAAAGAATACGCCACAAAACCACAAATCCTGGAGGAACTGAGAGATCAAATTGGACATGCTATCAATGACATTCCAATAGCAATAATGCAAAACATGTGTCACTCTGTTCATCGTCGTTGTTGAGAGTGTAAAGTGGCAGGAGGTGGGTTTTCTGAACATGTACGGGCTTAAGAAATAAAACAAAACAAAGTGTACTTCCGTCCCATTTAGTTTCGATGGAATAACAGTTCAAAGAGTGTATACATTAATATGGGACACTCTGTAGAAAATACTTAGGAATTGGTTAGCATCACATACAAAGTTTCTCATTATTAAGTAATTTTACATGGGTTACGTAAGCAATATACATTAATGAAGCTAAATCGTGTTTCTTATGACCTTTGCACATTCAAATTTATTCTTCCTTCTACTTTCCCACGATTAGCTAATGTACGGTATATCTAATGATGTCAAACAAGCCCTAAATAATATAAGGCTAAGCAGCAAAGTTATATAAACACCCCATCAAGATAGGTGCACATGCCTAGGTAATCCTGAGTGTATCCATCTATTTGTCGATAAAAATTTACGTACACACCAGATGTATTAACTCCGTTACGAATTCATTTTAGTCCATACAGTTATAATGTGAATCTTACAATTATCTTTGGCTATATTTAGATAAATTATAACACTAAATAAGGAATTATTTGACTTCGTAGAAAGCCAGTGAAGGTGAATAAACACATGATGTTAAGAGAGAATGGGTGAAGTTATGTAAAACATACTAAACCATAATTATGCTACGTTAAGTGTTGACAGAAAGCATTTTCAATTGAGGAGCAAAATAAACAGTACATCTAGTAAACATATCCGTGCTAAATGAATTTTGTTAACAACAAATTAAAGTTTGTCTGACGTGAGTGTGTTATTTTGTTAGACGTAATGTAAATGGGGATGGTGATTTTGTACAACAAATAAAGCAGAGAAGGAGAGAGACAGAGAGAGAGAGAGAGAGAGAGAGAGAGAGAGAGAGAGAGAGAGAGAGAGAGAGAGAGAGAGAGAGAGAGAGAGAGAGAGAGAGAGAGACTGATAAAGTGTTGGGGTAAAGAAGAACCAAAGTTACATAGTCCTTTTTTCAGACTACACAAGTACCACAATAAAAAACTTGGCGAAGTGACTCATCATTAACAAGTGAATTTGGCAATTTCACTGTGTCTGTAAGATTTTTTCCTGATTTTCCCTAGTATAGAAAAATATTTGGGTGATTTCTCTTCTAACATGACTTTTCTAGCCTCATCAGGGTTGAAGGATTTTTGTAATTTAAGTCCTCTAACGTTAAGTCATATCGAACGATGAATGGAATGGATGAAATTATGCTCAAATGTGTCCAGGGTCAATGGAGCTTGGAGCTACCCGACATTCGTCTTTAAGGATAAGGGAAAACCCCGGAAAAAACTTTATCCAGGTAACTCACCCTGACTCGGGACCTTTGAACGTGAGGCAGACACGCTACCGAGGCGGGCGCATTCCCCCTATAGATGTGGTGTGTAACGAGCGGCAAACTAATCAAACTCAAGTAAATAGTACTATTAACGGAAGACAAATATTCAGATTTTGTAAAATCTGATCTATGAGGAAGGAGAGAGTAATGTATTTAACACAACCATAAAAACCCCATATATTAGCTCAAATAGTTTTCCTAATACAAATAAATAAAGTAGATACCACTATATTATATCAATGCATTGCGACGTAAGCACTTTAATGAATATCATTGTTGGTTGCATGTATACATGAACGTATATTTGAAATTACTCAGAACTGAAACGTAAACATTTGACAAACGTGATAAAAGAAATATGTACTTTGAATAAGCCAAGGTGTTTGTTAAATTTGATGAGAGGAAACAATACACTTCTTGCTAGTCTGGCAGAAAGTGTCTGGTCACATTATATCTTTGTTTATGAATGAGTTCAAAGCAGCATTATTCAGTTAATCTTCCATGAAAAAGTGTATCAGCTGGATCAATGAGATGCGATCCCCTCCCCCCTTACTACTGCTAGAACAATCATTGAGTTAATGTGGGCTCAAATTATGTTGCAAACAAATAATATTTTTAAACTAACTAACGTTGAACGACTTATTCACGAATAAATTGACAAGGAACACGACAAGACTGGGAAAACTGCGTGAGACATCAGAAATACTACAACAGGACGACTTTAGGAAAGAAATAGCACGTAACGATATTTTGGAACCTATCATCATAAAGCAGTACTCAGACGTTGAAGACAATGACAAATGACGAACTATCTCTTAACGTAAGTAACATTCACAGATATACGGATGCACCGCTGGTATTTTCATTGGATTAGAAAGGTAATTCATAAACTATAATAAACTTTAAACTAAATATTTAAAATATTTTCATATCATACGAATATTCATGTTGCAATTGGGAGTTTCACAATTAGCGCAGTTAAAAAACATAGATAAAATAAACATTGTAAAAATCTTGTCTAGTAACCCACTCTAACCCAGGCGGGCAGACTAAATGATGATGAACTTAATGAGACAACTGAAACATTTCGGAGGCCTAGATGCTTCTAAAATATTAGTGATCATTCTCAAAGTAAAATCATACAGACTTTGTACGAAACATCCTAGACTTATTAGGGAAGTCGGATTCAGAATGCAACAAAAATGTAAAAACTGTACATACTAGGGCTGGCCAATAAAGAGTGATCATGATTTTTTTGCGATCATAATTTTTCGCACTCTAATTCAGCCTTATTATATTATCTTAGCTTAATGTGAAACAAACACGCCGTAGTAGTTTCATTGTTGGTACTCCTGATTCCTGCCTGTGAAAACCAGGCAAGTTCAGACAAGTTCAGTATCGCCTACCGCTGTAATGGAGGTGATGCCGTATTTATCAGCCGTATGATTGAGTATGATTTTAACAATGAATAAAATGATAAGTAAATTATAATGAGGAAGTAAGGTGTAAGAATTTAAGATAATGAATATTACAGATGGATAAGTTCATGAAACGAAGCAACATCATTTAAATTCAATTACTAGAATGCGAATAAGTATTTTAACCCAGAGCTATGTAATAAAGTTACTGGTCTAAATGGATGAAAATGTTCCGTCGAAAGGCTGTGGTCACGGGATGGGTCGCTACCTGGGTCATTAGTAGACCGGTCCAAACCTGGCCCAAACCAGTATTTCGGGGAAATGTCCGCGTGGTTGTAGCTCGCTAACTAGAGTTTTTCAGAGAAATCCAGCTGGAGGCGAGGCTATATCTGTTTTGGTAAGGAATGTTAGGTTTTAGCGTCGGTCTTCTAGTCTGAGACGTGATACCGTGTAGACGTGTTTTGCCTGCCGGGGACACAAACGTCGGATTGCGCCGAGAAGTACAATCAGTAATGAGAATCTTATTAAGTGAACAAGATCTCCCAGCAGTGAATTAAGCGGCGAAGTATACTTTCAAAACAGTGTTAGTAATTTATTCCATCGTGATAGATTTCAGCAATTCAGTATAGTTTTAACGTGATAGTGGAAATCTAGAGTAATTCGATCTGAACGCGGCGGCAACTCCTGGTGAACGGTGAGCACGAAACGAACTGAATAGTAAAGCTGATACGATGAACTGTGTTGTTTTTATTTCGTCAACCTATCTCAGGCATACCCTGTAGATAGCGTGGTCTCAGCTCTAATGACTAGCCAGGGCAAAGAATAGTCAACTCATAGAGCAATCTACTAGGCGACCAGATCACCGGGATCCAGGCTGCTAAGGTCACATCCAGAGTGGCTGATACCCGAGACAGAGTATCAGCAGACCCATCGGGGGAGGTAAAAGGCCACAGAGGTAACACGCGAGGAACAATTTGCGGCCTTGAATTTCTGTTTTCGTCTCAACAAATCTTTAGTTGAGGCCTATACAATGTTACAGGAGGCCTATGGAGAGTATATTCTTCCCTACAGCACAGCTTGAAGGTGGTTTAAATGCTTAAAGAGGAGAGACAATCAATTTCAAAGGAAGGTGGACCCGATGCTCCAGTTACTGGTTATTACGGAAGAAAACATCAACACTGCTGCTACCATTGTGAGAGAGGATCGACGAATTACTTTAAGATCTCTTTCTGAAATACTGAACACTTCACTGGGTGCCAGTTTTCCGTGAAGCATTCTGGATGCTGCACCACGATAATGCGCGGCCTCATATTGCCAATGTTGTTGCTGAATATCTTGCAAAAATCAACGTGAAGTACATTCCCCACCCTCCCTATAGTCCGGATTTAACCGGATGTGACTTTTTTCTATTCCCTAACTTGAAGAAACGCCTTCGTGGAAGACATTATCTATCATCAGAAGCAGTTGTGAAGGCTGCAGTGGCGATTTTGAAGTATCTCTCAAAAATGGTTTCCAGCATGTCTATGAAGACTGAGAAACGCTGGGAAAAGGGCATCGCATTCAGGGGAGACTATTTTGAGGAGGACCATCAAAATTATGAGGATGAGTAAAGGTATGTTGTCAAAAAAATTGTAATCATCTTTTATTGAACAGCCCTCGTAGCTCCGCACACTGTCCTAGGAATTACCGATAATCTGTCCCTTGTCTCAGAGCTACACTGTCTGTTTGTTCGCCTCGGCCACGCCTCCTCGAAACAAATGCGGCCGGCAACAATATTAAAATAACAAAAGATGCTTGAATGTAAACATAAAAGCTATGCAATTAATTCAGTCATTGCGTAAATACGCGAGAAGGTACGTAATTTCTGAGAATATTCATTTAATTTCCGGTCCCGATACTTTAGTTTGTAACATGTGCTTCAAATAATAGAAACTTCTTGCATAAATATACGTCGAGACAAAATATTAAAATCAGACCGTTGTATGTTGTGCCATTATTGCAGTGAAGTAAACTTCAACTCTTACCGTTTAGAATTACACCAAAGCTCCACGATCCTGAATTCGACGCTGGAACTGCATTTTGTCTGCGGGCATTAGACAATATACACAATACTGCAGCTCTTTTATCGATAATCCTCTTTTCGGATCGATTGAAACTGCACAATCGACCACAATACTGCTGCGTTAAAACCTCCCATCGACTAAGATAGTCCTGTGCCCGACTAAGTGTGTGAAAAAATGTGGCTGTACTTACAGACTTTTCCAAATTAATTTTCTACATTCTTACCTACATTAACTGTTACATCGTTTTATTAAATAAAAGGGAATAAGAACTTAACGTTTTAGAGAAGTACAACTGAACAAAATTAAATAATAAAAAAAGAACAGCTCAACAATTGAAAGTCATTACCTCCCCAAACAATGTATTTGACATAAAATTGAAATTTAGTTTATTTTACCTGCGTTGTTTAACAGCTGTTATTGTGAAACTCCCATTTTTTATTTTGTGTGAAAGACCACTTGTGCTCATAGGCCTCTTTATTAGGTTCGAGGTTCTAATTATGTGTTTCAAATGGGAAGAGTTCTCACCTCGTTATCCCCACTCTTTTTATATCTCCCTCTCTCTCACAAAATTGCGAGTGTTCGTGGAGCTATACATAATAGAACGCAAACTGCATTTTCCAAAGTTTTATAACAAAGCAGTTCTTTAAATCACAGTTGCAACATGTATATAATATATTACGCAAATTTTTAAATATTTAGTTTAAAGTTAATTATATTTTATGAATTACTAATTTTTCTAATCCAACAAAAATACCAGCGGTACATCCGTATAGCTGTGAATGTTACTTACGTTAAGAGATAATTCATCATTGTCATTCTCATCAACGTCTGAGTACTGCAAATTTATAATGATAGGTTCCAAAATCTCTGTACGTGATATTTCTTTCCAAAAGTCGTCTTCTTGTAGTTTATCTGATGTCTCACGCAGTTTTCCCAGTCTTGTTGTGTTCCTTGTCAATTTCTTCGTGAATAAGTCGTTCAACGTCAGTCAGTTTAGAAATATTATTTCTGTTTGCAACATAATTTGAGCCCACATTAACTCTATTGGATAGTTCTAGCAGTAGTAAGGGGAGGGGGGAAGGCTGATACACTTTTTCATTGAGGAGTAACTGAATAATACTCCTTTTAACTCTCTAGAGTAAATAGAGATTACGAACCATTCATAAACAAAGATATAATGTGACCAGACACGTTCTGCCAGACTAGCAAGAAGTGTTTTGTTTCCTCTCATGGAATTTAACAAACACCTTGGCTTATTCAAGGTACATATTTCTTTTATCACGTCATGTCAAATGTTTACGTTTCAGTTCTGAGTAATTTCAAATATACGTTCATGAATACATGCAACCAACAATGATATTCATTACAGTGCTTACGTCGCAATGCATTGTTATAATATAATGGTATCTACCTAATTTATTTGTATTAAGAGAACTATTTGAGCTAACAGCATGGGGCCCCGTCTTGGTAGCGTAGTATGTCTGCCTCACGTTGAAGAGGTCCCGAGTTCGAATCTCGGTCAGGGTGAGTTACCTTGATAAGGTTTTTCCGGGGTTTTCCTTGTCCTTAAAGACGAATGTCGGGTAACTCTAAGCGCCATGGAATCTGGACTCATTTGAGCATCATTTTACCCAATTCATTCTCCTTCCGATGTGACTTAACGTTGGAAGTTTTACGGTTATGTTAAATACACTACTCTCTCCTTCCTCATGGATTAGTTGTTGCAAAGTCTGAATTTTTGTCTGTGTGTAGTGTTTAACGCCCGCTTTTACTACGTACGGCCTAGACCAACTCCAATTCTCAGACCATAATACGAGTATCGATTGTAGCAAAAATGGCGCCGCTCGTGGCCCAACATGTTATGTTATGGTTATATCCACCGAGTGAAGCATGTGTTTGTTTACTTTGATTGTGTGTTTGGAGAATTAATGTAATTCACATTAAAGTGGCATCTAGTGAACAACGAGTTAATTTATAGTGAGTTTTTAACATAACATTAAGTTATAAAATTTATGTAAATATATAGTAGTGTGAAATTTTGTTGAAATGGGTCGTTCTTTTTCTGTTCCCGACTGCAAATCTAATTATGGTAGTGAACCTCATACGACAATATTTAAATTTGCTAAAGAAAAATCTTTATGGAATAAGTGGATCAGGAACACACATCGTAAAAATTTTGAAGTAAATGACAAAGCTGTAGTTTGTGTTCATCATTTTGAATAGACTTTGTGGTTAAGGAAGACATTTTTCCAGCAAATGATGGTGAACCAATTCGTTTCCCTCGAAAAGTAATAAAATTAGCTGATGATGCCTAACCTACGATTTGTAAGAATCAGCCATCCTATCACACAGTAAAGCTCAAGCAGAAAAGACGAAATCCAGAAGAACATATGCAAGACATTTTGCCGAGAGTGAAGAGAATATTAATAATTGGTCTGCACAAGATGTTATTGGCAGTTTTGAGTCTTTAAAAATCGAAGTGGTGAGGAAAGATTTTGACACATTCATAGTGATTATTAAAGATGATTAGTTATATTCTTTTCAATAACATTCAAGATCCCACCTTCACTGATTTTCCTACACTTAATGTGAACTTCAAAGTATTTCATAACCTAAAAGTGAGTGTGTTTTGCAATATTATGAACCTACCAGTGAAAAAATTTTAAATGGTTCTTGCAATGTGAGGGAACTGCCACCCTCAAATTTGACAGATGAATTAAACTGGACAATCTGGTGAGTTCTCTTAAATATTATAGTATAAGCAGTAGGTATGCCCTTACCAGAAAAGGTAACTATGTAAACAATATAAAAGAAACTTTATTACTTCCTACAGATGATGATACAGTCCAGTAACATAAAGTTTGCTTTAGAACAGCTGGAGCTAGCCTGTGCTAGTTGGATTAAATGTTCTCTAGATGTTTTGATATGGGCTACAAACATTTCATATGCATATCCAGAAGCATATCAGACAATAAGAAAAAGTAATGTATTGACATTACTACATCCTGTGTATCTAAGTCAATTTTTAACAAAGATGTACAAGCACCCTGGCTTAGGACACTCACACACAAATATGTAAATGAGCCTTTACTTGTCAAAGTGAAGTGTGTGAGAGTGCTGGCAAACATATCTATGAACAATTACACAAAATGTTAAATGAAAAAGAAGTGTCTGAACACCTATCCAAGAAAGTGCAAAATAAAGAAACCAGAAGAAAAGCCAGTGATGAACTTGGTGAGGAAGGAGCTCAAACTTAGCAGCCAGTAAATATTTCAGGTTAGCTTTTTCGTTTTCTTTTTCTTTCTTTCTTTTCTTGTAAACGTGTTCTTGATTTTACCATTTCTGTTGTGTTCAAGGAAAACTTAACGTTTGTTTCATTTAATCATGTTTTCCTCTATGTTTTACTGTGCAAAGTGTTAAATGCTTATGAGTCGTCATGCCTTCTAAGTTAAATTTTGATTCGAAGTATAAGGTAGGAAATGCAGTGGAACGTGCTACTATATGTGATAAACGATTAGGATTTGTCATGGTGCTTTTTATTTATGTTATTACGTGTTTTGGTTGAAAGTATAAAGTGATAAATGCTTAAGAGTTATCTTGCTGCTTCTTAATATGGAATATATTATGTCCATTGTATATAGTTTCCAATTTTGCGTAACCAGAGTCGCTGGGCTTCGACGGGCGCCATCTTGGAATCTGTATTAAGGTCTGAGTATTGGAGTTGGTGTTGGTACGGCACCGCAGGCGATGACACTGATGATACATGAGATGAAGATGGAGCAACGGTGGAATGAGATGGCGGGGGAAACCGGAGATCCCGGAGACAACCCGCCCCAGCGCCGTGTTGTCCACCACAAATCTCACTTTGCGGTCGCCTGGGATCGAACCCGGACCGCCTTGGTGAGAGCCAAGTGGTCTAACCACTGAGCCACGGCGCGGACCTGAATTTTTGTCTTACAGTGAATAGTATTTACTTGAGATTGATTAGTTGGCCGCTCGTTACACACCACGTAGAGGGAATAAGCCCGCCTCAGTAGCGTAGAATGTAGCGTGTCTGCCTCACGTTCTAGAGGTCCTGAGTTCGAATCTCGTTCAGGGTGAGTTACCTAGATAAGTTTTTCCCGGGGTTTTCCCTCGTCCTTAAAGACGAATGTCGGGTGGCTCTAAGCTCCATGGATCCTGGACTAATTTGAGCATAATTTCACCCATTTCATTCATCGTCCGGTATGATTTAACGTTGGAGGACGTAAAATTACAGAAAAAATGGGGGGTATGCAATACGACAACTCCGCAGTACTCCGATTGGTTGGTCATCTAAAAGCGCTCAAGGACAAACACCTGTCCATTTGAAACACATAAAGTGTGGGCCTAACGATAATTTTTATTAGTAAGAATTTGTCTATCTCTTACTGTTCACAATTTATACAGTGTGATCCATATAAACCTGAACCATTTCAAAACGCCATAATTTCCCTTTGAAAGCTTGTAGAATGTAGAAATTTGTTTAAATGATCTCAGTGGTTCTGGGAGAATGATGAAAAGGTTGGAGTATGGTGCGCGGTGTCGGTTTCCAGGATCGTTGGTCCCATTTTCTTTGATTTAAAGATGTGTATGTCAGTGATAGTTTGGTATGAAATATATATTAAATATTTATGTCGTATTGCTTGGAAATACTGAACCTAAACACCAAATTTGGTACTTATCGCTCAATAGCTTTTTAAGTTATGTCGTTCACAAGGCACTTTTAATATCATTTTTATAATTAAAACCGTTTTTTATTTAGTGGATCTATAAACCCATATATCAGTTGAAATCCTATATCTATTTTGGAGCTGAATGCAGAACAGAGGAAGTAAAAAGGAGCAGATTTCTTGCACAAGGAAGTAATTTTTCCCCTTTGTAAGAAGTTCCCAGAACTTTTTGACATACAACATGGTAGATATGTGTTTACCTCAAAAGGGTGTTACAAGTCACACATCTGTCTCAAAGGAGGCTGAATGCAAATATCGAAGAAGGAAGCGATCGTGTAGCCCGCAGCATTGAGACAACTGACTAGGGAGAGGGAGGAATTTCTTCCAGCTTTCCTGACAATAGAGAACAAGAATTTCCTGGAAGATCAAATATGTTCAACTTCCGGGTACGAATTTCCGTACCAGTTAAGTAGTAGGGTTACTGCGTTATACTAATATATTTTAATGTCATAATTGAACGCACATTTTAAAAAAGCGTTAGAATTTATTAGACCAACATGTATGTGTTTTGTTTATCTTGAAAAGACATTAGGTAGATTGGAACTACATTATGTTTTATACATTTTATATGACAGTAATATCAGTAAAAAGAGGCGCAAGACAAGGCGATCCATTCCTATTCAGCATTGTTATAGCTGTAATAAATAAACAAATGAAATAAGAATTGTGATACTGTATGGGAGATAAAAAGATGATACTAAAATTAATTGTATGTTAGTAGTAAGATATTTTATTTGACATCATTATTATAAAATTGTGGAGGCAGATTAAAGGACGCAATTATATTTTATAATCAATAAGAGAGATAAATAATGAGAATATAAATAGTAAATAACAGTCCAATACGAAAGAAGAAATAAAAACATAATAAATAAATGAGTATTGATTTGAAAGCAATGATTGCCTAACGGACAGAATTTGAACTAAGGCACCGAAACGTTGACTGCGTCACTCGAGTTCTCTTCGCGTCTTGCTGGCAACGAGAACGGACCTAAATACCACTCCATCTCTTAAACTTCTTTATAAATGTACAATATATGAAAACAAATTAGTTTTATATATGTGATCGACATATTTTCAACATTTAGTATCAAGTTTTAAACTAATAAAGTTTAATTCGATGCTTACAATACCTACGCAAATAGTTACCTCTGATAGTTACCTCTCATAGCTCTGCCAAGCAAAGTTTCAATTGAAGCAGACGCTGAAGAGATCTTCGAGGTATTTAATATCAACAGCGGGTAATCTACTTCCCGCATCAAACATTAGTATGGTATGTGGCACTTGTGGCAGAAACGGAGGGTGATCTGCAAAGATTTTTGTACCAGTTCCTTCAAGAATGTCAAAAGCCTAATATGAAAATCTCCATAAATAAAACAAAAGTGTTAACAATTACACTGGGCAATAATTTTTTTTTTAATGTTTCGAACACTTATGAGGCAATTCCTACTAATTTTGGGATGAGAAAAGCAAATATGACAATGACAAATTTTATTAGCTCTAGTTTCTATGATATACACAAGGTGGAAGTATTACATATTAACGGATTGAGAGAAAAGGATAAATTTTAATTGCATACATGCTAACAACAATGAAAGTGCATTTGTTTTTTTAACTGGTAATTTCATGCTAAGAGTTCTAAATTGCTGGAAAACTACTTCGCAGATAGTCATGTCTGAAGAGAATCATGTGGTGGCCTATTGACTACGTCGTTTAGCTTGCCTCTTGTGATGGAGTTCCGCAGAATCCCTATACAAAGACCAACAGTAATCCGCAAGCATTACTTCATTCCAACGGTCCTGATATCTTTGTTCCATAACAGAAATGTCCTGATGGAATCTCTCCCCATGTTCATCACTAACAGCTCCACAACTAGGAGGGAAAAAGTCTAGGTGGGAGTGGAGAAAATGGATCTTAAGGGACATGTTGCATCCAAGGTTACGGTATTATTGCAGGATCACTGTCACCAAATGCTTGTAGTTGTCATCTGTTTTGTTGCCTACAAATCCATGAACAATACCCTTGAAGGCTTCCCAAGCTTCCTTTCCTTTCCCCTCAAAAATTTGGTGAAATGCAGGATCGTTTACAGGTTCTCTTAACTGTGGTCCGACAAAAATGCCTTCTTAACTTTTTCACCACTTAATTTCCAGTATTTCTCGCTGATTGTGTTTTGTTATTTGACATGTGTGCCAACTCCCCCCCAAAAAACAATCAAACTTTAAATCTTCACTCTAAAAAACGTAAAGTCACTTTATCTTCAAAACAAGAGCTAATGTATAATTTTTATTGTGATTTTTTAATTCAGCAGATGGAAATACATGTAAATTCACTGCTTTTAGGCCCGAAACATTTTAATTGTTGCCGAGTGTTATTAAAGTACTTTGAGATGCAATTTAGAACTTGAAAACAAATGATAGAACAGGTTAGGTATCTCAATTATTTGGGCGTTAATATAACCAGTAAAGGAAATTTGCCGCGAGAAATTAACCATTAAGTTCTAAAAACAACAAAAATATCTGAATGTATTAATGAATTAGCATGGAGAAATAAATACATGAGAAAAGAAACATAAGTATAGATTTTGTAACAACAATTTGACACGTGAATAGTAAAGTTAATATAAATGAATACGGCATAGCAGAGGGCTGCCGATTCGTTTAATACGATCGGAGTGATTTCAGAAGTTTGAGCACGCATCTAGAAATGAAATCTGGACCGCCATTGTGAGAGATGTATGCATCCCATGAAGCTCTCAGAAACCGAATAAAAATACTGGAGTAACGACGGTCAGAAAGTCGAAAGTTAGGAAAGGCTATGGGGCAAAGTAATGGAGCTGCACCAGCTGTGTTCCCAGTGTTACGTTCATGGCTTTAGAGGCAGGTTTATTGCTCAGTTTTATGGCTTCCACATTTTCTTACAGCGCTTATCACAAATGGTAACCGATAAGAACTAATCCATTATACATCTGATATTCCATTACATTAAGTTTACTTAACTCCAAATGCTTTGCGGAACTTTAACCATATACTGCCTTGCTAGGTATTAAACGGAGGGAAATGACAATTGAGTTAACTACGTTATTACTAAAATATATATATTTTATTTAAACAAAAGGGTTTAGAGAGAAGAACCAATCAGAATTGAATTAATTAGTATTAACTGCACCCATTAATAGAGGAAATACAAAGGTAGGTATAGAAACATATGAATTGAGTACTTCCATTAAAATGACAGAAGAAAGAATACCAAAACAATTGACGATAGTTGGCGCTACAGACCATGTAGGTTCTTGGTCTTTCTTTTAATTAATTAAATTACATTCCAATGGATTATACCAGGGCTGATCAGCAAATAATGACACTGATTATTTTTCACAGGTGTTCATTACTGCAATTCAATGTTGACATTTTTTTTTTCAAAGTAGTCCCGCCCTACTTTAATGCGCCCAGTCCTTGAACAAATTTAAATAATTTAATAAATTACAAAACTCTACAATTACGTTACAAAATTTTCAGATAATGAATTTTAAAAAGCAAAATAAAATAAAATAAATAAAAATACAAAGCTACCAATTTATAAATATGAAATACATTCCAAGAATAGGACTCAAAAATGGTGCCCAGTAAAACAATTAAATGGTATCCAGCTAAATTATAATATACCTCTACAATTTAGTAAAATACCGGTATCCGGTACTACACATACTGGTAACCAATACATTAAAATACTTCAGTTAACTCATATTATTATAACTTTAAAATGTTGCTTTCAAATGCTAGGCTTTGGCAATGAAGCCATTAGCTCTCTTGCTCTCCAATGTTTCTGTGTATGCGTCCGGCAGGTAGGGCTTCACAGGTTAAAAGATGTTCTTCAGTCATTTCCTCTTCTTTGTTGTCAAATGCTAGGCTTTGGCAATGAAGCCATTAGCTCTCTTGCTCTCCAATATTTCTGTGTAGTGGATCCGGCAGGTAGACTTCACAGGTTAGAAGATGTTCTTCAGTCATTTCCTCTTCTTTGTTGTCAAATGCTAGGCTTTGGCAATGAAGCCATTAGCTCTCTTGCTCTCCAATATTTCTGTGTAGTGGGTCCGGCAGGTAGGACTTCACAGGTTAAAAGATGTTCTTCAGTCATTTCCTCTTCTATGTTGTCAAATGCTAGGCTTTGGCAATGAAGTCATTAGCTCTCTTGATCTCCAATGTTTCTGTGTAGGGCTTCACAGGTTAAAAGATGTTCTTCAGTCATTTCCTCTTATTTGTTGTCTAATGCTAGGCTTTGGCAATGAAGTCATTAGCTCTCTTGATCTCCAATGTTTCTGTGTAGGGCTTCACAGGTTAAAAGGTGTTCTTCAGTCATTTCCTCTTATTTGTTGTCTAATGCTAGGCTTTGGCAATGAAGTCATTAGCTCTCTTGATCTCCAATGTTTCTGTGTAGTGGGTCCGGCAGGTAGGGCTTCACAGGTTAAATGATGTTCTTCAGTCATTTCCTCTTCTTTGTTGTCAAATGCTAAGCTTTGGCAATGAAGCCATTAGCTCTCTTGCTCTCCAATGTTTCTGTGTAGTGGGTCCGGCAGGTAGGGCTTCACAGGTTAAAAGATGTTCTTCAGTCATGTCCTCTTCTTTGCTGTCAAATGCTAAGCTTTGGCAATGAAGCCATTAGCTCTCTTGCTCTCCAATGTTTCTGTGTAGTGGGTCCGGCAGGTAGGGCTTCACAGGTTAGAAGATGTTCTTCAGTCATTTCCTCTTCTTTGTTGTCAAATGCTAGACTTTGGCAATGAAGCCATTAGCTCTCTTGCTCTCCAATGTTTCTGTGTAGTGGGTCCGGCAGGTAGGGCTTCACAGGTTAAAAGATGTTCTTCAGTCATTTCCTCTTCTTTTTTGTCAAATGCTAGACGTTGGCAATGAAGCCATTAGCTCTCTTGCTCTCCAATGTTTCTGTGTAGTGGATCCGGCAGGTAGGGCTTCACAGGTTAAAAGATGTTCTTCAGTCATTTCCTCTTCTTTGCTGTCAAATGCTAAGCTTTGGCAATGGAGCCATTAGCTCTCTTGCTCTCCAATATTTCTGTGTAGTGGGTCCGGCTTCACAGGTTAAAAGATGTTCTTCAGTCATTTCCTCTTCTTTGTTGTCAAATGCTAGGCTTTGGCAATGAAGCCATTAGCTCTCTTGCTCTCCAATATTTCCGTGTAGTGGGTCCGGCAGGTAGGGCTTCACAGGTTAAAAGATGTTCTTCAGTCATTTCCTCTTCTTTGTTGCACACAGGACAATTTGGACTTGTATAAATTCCTATTCTGTGTAAGTGTTTGGCCGAATAATCATGTTCCATAAGTAATCTAAAATTTGCTACTGCAGCGTTATGTGGGATTTCTGGAATAATTTCTTGATTTTTAATTAAAATGTTCCACTTTTTATCTTTGGTTTTGTTAGATATTGATTGGTTTTGTTTGTTTTTATATTTTATTTTGATTAACGTTTTTGTGGATGTAAAGGGTAAGCTTTTACCTTTGTTCTGAATTAAATTTCCACCTTTTTGGCAAGAAAATCAGCTGATTCATTTCCAGCAATTCCACAATGTGCAGGTTTCCACTGTAATATAATTCTTTTCTGTAGTTTTTGATGTTGTTGGATCATTTTGTGACATTCTTTAATTTGAATTGACCTCATTTTATATGAACTTATTGCACATAATGCTGCTTTAGAATCAGAAAGTATGGCAGCATTTTTTGAATTTACCTATTCTGTATAGAAGGTGTTGGAGTGAAATATGAATAGCCGTTACTTCTGCATCAAAATTTGTTGTGTGGTATCCTGCTGGTTGATAGAATGAGAACAGAACTTTAAAATTAAAACCAAAATTTTTATATAAATCAAAATTAAAAAATGTCTTCATTTCAAAAAAGAATAACAGGGAACCAAAATTTGTCATGTGCATTGTCATGATGAAGTTGCTACCCAGTCTGAGAAAGCTCTGGTCATTTTAGTTAATTGATGGAAATTAATCATTTCTCCACACTAGCCGTACATAGGCTAAGATTTTTTATGGATAGAGTCAACATGAAAAATTCAATGCCACTGTCGGGATTTGAACCACGGTTTCCGTCCAGTCGCTCTTAACCTTTGAGCTACCATGGCCAACGTGCCGTCCTGACATTAAATTCTCCATTTGGCTCATATATTTACCTGGTAGACCACTAGAGGCTCTCACATCCGAGATACACCATTTGTGGCGACTCTGGTCATTTCTTTACAATGTGCTTCCTCAGTGTAACCAATACTGTCGTGTAGTATGCTGCCGTAACAGTAGTGTGAGGGGGAGTGCATGTTAGTAAATCATTCCATTACAGTCAGAAAATGTGATAACCATCACTTTCCCTGCAGATAGAACAAGCTCTGCCTTTTTTGATGTTGGAGAACCTGGCGATTTCCCCACTGTGTTGGCTTGCTTTCCTTCAGAATCACAATGATTCAGCTGAACACTAACGGCAAAGCTTAGGAGTATTCTATTTGAGAACTTTAAGCAGTGCTCAAGAAAATTGAGGCGATTCTCAAGGACCTGACAAAGAATGGTCTGGAGCACGTGTTCAATGACTGCCAGAGACGCTATAAAAAGTGTGTTGAAAAAGATATTGAATTACAGTAATAAACATCTGTGAAAAATAAATCAGTTGCAGGCTTTATTGATCACCCCTCGTATTTAAATCCACATCTCCCATATTTCCACGCTTTATTATTATGGGGAAATTCTGCCCATATTTTAAAAATATTATTAATGTTATTTATTCAAAGATAGTGTTAAGAGGCATGTTCAGTATATCTAAAGGAACTTATTGTAGACTCACCTTTTTTAAAAACATATGATCCTGATATTTTAATACATTCTTCTTATACATTATTTAATTAAGGATAGATCGACTTCAGATTTGCCTAAACAAAAATGAGATCAAAACTACACTAGCAGATATATCTTCTATTTGTCTATACAAAAATTAGAGAAGGCAAGAAATAATTTTATAATCGTGAATCTGAAAAGCGGCGACTTATTTCCATTTCGAAATGAACATATCGTTCCTTAAACGATATCTTGAGCGTGTTCTTTTGCAGTTTGAGGCGTGAGTTGAATGTTATTTGTAATTTTGTCTGTTATTCCGTATATGAAATTGAAAATCATAACGTTGGCACCTTTTACACTGTTCAGTGCCATGTGTATGAAAGCGCAATTGTACAAAGTTTTGTCCAGATTAGTTCTAATCTATGGACGCTTTATAGTGCATAAATAGTAGAAAAATGAAGATGGCAGTTAAGCTAGAGATTCTTTTGTTTTACTTCCTAATCCTTGTTTCACATAAGCTTGCCGCTTTATCTCTTAACGGCCACGTGACCTTATCACCTCGCATTGACTGCTATTGCTGTATAGACTGTTGTGCGGTAAAAATTAGTTCGTTATTTAACATGGTGATATATCTTTATATGTTGGAAGAGAACTGTCAAATTTATATTTTCGTAACTGTTTGAATTAAATATATTACGCAACAGAGTTGATTTATCTGAAATGCATGTTAATTTTTAAACGAAGTAAAGAGGAGGTTCCTTTGCTCTCAAGCACATGACACGTGCTTTAGCGGTAGTGGTGACATATTTGTTTATATGACTTTTATCAGTGACCTTGTTTTAAACTGGATTAGTCATATATCGCCATTCGAAGGTGTCTATGCCGAGTGCGAGAGCTAAATTATTTTATTGATCGTTTATTGCGCGTGTACTTATTATATGTATAATGGCAGAGTCTACCGCCAGTTTTTCTCTGAAGCATCGCAAGGGAAAACCTTTACAAAGCGGCAATAAAAGAATTGTGGTGCATGTGTTTAATGCACTCACAGAGAAGAGTCCGTCTTTGTCAGTGAGAGAAGTCGAACAGCTGTGCTCTGAACTTACAGGTGTAGGAACATCGCGACGTGAAATTCAGACAACAGGAAAACTTACCATTCCAGGGGCGATATTGCTGTGCGGCGAAGACGTTATTTAAGGACAACCAGATTGTACCGGGATACAAATCGCAAAATATACTACCTTGACGAGACTTGGGTGAATGAAGGACACACAAGTATGGCGTTACATGAGTTTTAAGACTGAAAGACAAGCATTTTGCAAGGTATGTGTGCTGGTTTTAAAAATATCCCAGTGTAAAAGGCCGAAGGCCTTTCTTTATAAACTTGTTTCAGTTTCATTACTCATTCATTCAGTTTCAACTTGCTCAATTTATTATAAACTTGTCTTTATACATGTCTTCATATCCTTATTTGTATGTTTTTATCTATCTTGCTGGCAATTATTATGACGTTTACTGCAGTTTTAAATCTGATGGGAAGGCACCGCCTATGGCCTATGGCGCGAAAGCATTAGACAATTAGTGTGAGGGGGAAGGTAGTTGCACGTGGAGTGATACATGTCAGCGGGGAAAGGTTATATGAAAGAGAGATTAGGCTATGTTTATGTTTGGAGTATTAAAACTTCATTTCTGTTTGGGATACATCCAACACAATGTAACGATCTGAAGGTACGAGTAGCAGCTGTCACAGCATTTCTGAATTTCAATGTGTTTTGTCTTCCTTCATCTAAGGCAAGTGTTTATTTTTTGAGCTGCAGATTATTTCTCAGGGTAGATAATCTGGTGGTTTACATGCGCTGTATACCTTACAGTCTTCTGCTCGCGCTGGAAAAAGCTTTCCGTCAGTGCTTCTCACGTTTTTCCCTTCTTTTGTTTTTCGTTCTCATAGCCTTCTCGTTTTTGCTGCCAAACGTTTGCGAGATACTGCACGGTTTTAAGGGGTGTTTTCTTTTTTGTTGTTGACCATTAGCACTGTAATCTCTAGTTTTGTATTTTAAACAATTGTTTGGCCATTTATTTTCGTTAATTTATTTAATTTCCAAGCAGAATTTTATGTTTATGATAGTAAGTTCTGTTCTTGACACGAGTTCTACTATTTTTGGTTTAAAATGAAAGCATATGATTATTGTGCATGAAATACTAGTATGTATTTTTATCTGCAAACGAGCAAGCCAGTGAGTGACAAATAAGGTGAGAAATAGTTCGGGTCTATACCATAATCAGAATGTCTTGTCTCCGTAACTGAAAACGTTTTGAAATCAGGAATACAAACTGTGTTTATGAAGCGTTCTGCGGCGAGAAGTGGTTAATTGAAACTGTCCAATGAATTTTGAATTAAGTTACAGTTGAAGCAACACTTGAATTGAGAGTAATGGCAAATAATGCGCATTTATACTATTCTATATCGAATATTTATGACTCAAATGTCCGTACAGCAGTTGCTGGTGCTGTCATGAGGTAAATGAAAGGCTGTAATTTTGTATCTTGGAACTTTATACGTGACATATTAAAGCCTCCTATTTATTTTTCTCTTTTAATTGCCAAGAAAATTGAATCCAATTTACATAGCTGGAAAACTACAACATTGACGATTAATTTGTCACTATTCAATATAATCTCCGTCCTTTTCCACAGTTTTGGTCCACCTTTTATGTATTCCAGTGTGGTAAAACACACGGTCTTGCTTCCTAAGCCATTGATGCACGGACGTTTTCACAGCCTCCTCATCTTCAAAATAAATCCCACGATGAGCTTCCTTTAGTGGCCCGAACAGATGGAAGTCTGATGGTACCAGGTCAGGGCTGTATGGGGCGTGAGGTAAGACTTGCCATTCCAATTTCTCATTTCTGCAGCGGTGTAACGGCTGGTGTGTGGTCTTGCATTGTCATGCAAAAGAAGAACATCCGCCATAGTTTTTGTTGGACAAACTCGGCGAAGACGTGCTTTCAGCTCTTTGAGAGTTCTGACGTATTGGACATAATTTATTGTGCATCCCTGATCCAAAAAATGAATCATAAGCACACCCTCTGCATCCCAAACCACTATCGCCAAAACGTTCCCTGCAGACCGCTGAGTTTTAAATTTTTTTTTCTTCAGTAACGTTGTGTGATGTCCTTCCATGGACTGCCTCTTTGATTCTGGTTCAAAAAAATGAACCCACGTTTTGTCTCCAGTAACAATTTTTTCCACAAATTCCTCTCCCTCCAAATTGAAGCGTTGGAAGTGTTCAGAGGCTATTGTTTTACATGTTTCTTTGTATTGGGCGGTTAACATTCTTGGTACCCAACGTTGACAAAGTTTTGAGTAACCCAGTTGTTGAATAATCGTCATCACACTGCCTTTACTGAGGGAGGTAATGCGACACAATTCACCTGCTGTTGCCTGGCGATCACCACGAATGATGTCATCGACTCGTTGAATGTTGCATGGATCACTTCAGTCACCGGCCTGCCGCTTCGCCTTTCATCTGCCAATGGTGTTTGCCCTTCAGCTTCGTCACAGCGACGAACCCATCGCCTAACAGTGCTGACATCCACCGTTGCATCACCATACACATTTTTTAACCCTTCGTGAATGAGAATTGGCGTTTCACCTTCCGCAGTCAAAAATTCAATCACAGATCGCTAATACGAATGTCGATGTCAGCCATTTTGCAAGGGGATGCAGTGCTGCCACCTGTTGACTTAGGAAGTTACTACTGCATGGGATTGGAGAAGAAGGTTTGAGGTATTGCGCCAAATTCAAAGTTTTCACACAACTTACTTATTTAAGGAACAAAAATAGGAGGCATTAATTTTTACCCACCCTCGTATAAAAGGAATTCAGATACATTATATAAACTTTAGGGTAGGTTCACCAAGAGAATGTATTGAAAATGAAGCAGCAGTTCAAAACAAAGACTTAGAATAGCCAACATCTAATGGCTGTAAGACTTAAAATTAACATCCAAGATTTCGGTTGAATTAGTAACTAAATGCATATTTGGTCAGCATCTTCTTTATCGATACGACTTAAATTATTGCTTTTAATTACACTAGGAGTTCACTAAGCTTTGCCAATCAACGGAGACCCTTATTCACCGGTTGAGAGGTAGCTAAGGCGTATTGGTGGAGAGGTATACTCTTCAGTAGCGGGGAAAAAACATATGCATGTTCCTGTAAATTGTTTATGAATTGAATGTTATTTATAGAATATATAAACATTAATTAATATGCAGATTGAATAATGTTCTTGTGTGTTTGTTTCAGGTAAGAAAAAACGCTGACTATGGACTAGCCACAAAAGATAAGTCCTAAATTATATTTTTCAGTTATAATTGATCTAATTTACTGAGTATTGTTTATGTGCTTCTAGAGCATATATTTATACATTTTTTGTGTCAACAGGTTACTGGATATTCTCATTCCCGATTGCACCAACAAATGTTAAGGCTTAACACGAGTTTAGCAATAGTTAAAACAAAACTTGCATTTCACCAACAAGTGTTAGCGTAACACTCGTGTTAAATCTCATGTTATACTAACACGCCGGATTTCTAATGTTAAGTCCTTAACAGTTGTAAATAGTCAAGATGGCGAGCATGAACTCAGCTGTTATTGTCGATTTGCTATATTTAAGACCGTCTAAATGGCATTCATAATAGAGTACGGCCTATGAGGAGAAATGATTTTGAGGAACTATCCGAGGAAAATTGTTTTACGGAGGTATAGACTGTTGAAACAAGTTGCTATGAAGGTTACTGCGGAAGTACAAGAGAGGTTAGAACATGCATCCAAAGCAATATGCCGATCTCGCTTTGCTTCAAGTATTAATAACTTTGCGATTTTATAATTCACTGAATTATATGGATAATAATACACTGTCCACCTCCCGTCTTGAAACGTTCAAGTCACTTGTCCTTCGCACCTCGTTTTAAATTTACGTAATAATGAGTTAGAATATACATGGAAAGGAATATGCCGATCTCGCCTTTGCTTCAAGTTTTAATAACTTTGCGATTTTATAATTCACTGAATTATATGGATAATACATTGTTCACCTCCCGTCTTTAAACGTTTAAGGCACTTGTTCTTCGCAACTCGTTTTAAATTTACGTAATACTGACAAGTTGTTTGGTGCTTGTAGTAGTGACACATGCATTTGAATTAAATTCGTTTCCAATATTTTCCCCCGCGACATCTTTCTCTTTTACATTCACTGCATACGTCCTCTTATTTTCCACGATATCCTTACATTCGTCACCATTTCAATTAACAATTCTTTCTCCGTCGATGAGAAATTTGTCTCACGGCTTTATTTATGATTTTGTTCATCCGCCATTTGTGCAGACGAAAATGAAAAGAAAACTGCATCGGAGTACGTTCAGAAAATCATACATAGCCTTCTATAACTGTGATATTTACAAGTTTCTTGGCGTTAACACAGGTTTGTTAACATTTTAAGAAAACAGTTTGGTGAAATGCAAGAAATTTAACATTAGTTTTAGCGCTGTGACAATTGTTAGGTTGCATTTGTTAACGTCGATTTTAACATCTGTTGTTGAAATCGGGCATAATTGTATGAATTGACATGTTGATGCACAGTGTCAATCCTGAAACTTTATATTGTTGAAAATATGAATGTATGCTGGGGAGATTTATCCTATAGGTTGTAAATAGGATTATGTATACTTAAAGGGGTTTCACCTTAAGGGTATACAATCTACTCTGCAACGGAAGCGTAGCTGAAAGAATAGAGGATCAGATTGTAGAACTAAATAGTAGAGGGAGTTTGTAGCTAGGTTAAACATAGATAAATAGAGACCACACAGAGTTCTATAAAATACCTTATGATTGGGTCTCAAGACAAGTCACCCCCGAAGTCTTGAAGAAACCTGGGTGGAATCGTGATAACAATTACATTATTACATCAAAACCCCATCCGGGCTTTCCATAGAGATGTGTATTTATTTGTATATGGCTGAGGATGCGAAATGAAGAATAGCACCACTAGTCGGCGGCATGACAAGCCTGAATGTAGGACCAGCGTGACCTCTGGAGAAACTAGAGTTAATGAGTGACCTGCCGCATGTTCCCTGCATAGCCTTCTAGTATAATGATCCAGCCTAAAGCCCCCGCGTGCGGTAACTCAACCAAGCTTAAAAAGAGGTCCTGCCCAAAGTGGCAGCAAATAGCCAAATCAGCAACTCCCACGCCAGCTCAACATTATTACAACGGCCGACCAGAAAGTATGTTCTGTTTCAATTTATCTCCGCTGCAGCGCTGCAGTTCCGCAAATGCGCGGTAGACGCTCTGTATCAAGGAGAAGAAACGTGTGCCATTGTGAGATCGCTGTCAGCCACGTATGCTTGTTTACAATGTCGGTGTTGATTGAAAATCCAGCCGCTTGTGAAATCAGATCTGTGATTCGTTTTCTGAATGCCAGGAAAGTGAAAGCAATTGAAATTTCTCGGAAAATTTGCGATGTTTACGGACAAAAGGCGATGAATGACACAATGGTGAGAAGATGGGTCAGACAGTTCAATGAACGACGCTGTGATGTGCACGATGAAGAACGAAGTGGGTGTACATCTTTGGTTACAGAAAAACTGGTTCACGCGATTCATAAGATCCAGGAAAACCGCAAGTTTACAATTAGTGCTCTCGCTATGGAATTTCCCCAATTCTCACGAAATTGTTACCGAAGAACTGAAATGTCGTAACCTTTGCTCACGTTGGGTGCCAAAGATTCTTACTGAGAAACTCAAAACAAAACGGATGGGTAGTGCACTTCGGTTTTTGACCCGTTTTGCTGAAGGCGGCAAAGAATTTGTGACACAAGATAGTCACAGGGGATGAAACTTGGGGTTTTTATGACACCACTGAAAGTATGCGTCAATCAATGAAATGGAGGCACACCTCATCCCCAGCAAAGGTTAAGCCGAAACAAATCTTGACACCTCGAAAAATGATGTGCACAGTGTTCTGGGACTGGAAAGGCATCTTACTCATTCATTTCTTACCGCGTGGTCAACAATGAAAGCAGATGTTTATTGCGAGGCACTTAGGAAATTGCGCCGCGTAATACAGAATAACGCCGAAGAATGCTGTCAAAAGTTATTGTGTTTCTACACGACAACGCACGACCACACACTGCAAATGAGACGAAAAACATCCTACAGAGATTTGGCTGGGACGTGTTTGACCACCCCCTGTACAGCCCTGACATCGCTCCTAGCGACTTTTATCTGTTTTTTCATCTCAAATCTTCCCTTGGCTGTCAACACTTCAACAGTGACGAAGAGCTGAAAGAAAATGTTTCCAAGTGGTTGAAGACACAGGCGACAAACTTCTATGAAGAAGGTATATAAAAATTTGTGCCTCGCTATGACAAATGCCTGCAAAATTTCGGCACTTATGTGGAAAAGTAGTTTAAGAGTTGTAGAATGTTGTGCAATAAATATTTACTTTATCTGTACACAATTTAATTTTATTACCAATCAGAACGTACTTTCTGGGCGTACGTCGTATTTTCCTCACAAATATGGAATCATCTTGTGCAATCAATGTTTACGTAGTTGAGAACGTATTGAGACCTGTCACTGGCCACCTGTGTATTGTTTCCCTTACTCAGAAGGAAGTATGATTCACTAGTCCAAATTTCAAAATTTAATCTTAATCATGAGCAAGCAGCTTTGCCCAAATTCAAAGCAGAGAAAATGAATGTTAAATAAATACAGATTCATCGAAGAGGTTTTCAGTAATTAAAAAAAAAATATAGCACAGGAAATATTAATATATTAAATCGAGTGTTTCTATTTTCAATTCATCAATTCAGAAATTCTTTGTATTACCTGGTTTTTAGCTAGATTTGAAAAACTAGAATCAATTTAGAAGATGCTACCTTTTCCGCGTGAAAACTGATTAAAGCATGTTAGTTAGAGATTCCTTCTACAAATAAAAGTAGTTGCCATAGAATACCAAAGGAAAGATTTTAAATAAATGCTAGGATATAAAATATCTCTCCGGGAAAATATGTTTTAAAAATTGCAAAGAGATTTTATCCTTTCTGTGCCAATGTGTAGCTTAACAGCCCGCAAATAACTTCTGGTTATATTTACTCACATTGTTTTATGGCCGTGAAGTATGGGTACCGTCTCAAAGACATCTGAGCATAACTCAGTGAGCAGAGAGTGTAAAAGTATGTACCCAGATGGTTGGAATAAAAAAGATGAAGGTATTACCTCTGAGCTAAATATCGATTTATTACACAAGAAAATATTGGATAACCCACAAGACTGAACGCATCATTTACTAAAAATTGAAAACATCAGATTTCCTAAAGCAGCGTTGGACTACATGCAGAGAGAAAAAATGAGATTTTGGTCGACTCAGGACACGCAATCGATGTTATGTCGAAACACACAAGTGGGCAAACCATGAAGGGTAGGAGAAAACATCAGAAAGATTGTAATTTTAATCCATTCAATCTTTTGGGAAACCTTTATGATACAAGAACTTAGCATTTAGCGTTTTGCAGCTCGATATATTAATTGATTAAAATGCTTCTGAAACAAGGAAATGGACGAGGGATATTTGTGCCCGTAGAAAGTTCCCTTATATGGTTTTTAAATCCGGTTTTCTCTAGCTCATATACTGCCTTGTAAAAGTCTTTAATATCTGGACATTACCTCGGTGTTGAAGTAACACTGTCGTACTACCAATATGTTTTAAAGGAAGTAGGGTGGACCGCTTAAAGTAAACAGTGATTCACTTGCGTAAGTGCTTGCAGACTTCTTAAGCATTGTGGCGAAATAGACGTCTTGCATTTACTACATGGCAAAGCAAGAAGGCGTATCGGGAAAAAATCGCAACACAGAGATGTTTACCTCAGCTTATGGCGCATGCACGGCGAGTCCATTGTGTATATATACTCTGTTTAGATATAATCATGTCTTCAGGACAGCAACGTGTCATACATCGGCAGGCGCGAGAAAACATATATAGACACACGCAGCTTCCAATCGCTCTATTTGTGTTTCGTAAGTTACTGTACGTCAACTTTCTAATATTTCACTCTTCTAATCGACCACATAAGACCTGATAAGAGACGATCACAGCGCTGGTCACCTGAAGGTCGATACTCCTCAGTGCTCAGTCGAGTGATATATAAAATAACCCCGAAGTATGGACTAATAAATATACGAAATTATCGATGGTTAACCCTTTTAAGTGCAAGAATTTTTACTCGACAGTCAAGAATAAATCTCCGCAGGGGAGGGCATCCGTCCCCTTTAGTTGCTGTGGTGCGAGAGCTGCGGACCCCAAGCACTCGTGGTACCTATGATGTTACGAGAGGAACATTCGAAGCCCCTCCCGGTTGGGAGTTGTTCGGATTGGGTTTGTGTTGGGTTGGTGTGTTCCCAACACCCGCAGGAGATCAGATACCTCCGGCCAGGCTTCGGCCACCCGGAGGGGGCAGGGGGTTGCCCAAAAGACCCGGGTACCAGCCTGCAGAGCTCCACCCTCCGCAGGCTGCAGCCCTTACAAAAGAGAGTTTTAAGAATGATCTACGGTACCGACCGCAGGATCCAATCACACTTCCTGCACACACAGTCTGGCATACCATACGTTGAGGACGTCGTGTGTGAACGAACGCGCACGTTGTATGCCAAGATCACTCCTCATCCTAACCAGCTGGTGAACACACTGGGTCAGTACGACCACCGTTTCCCCAGGAGACGGTGGAGCTACCGCTTCCCCAAGGATGCCCTTGGGTGGTAGAGTCTGCCTCTCCTTCTTTCACCCCCAATCACCGCCAGGTCACGTCGCGCCTTGGCCGCGGTTGGAAGGTTAATACCTGCATTCGCGCCCGAGTACTCGCGCACGACCTGGACAAACCCTAAACCTAAACACCCAAATTCCATCTGGCCTATCGGTACTGGTTCCCTGCTCCCCCTTTGGTTGACCGATCGCTAGCGACCGCCCAGAGCGAGGTGGAACGGGCACTGCCCCCCTTCAGCGGAGGGACAACCCGGCAGCAGAAGCATCAGTAGAGGCCAACTGCGATAGTTCAGTCCAGAGGGTCTACTCCCATCAGTCTGGACCCGTAGGCCCAAGACCCGGGCGTCCTCCGTGGGGCTTTCCATAGGGCAAGACCGGGGTGACAAATAAGGCCCCCCCATCTGGTCCAAGGACACAAGACGGGATGGAAGTGGATACGCCACTTACGCACGCCAAACACCAAAGGTGAAGGCTACCGATATGACCACGGTGGGGCCGCCTGGCGATCTAGCACACCTTCTACTAGCTTTGCAGGCTAGTACCCGGGAGAATTAATGGCTTTCCTGAACCCCGTCCGAAGACGTACCCGATTCCCACATGTACTTCAAATGTAAACAATTCGCCATATTGTGAGAGCCTTCTGCAAATACACATTTTGCCACATCTGCAGCAGAGATACCAACAACAAGCATAAAATTTACCGCATAGCTCTGCTGCTACAAATCACAAAGCTATAAGAGTCTTAATTTCAATGGTTATATATGTTTTTAAAAGGGGGCGTGGACATGGCGACGCCATATTTAAATCACCATTTAAAGGGATTAAATATTAAGAATACCTATAATGCAATATATCATTGAATGCGTAAACTCTTGCAGATTTTTATAAGACATAAAACAAAAATTCGATTTTTTTGAGGCATTCACACGTCCCACTGTGCTTAAGGTTTTTTCCGAGTTCTTTTGTTTCCTAAACTTCAAAGATAAATGTCAGGCAACTCTAAGCTCTATGGAACCTGAACCATATAAGCATCATTTCAGGAAAGTGACGTGACATTAATTTAAAATACATTCTAATCTAAGCACAGTGTTATTGGATTTATTGTTGTTTTGCTTGGTGAATTTGAAATATCTGGTATAGTAGTTCCTCTTTAACACTTTACAGGAGCAAACTGAAACTGAACGAAAACGAGTAACAAAATACGTTGTATCGGCCGTCTGAAGGGTGCAGTAAATCGGAGCCAGATGCCAGGTGACCTGAATAAATCAATCAGAACATCTTCCTTTCTCTGTCGTTGAGAACGCAACCTTGTTGTCATCCGGACAGAGCCAATGTGAAACATGGGCATCTTCGGAATGTATGTAATCCTTTCTTGTGTCAGAAGGTGACACGGAGGTATCGCAAAGAGCTACAGTCGACGCAACACTGTTGCAAAAATGATGGCGTATACCTGGTTACCAATTCAGCGTATACATCAAAGCGTACTGTGTGCAGGGGTTTGCGAAGACACTCCCCTGCGCGATGATGAATGAAAAGCAGAGAGATAAATGTCGAATTTATTGTTCTACTTCTTATCTTTCTTTGCTTGAGAAAGAATCCTAAGATTTTGTTCTCAAAATGGCTCTTAATGGTTTGAAGGAAATTCCGTATATTTACATGCCAAATGAAACGCACAACTTGAAATTTCTAGGAACACCATATAAATTTCTCTTCGTTTGGAAGCATTTTTGTTTAAGTTTTTATTATGGCGATAGAAAAATGATGTAGAGCTCTCTCAAATACAGAATTTAGGAAGCTAAACTCAAAACAGATGAAAAGTGGGTACTAAATGGCAAAAGGGCAGAAGTTGTCAATGAATTTAAATACTTAGGAGTATGGCTGAATAACAATGGAAAGTTGGGAGCGCACAGGAGAAAAATGGAGACAAAAGCAAGTGCGGCAATGAATAGGATAAGAAAATGCAAATACAAGCTAGAAATTACAACCAAGTGGTTAGAAATAATGTATGAAGCACCAGTTGGATCCAAAATGTATGCAGTGGAGATCTGAGGGGGCCCAGAGGTAAACAAAGCGGTGGACCAAAACTACAGAAGGTTTTGTAAAGAGCTACTAGACTTACCTAGGGAAGTAGCTTGAGTATAATTAGGAAAGACAGGAAGAAACGGAATGATAATGAAAATAATTATAAAATTTTGGTATATATATATCTGGCCAAAGAAGAAGGGGAAATTATGAATTATGCATGAGACAGCAAAAACGAGTAGAGAACTCAAATAGCTGGTGGGCAGAGATAGGAGGAATTATGGAAAAAAATAGGAATGGGAGATATATGGAGATTAGAGGAAAGGAATACAAGCGATGTGGGTAAATTGTTAAAATGTAGAATAGAAGATATAGAAAGACAGGAAATATGGGGAAGTCTAGAAAATATGAAATCATTACAATTTTACAAGCAAATAAAAGAAATTTTGGACGAGAAGCATATGTAGATTACTGCAATAAGTGAGAGAGAGAAGGGTTAGCTTGGATGAGAACAGGAACAATATTTCTAAGAGGGATAAGAGGTAGGGAAAAGGGGAATTTGTGTGTTTTTTGTGGGGGGGGGGAAAGAAAGCATAGAACACTATATAACAATGCGAGAATGTTGCAATGTGGAGAAAAAGGTTTTGGGAGGAAAAGTGGGAGAAAGTAGAGAAGGAGGTAGTGGCTATAAAATTGTTAACGGGAAGGGAGGAGCAACATAGAGGAATCCCTAGCAGCTGCTGCCGCCCAACGCGGCACAACCAACGCCGCCCTCCAGGACATGCAAGACAGGCTGACCACGCTCTCCAGCCAACTCATGAACGGACTTACACCGCAGAAACAAGTAGCAGAGTCAATCAACACCCAACTCCAGGACCGCGCAGCCCAACATGAAGAAGGGATTGCCGCTCTTCTATCCAAAATTGACCGCCTCACAACGCCTTCTGCGACGACCCACCCAACGACTCACTAAGATACTGCAAGGGCAAGCTTGAAAAGATTGTTGGACACATCAATGATACAGCACCCAACAAGAAGCTACACGAAGCCCTTCGCGAACACCAGGACCACATCACCCAGAGCATCTACGACCTGAAGATGTCCCTGGCTCCAGAACACGGGGTCCCTCCGCCGCAATTTCAGCCATATCGAGACACCCGCACACGCAGGACGCCGCCGCCATCAGACCTGCAACGCCGCCTCCCTCCCCGGCCGTGAGCTGTTGACGGTCTTGGCCCTTCTGCATCACCGCAATCCAGTTCCCACGAGGACTCAACGACTCCATCCAGTCACGCATATAACGATCACCACTGTACACAGGTCGTAGTCAGGGTCCCTTGGATCATGGCTGCTACCTGATCACCACAAGCGGGTTTTTCCGCACAGCTAGTTTCCACCCACGAACAGCCGGGTTGCTTAGGCGGTACCGGCCACCAAATTCGCCTCAACAGTCCCAAATAAATTAGCACCACAGGACCCAATAAATAGAATCACCTCAGAACAACATCCCTCCCATGCCCCATCCTTCTTCCTGCCCAAATACCCAATCTACCCTGTTGTTGGTTTTTTCCTATACCTTTATTCCCGTCCCCCCCCCCCCAAAAAAAAGAGGAAAAGAAGGTAAGAAGTATTAATGAGTGCTTGCAGAAGGTAAAAGAAAAATGGTCCAGAAATGTAAAGAATAGCTAGAAGAAAAGAAGATGAGGGAAGAAAGGGGCTAATTATGTAACAAGGAGGCATGGAGGTTAAGAGCTACCTGGCAGAGCAGAATACCAGGCTGTCATGTAAGCCAGGGTAGCAACAAGGTAAAGACAAATAAATGTAGCCTAAAGTTGTAAATTGTAAAATTTTGGAATGAGCACAATAAATTCCCAGTAACTTTCGTGTTGTTCAGTTGTTTCAGAGATTATTATTATTTTTTATTATATAATGTTTTGTAATTTTCAAAGTACTGCTGTTTCACAAGGGCAGTCTATAGAAATTTGCTTTAAAACATATGGATATTTATTTATTTCCTCTATTCCTCTTGTATATTTCAAAGGTTTATCTCTATTAACACGAAGTAAAATGAAAAATAGGATTCCGCAAGCATGCCTGTAGCAAATATATCAATTCAACGACATCGGGAACAGAAAGCCATGTGAATATAACATCAGATCCTTCCTGGACTGTTTTGTACCTGTTTTATTTATAGTGAGGTATCAACCACAAAACCAAAACCCACCGGAAATGCCCTTTGCTTTTAGTCGATAAAGCAGATCATGAGCATGAAGCCGCAGTTCCTAAATTTCAGAGAGAGAGAGAGATGGGTGAATGCAGTTCCCCTTTGGTGATGCTTCACCATGAGAAAATAAAGGTTTTCATGGAATATGTAGCATTGCTGTGGAGTTAACCTTTTCTCTCGTGCTAAAGAAGGGTGATACGTGGTTCGTCTCAGCCTGGTGAAGATACGAGTGTGGTCTGAAGCGTTTCCTACCTCATAAAGATACAAGACACTTTTCCAGATTTTCTTTCTTTGTGATTTTCAACATAATCTTCTTGTAACTCTAAACACTTCTCCCAGCGATACTTCCATCTCTGTAAACCGTCCAAATAATACTCGGCGTTTTCTTTCTGCTTGTTCACGAAGGGGATTGCCTCTTCATATGAAGAAAATCTCTGTCCTCCGATTGCAATTTTCAGATGAGAGGACAAAAAGAAGTCGCTTAGGGCTAGATCTGCTGAGTAAGGTGGATGGTCAAGCAGTTTAGACCGTAATGCATGGATTTTTGCCATTACCACCGCTGAGGTGTGAGGCAGTGCGTTGTCTTGGTGAAACAGGATTTCCTTTTGCTGCAAATGTAGCCGTTTTATCGCAAGTTCTCCCTTCAGCTTGTCAAGTAATAATGCTTAGTATGCTCCTGTATTGCCTTTTTTGCTTTTTGAAGATAATCATTTAAAATAACTCCTTGGATATCCCAAAATACATCACTTTCCCAGCCGAAAAAAATGGCTTTTGCTTTTATTGGAGCCGGTTCCCCCGTTACAGTCCACTGTTTGGATTGTATTTTTGTTTCAAGCGTATAATGGTGTTTCATCTACAGTAATCAATCGGCGCCAAAACTCGGTTTTATTGTGCCTAAACTGCGCCAACAGAGCGTTGGAAATGTTCATTCGAACACGTTTTTGGTCCAACGTAAGCCAACACGGCACTCAACGCGTGGACAGTTTTCTCATGTCTAAATATTGATATAATATGTGACAAACACGTTGTTTTGACATGTTCATAGGCTCTGCTGTCTCTCTTACTTTAATTCGGGGGTCGTCTAGCACCATTTGGTGAACTTTGGCGATGTTTTCGTCGGTTGTTACAGTTTTGGAACGTACCGAACAATCATCGTCTCCCAAGCTCTTACGGCCACGTTTAAATGCGGCTGTCCAAAGTTTCACTGTGGTCAATGATGGTGCAGGGTCCCCATACACAGAATCCAACTCATCTTTGTTTTTCGTAGGCATATTGGCTTTCAAAACAAATACTTAATGACAGTTCGATACTCAACTTTGTCCATTTTCATATAAACATTCACATCAACTCACTCAAATGACATATAACAACTGAGCGTCTAAAATGGCTGAAACTTTGGTGCGTAACTGTCAACAGATGAACAGCGATATCCACTAGCTTTTATTTACTTGTTCTGTCATATCTATGTTGAGGTCGGAAGCTTTTCATACCACCATTGTATTTGAAAAGCTAGTTCAAGGACAGGATCGGAAAGGAAATGAAGTCACTCTAAGTGTGAATTTACCCTCCCTCTCGTGCCCGCTACTTAAAAAAAAAAAAAGAAAGAAAGGTAAACACAGTCAACAAAATCAGTTGATTCTGTTTAGCATCACGTGCCAGTATTAACAGTGCAACAGAAAATTTAATCGGCACTCGGAGAATAAGTACTTTTTTATTCTTAACGATGTTAAAGCCAAGTTTTGATATATCTTACTAACATTGGATACATTTCGAGCTTTAGTGCGGCTGACGCTGGAGCCAGTAAACCTACAAAGCAACACACCATTACGCAGTTCAGGAAACATGTTGATGACTATAAGAAAGGTAAAACAATACCATATATGAGGGCTGTTCAATAAAGAATGATCATATTTTTTACGGACATAATTTTTCGCACTAAAATTCAATCTGATTATATCTTATTAGCTTAATGTGAAACAAATACGCCGTAGTAGTTTCGTAGTTGGTACCTCTAGTTCTCGTCTGTGAGAACCAGGCAAGTTCAGATATGTTCAGTATCGCCTACCGCTGCAATGGAGGTAACACGCGAAGAGCAATATGTGGCGTTGAAATTCTGCTTTCGTCGCAACAAATCTTCAGTTGAGGCCTACACGATGTTACAGTAGGTGTACGAAGAGTCTGTTCTTCCCTACAGCACAGCCCGAACATGGTTTAAAATGTTTAAAGAGGGGAGACAACCAATTTCAAAGGAAGGTGGACCAGGTGCTCCAGTTACTGCTCTTACGGAAGAAAACATCAACACTGCTGCTGCCATTGTGAGAGAGGATTGACGAATTACCTTAAAATCACTTTTTGAATTACTGAACATTTCATTGGATGCCACCCACAAGTTGATGACAGAAATATTACACATGAGACGTGTTTGTGCGCGATGGGTTCCAAGACTGTTGATTCTCGAACAAAAGGACATCGCTAGATGACACTCGCAACTAAACAAAAGAATATCTGCAAATTTTTATCTTTATTAACAAGAAATAAGAGCAATAATTGTAATAATCTCTCTAAATCTAGAACCATTCTGTTGTAAACATATGGGAGGGGTCATGAGGGAGACAGACATCATACTTGTTTGCTCTTAGTCCTCTGAGGTTTAGGAACATTCATTGGTGTTTTTTCTTTTATTGTACAATATGCATTTCTGTAAACACTCATGAATTTCTTTCTAGCAGTCAGTGATCGAGGGTTTCGTTACAGCGTCTCTGTCTTTCTTTCTCCCCTCCATCATGCTTCGTTTTAGTTCGAGGCACAGTTTGTAGAAGAGTGGAAAAAGTCACGTCGGAGCAACACAGCAAATGGTAGCGAAATAGTAGACAATTTCAGCACAAAAATGTCAGATGCATTTATCACTTTAAAAGTATATTAAATTGTATATTCTGTCCACAATGATAACGTGTCTCTATATCGTACTAATCTATGAAATTAAAGAGCAAATTCCAATAATTACAGCTGCACAAAAACAAAACATTTATTTTGTAACGAATTTTCGCTAATTATTCTGCCCTTAAATAACGTTTTATATTACATAGAGTACCTGGGCACATCATCGTCATTGTTTTCCCACGCTCTATTCAGCCATGTTATTTGAACCTATTTCGCTAGTGTAATTAAACTCGGTTCTGTCTCGAAACGCGCCGCTTTTAGTGCTCTGTTTAAGCTTTAATAGCAAGGGTGGGTAAAAAGGGTTTGTTGATCACCTGTGTACACAGATCCATGAGTGGAGATCAGTTATTTCACGTATTACATTACACGGTAATAGAATACAGCCGTATGAAACAAGAGAACAGCAAAATACGATGCTCTTTTTTTTTTTTTTTTTTTTGCAAAGTATATCGTGTATATTTCCAATAAATCATAACAAATAGAAATGCAATTTAACCTCGTAAAATAGCTTAAATGTTGATTTGTAGTTATTCGCAGATTTTATATATATATGACCATTCTTTGTCAGTTCCCTTAGAGGGAGAGAGAAATGATGCGTATGAGGGCGCTCAACTGCAGAGGTTATCAGCGCCCTTTTTAAAACTAACTGGTCATGGCAAAAGCCAGATATAAATTTCTCTAAAAAACTATAAAAATGTAAATATACTTACAAAAGAATACATACACGTAAAAAAGAGAAACTATAAAAACGAAAGAAATATAAATCTAAAAAGTCATAAATTGTATTCGTCAAATCCTAAACTCTAAAACAGAAAATAATCTAAAAACCTTCTCCACTACTGCGTTATCGTCTGCTAGCATATCTGCAAAGCTGACCGGCAGCTGCAGAGACGTCCTAAGGTCTGCTAGGTGAAAACACTCTAGCAGCACGTGTCGTACAGATAACACTTCTTTGCAAAACGGACATAGTGGAGAAGGCTCCTTTTTAAATAGAAAACTATGAGTAAAAAAGCAACCGAGCCAAATTCACCTCCTCACGACGAGATGACCGACAAGAGGTAACCCAGGGAATCGGAAGTTCTTTGACAGATCTAAGTTTATTATTGCGGAGAGCGGACCACTCTTCCTGCCAGCAGGTTTGCACAGCTCTCGACAATACGGCCCTAAAATCGTCCGATGTCACACATGGTACTCGAACCCTGGGCTTCATGGTAGCCGTCTTGGCTGCCGAATCCGCCATTTCATTCCCCCCGCAAGCCTACGTGACCAGGGATCCATGCACACACCACGTTAACGCCAGAAGCGTGTAAAACGTGGAGGGCATCATGTATACGCTACACAACAGGGTGGTAGCTGTACAGCTGCCGTAGGCTTTGAAGTGCACTGGCGGAATCACTCAGGATTAAGCAGTCCCCCAACTTTCGTCTACGTACGTGTAAAATGGCCAGGTATATTGCATAAAGCTCTGCAGTAAAAATGGAACTGCTAGTGTGGAATCCGAATGTATACGGTTCGGTTCCACACACGTAAGCTCAACCAACACCATTTGAGTTCTTGGAGCCATTGGTGTAAATTTTAACATGGTCCTGATATCGCGATAACAATTCTAAAAAAACATGTGCGGATACCAGATATAGACTTGGTACATTTATGATATTTGGTCATGCCCAGATCAACGTGGGACGCTGTGCACAACCAAAGAGGGTATGTCCTCTCCCCCCTGGGATCGCCTCACTTTTCTTGAGCACTGCTTCAAAGTTCTCAAATTGAATACCCCTAAGTCTTGTTGCGTAAAAGGTCTGAACAAGAATTGGGAAATATTTTAATTATTGGATGTTCACATTTCATTTCGTAGTATGCCCCAGACTTTAGCAGGAAGTAACAAGTGGAGATAGGTTGGATGTCTCAGTGATCAGAGTAAGCAGTGGTATTGACCTGCCAGCTCATGTGTGTTCTGTTAAATTGACAGAAAAATTAAGAAAATTCATTCTTGGGTTGCACAAGATTGCACCATACGATGTAAACCCTCTGCGAAGAACGTCTGAGTCGTATGACAGCAGACATTTTGAAAGTCAGTTCTATTTAAACGATTACAGCCAGTAAGGAAGGGTTAGTCGTATCAGCTAGTCAGATCGTGGTTAGTTAGTCAGTCATCAGTTAATCATTCAGTTTGTTGGTTAGATCATTGCAGGCTGCTACTTTAGTCTCATCATAGAAGTTGTGAGTACTTCTACAAAACTCAACTCATCAAAGTGAACCAGCAACCTCTTGTTCAGAACTCTACGCTACTCTACATAAAAGGTAATATGTATTTATCATGTATTAATTAATTCAATATCTGTCTTGATTACACCTTTTATCTCTTCAGGATAAAGGAGAACTTTGTTTAATTTGACTTCCCCAATCTTTAAAATATATTTGTCAATGTTATGGAGAACCCATCACTTTAATTTAACCCTACTCATGTCCCTAAACTTTTGACCTGTCTAGCTCTACCATCTGCTCCCTTTCCTTTCAGTACCTACACCCCCAGTTGTTGATTAGGTTTGTAAGTCCTTCACCCCCCTTACAATCCTGGTTTGCAACAGTCTCGCCTTTAGAGATGGGGATAAAAAAACTCACAGGATAAGGTAGATGTGGTACACAGGTAATGTTAAATCGAGCCAGAAACTGCATGACTTGATTTCCGACGTGATGCCGTGCATTGTCAAGATGAAGTTGTCACCCAGTCTGAGAAAGCTCTGGTCGTTTCTTTGCAATGGACTTCCTCAGTGTAGCCAATACCGACGGGTAGTAAGTACTGTGAGGAGGAAGTGCATACTGGTAAATCATTCCATTACAGTCAAAAAATGTGATCACCATCACTTTCCCTGCAGATGGAACAACTTTTGCTTCTTTGGTGTTGGAGAACCTGGCGATTTCCACACTGTGCCGGCTTGTTTCCTTCAGGATCATAATGATGCAGCCATGACTCATCACCGGTGATAATCGAAGCTTAGGGATATTCGATTTGAGTACTCTGACGCAGTACTCAAGAAAAGTGAGGCGATTTTCAGGGACCTGACAAAGAATGGTCAGAATGGCAGGTGTTCAAGGACTGCCAGAGACGATATAAAAAGTGCATAGAAGTAGGAGGAAACTACCTTGAGAAAGATCATGCAAATATTGAATTGCAGGAATGAACACCAGTAAACACAGTAAACAGTAAACCTTTGTTGAAGTACAATATGCTGTAAGAGTATCAGCAATCAATGATTCACCTGCAATGAAATACCTCTGTTTTAAGAAATATAAGATAAATACACAGCATCCAGAACAGAGCAGATACCACCACGCCTAAGGGTTACCAAATATTTTTAAGAAATAAATATTAATATTACAAGGGAACACAAAGCTCTCCACCCTGAACACAGTTTAAACCACACATATTACCGGATATAGCCAACCTATAGCACTAAATTTTAATTCTCTCTTATTTCTTCATTAATCTATCCCATCTTGCCACTCCCTTAACTGGATGCGTAGGCTTCCGCAGCCTGTGTCTTGATCAGTATCTTTAGCTTCCGTGAAGGCTGCTTCATCTTGGTCTTGCCGACGTTTCGCTAATTATGGCGTCCGCCTCGGTAGCGTGGTGGTAGAATGTCTGCCTCACGTTCAAGAGGTCCCGAGTTCGAATCTCGGTCAGGGTGAGTTATCTGGATAAGGTTTTTTCCGGGGTTTTCCCTTATCCTGTATAACGAATGTCGGGTAACGCTAAGCTCCATGAACCCCAGAGGCATTGAGCATCTTTTCATCCATTACATTCATAATCCGATATGATTTAACGTTGGAAGACACAAATTAAAAATAAATTATGGCGTGAGCTTCTCTGGGCTCTTGTCCGATCTTTGCGTTGTTGCTCAGGCTTATGTCACCACGATTCTCTGGTGGCTCCGCCCCTTAGTTCTTAGCTGGCTGGAATAAGTGGACAGAAGCGTATAATATGCTTCAGTTAGCTCAGACGGTTTCATCTGTGGCTCGCATTTGGAAGGTACTTGTTCGATTCCTAACCATGGTCTTTTTGGGGAGGGGGTGTTCTCACTTCGCCAAACGGAAGTTAGGTAGGTTAATTACATCCCCCAATATCCTATTCTTCCATTTTATCTCCATTATCAATGTGAAATTATCCCTAATCTGATGGCATCTTTCACGATAGTAGTGTCCGCGGGAGTCTCGGCGGTGCAGGGCACCTTCGGTAGGACGGTCTCCGGTCCCAGGGAATCACGGCATCAGGGTCTCCCAGAGACCCAGCATGTTAAGTTGCAAAACAACATTTTCTTTTTCGAATTGTTTACACTATTTCTTTCAGAGCATATATTGACAGAAAGAATTAAAATTATCTCGACTAAAAGTCCATTAAATACCAGAGTTGGTATTTAATATCCACTATCTTCCAAAGATAAGATGCTGAGATTTTACAAATACTCTCTCATTATTTGTTATACGAGGTGTATATTTAAGTCTCTAAGGTGCTGGAACCATGAGGTACGCTATTACATGAGATCCGACAACACTGGCGTGTAGCTTGGTTTCACCCCTTCAAATCCCCACCATAACGAACCCGTTGCAACCATTAGTCTTGGCTGGGCAGCCGTTTGCGATGCAGCTTCCTGTCACTTCCGCCGCCAAGTGCGAGCTGCGTGCAGTGATACGTTTTTTGAGTGCCAAGGGCACTACCACCACTGAAATTCGTCAGTTCTACGACGTCTATGGGCCACAGTGTATGGACGTCAAAAACATGCGAAAGTGGGTCATAGACTTCAAAGACGTACGTACAGACGTCCATGACGTACAGCGTTCTGGTCAGCCTTCGGTATCAACCGAAACAATTGCAAAAGTGGAGCAAGAAATGTTTGAAGATCGGCGTGTGACAGTTCGCGAGCTGTGTGATCTTATCCCTGAAGTCAGTAAGACTACGATTGACAAAATTTTGATCCAAAATTTGCATAATCGCAAGATGTGTGCGAGGTGGGTCTCCTGGCCCAGTTCGGATGGGACATGCTCGCCCATCCCCAGTACAGTCCACACTTAGCACTTAGTGATTATCATGTTTCCTGATTTGAAGTCACACCTGGGTGGAACACATTTCCAGACCGACGATGATTTGAGAAACGAGGTTGAGCGCTACCTGCGCAACTTGGCGGGAGAGTGCTATGACAAGGGTATACATAAATTGCCACAGTGCATGCAAAAGTGCATCGATCGCAATGGTGATTACGTTGAAAAATAGCTGTAACTTCCGCCTTTCTATCACTGTACCATTCATTTACAATAAACATGTTTTCTATATTAAATAAAATTGTAAACCTTATTTTACGGACACGTCTCGTAGTTTCGTTATGCACCTCTGAATCCTTGTGTAAGATTTTCTAGCTAGCGTTGGATAATGAAGATAATTTGAAAATGTTTATAATACGCCACTGGAAGCACAGAAGAGCTGCATCATAAGGTTTCGTCCCGATGTGTTCAGATCAAAGTTCCAAGAGCTGTCACCTTCTGGAAATTGCTTTAATTACTTAAAACCACTGCCAAGAAACAGAAACGCTTACAAAAGCTATCTTCTCATCCCTTCTTGTGCGGAAGTGACACTTGGTGAGACGCCTGACATTCGTCTTCCTCCAGTCAAGGAGCAAAACCAAGATGAGTTCATAATAATTATTATTAGAGGCTTCTAATGGATTGGAGTGTATTAGCTGAGAAGCCCTTCTTCTTGCAGTATAAGGCTTCTCTTCTCTCTTCTCAGAGTTATAACGTTAATTCCTGGCTTCTTCATTTTACTTATCAGTTTTTTGTACACAAGGTGGATAAAAAATTAGGCACCCACATGACCTTTTCTACTCACTAATACGGAGACACAGAAACCAAACAAATAATAATTTTTAAAATATTAGATCATGTTATTGTTTTTCGAACATCACCGAGCGGTATGGTTCAGGTGATTTCGTCTGTGGCCCGAGTTCGATTCGATTCTCGTGGCCGACCTACCTGACCCATTGGTTTTTTCGGGGTTTTCCCGGGTCGCTAGGCGAATGCTGGGTAGGTTCATTACATCCCCCGATTTTCCTGTCCCTCCATTTCATCTCCATTGTCATTTAACATCATCTCTTATCTGGTGGTCTCTTTCAGGGTAGAAGTGTCGGCGGGAGTCTCGGTGGTGCATGGCAGGATGTTAAGCTCTGAGGAAAACTAATTTCTCCTCTGGTAGGTGGGTTGTCAGTCTCCCCTCCTATGCTGGGACCATCTCGGGACCGCCAGCCGGGGACCATTGGGGCTGGCATCGCCCGGCTGGGACCATTAGGGCTCACCTGCTGGGCTCGTTGCCGTCCCGCTGTAGGGGAGCGTGTCCTTTGTCCGTAGGGGAGGGCAACCCCCCGTAGGGGAGGGGATCCGTCCCCTTCAGCTGCCGTGGTGCGGGCGCTGCGGACCCTTAGCTCTCGTGGTACCTCTGACGTTACTAGAGGAGCCTCGGGCCGAACCTCTGAGCCCCTCCTTCGGGAGTTGTTCGGATTGGGATGGTCTCGAGGGGGCAGTGGTTCCCGATACCCGTGGGAATCGGGTACGTCTAAGGACGGGGTTGAGGGAAGCCATTAATTCTCCCGGGTACTAGCCTGCAAAGCTAGTAGAAGGTGTGCTAGATCGCCAGGCGACGCCACCGAGGTCATATCGGTAGCCTTGACATTTTGGTGTTGGCGCGCGTAAGTGGCGTATCCACCTTCATCCCGTCTTGTGTCTTAGGACTAGATGGGGGCTTGTTTGTTACCCAGGTCTTGTCCTATGGAAAGCCCCACGGAGGACGCCGAGCGCCCTTTGGGACAGCTCGGATAACTCCCTGGGGAGTAGAACCTCTAGACTCAAACTGTCCGTTGTCCTGGCCTGTCGGGGGAAGGCTCTATCCAAGTAAACTGTAGGGACCATGCCCTCTGTACTGTCGTAGCTCCTTGGATCAGCCGTCATCTATCTCCTTAGCCTCATCCTTCCTCCCGGGGGTGCCCCACGCGTGGGCATAGCAGCAATGGGCTCAGCTTGGTTGTCTACGTACCGAATCCCGTCCGTAATGTAATCACAATCCCTTTAACATCAATACAGCTTTGCTTTCTATTAAACCAGTCCTGAAAGCAATGATGACCACTGCTCCTGAGTCACTTAGGAAACTATATGTTTATAATATCCCTCTCCTTCACCTTATGACGAAAAAACCGATTCTACGGATTTAAGCTTTAATTTTTGAAACAAAAGAAAATCAAAAGATGCTAAGGGTGAGCTCTGTGGTGGAGTGCCCATGTTGCTGACCTTTAGCGTATTCCAAATTCTCAGTTGTTAGGTTTTCTGTACGCTGCTACGTTTTGCCGTGGACTGCAAAGAGGGAACCGGCTCCAAAATAAGCAAAAACTGTATTTTTTTCGGCTGGGAAAGTGATGGTGGCTATTTTTGGGGGGATAGGATGGAGTTATTTTAATCGACAATCTTCAAAAAGGAAAAACTGTCACAGGAGCATTCTGTGTATTATAACCTGACAAGCTGAAGGCAGAACCATTTCCTGTTTCTCCAAGACAACGCACCGTCTCACACCTCAGCGGTTGCATTGGCGAAAATCCACGAATTACGGTTTGAACTGCTTGACAATCCGCCTTACTCACCAGATCTAGCCCCAAGCGACTTCTTTTTGTTCCCTCATCTGTAAATTGCGCTCGAAGGACAGAGATTTTCGTCAAATGACGAGGCTATCACCTCCGTGACCAATTATTTTGCAGTGAAAAACGCCGAGTACTATTTGGACGGGTTATAGAGATGAGAGCGTCGCTGGGGGAAGTATGTAGAATTACAAAGAAACTGTTGAAAAAATGACAACAATCTATTGTATCTTTATTAGTTAGGAAACTTTTCAGACCACACTCGTAGCTTCAGTTTTCTGGAAATGTTCTCAGAAGTCCTTTTCGTTCTCGATGACTTTTGCATAACTTCGAAACAATAAGAGATAGACAAACTATTTATTACCACTGAAAACATTTAGACCAAATAAATACTTTGTTGTGCAGTAACGTATCTTCTAGAATTTCTTTGTTATTTGTATCAATTTTCCATTATTTATATTTTTCTGAAATGTCAGGCCGTTATGCATTATCTCTTGGCCCAGCAAAGAGAACTTAATTTCAAATTCGTCACATATCAACCAGACTTTAGATTTTACTATCCCTTAAAGTTTACTGTAATTCCACATCCTCCTTTCATGTACTAGAAAATTAACAGTAATACAACTTCTTAAAATATTAATGAACATGAAATAGAGGAATAACTTTAAGAGTAGATAAAACCACATTCAACATACCATATTTTTCCTATTAAACTGCACCTTGAGTAAATATTTGCACTCATTAGTCTAACTGCAAGTAAATATACGTCAAATTACACACTGTTTGACTGGCCGCCCATTGCATTTTAACTCTCTATTTGCAGTTGGCATGTGGTGTTAAACACACCGTTGCTTTTATATTTGTAGGCTGGGCAAATTTAAATTGAGTGAGTACAGTCATCAGTACAAAAATAATAAATTACAAATATTACACAGGAATGCACGAATGATAGTAGTTAATGCATATGTTCTGAAGCACTCATATGATTTCTTTATCTATTCTTAAGCAAAATTTCTTACAGGCATTTGTTATTCTAATTCATTTTAATAATGAAAATAAACCTTTGTCGAAATAGTTCATAACATACCTTTTTGGTAGATGGGTGGGAAACAACAGATTAGGTTTAAGAAATGTTAAAACCTTTAAATGTTAAATCCTTTTACTTAAACCATACAAAAATCTTACATTTACATCATAGAACTTGTGTCTTGTAGTATCAGATGTCTCGGTGGAATTGCTTCTTTAACACATTGTACATGAGAGTTATTTGTGAGCACAAGCCTAACCTATTATTTACATTTTATTCTATGTACAAGGAACCTACAGCCTTTGCAATGTTTACATTGGTTGTTTTTGCTTATAAAGTAAGACAGTAACTGTGCACCAATAATATTACCAGTATTTATAGATGTATTTACACCAAGGACACTTTCTGTACATCCGTTGTTTGTAAGTACGATACTATAAAGCTTCTTTGTCGAAGAACTTACAACTTCAGACACAATTCCACGCTTCCCACTGGTTCTTGTGAAACTTGAAGGTTATGGCTATTAGCTTTCTCAATAAATAAGTGTTGGTTTACACAAAAATTGCGTTTTATGTACACTCTTTTACCTCTAGGCATATTGATGTAATTAAATACCTAACAGAAGTAATCACTGATGTCAAAATAGTGCAAATACTGCTTTTGTTTACTTTACACAACACAGAGAAGCACACTAGGAAATATAAGAGCAAGCTGCAGGGCAGCCACAACATCTCAGAATGTAAAACAAAATTTACCACATACAATTCTTACACCAAAGACAGGAGATGCACGAATTTGGATGGAAGGAAGCTATTTGGGGCGTGGCAAAATGATATGGCTGAATTTAAAAAGCAGCAGCTCACTTAAAACCCTTATAAAACTGATAATAATTTTACAAAGAATATAAATTGTATGTCATTTTGTTGAGGAAGTTTCAGAGAATCTTTAAGGCAAAAAACAGAACACAAAAATTGTTTTTTTTTTTTTTTTTTTTTTTTTTTTTTTTTTTTTAAGCATTTCAATGCCCACTTAACAGAAACAAACAAAATATTCATATGTAATTTTATTATAAGTCTCAATTTGTTTAGGTGACGCATAATTTTGGTATCATAGTGACCTAGGAAAACCCATGAAATATTTTATGGAAGCTCAGCCGCGAGAGATCTGCTTAATGACGGCCACATACGCTACCGCTTGAACCATTCCGCTCGGCTAGTACACTGCCCTACATAAGTGTGCATTAAATTTCTTCCTGTTTCCCCTTCTTTGACTGTTTTATGTGAGAACCCTCATTACATTCATGCGTCATGTGTTAACAATAGGTTGTTAAACTGCATGGTAATGAACCTTATTTCTACTTCTCCGTTCTCACGTATTTCTCTGCGTGGAGGAGAAGGAGAAGGGCAGGCAGGCAGGCAACTAGATTGACTTGACAGCTCTACCATTGTGATGTTTACAATTTACCATCTTGCCAAGACACATCATCGTTCGACACTCCTGGGAAATTGCACGAACAACTGGGTCAGACGTAACCGTGTGAGATAGCAAATGTCAGTCAAGAATAAGGGTTGTAAAGGCAGCAACAACTCCTCTTCTCTGGAGGCGGGATTCTGCTCCTCTCTATCTCTCTCTGGAAATGTTTGGTTTGGATGTTTGCACTGGACTACAACTTCCAGAGAAGAAAAATGCTTTCTTCATAACCTCGCACTTTTTGTTAAGAATCTAAGTTTTGCCAGCAGTGCAAAGAAGTTTCTCTTCGAACGTTGCTAACTTTCCTAACCTAACACGAAACCCAAATGAAGCAGAAGCAGCATAAATTTCTTATAACATCAACTACACGAGTTATAAAGTACTTTCACAACTGAAACCTTTTAAAGCACTTCTGTTTATTTTCATAATCAAAGATATAAACTTATCCAATTGCATATTAATGATTCTGCTTTCCCGTGTAACATTGTACAGTGCTGACAGTCGGTTTTCGTCTCCCAGTTGGTTAGGATTTGGCCTCTATAAATGCCTTATGCAATGAGACAAGCATTTTCTTTCACTGTTTTAATAATACTACAGAACTGTGCAAATTATTACACTCATTGGTCACATTTTTAACATATACAGTTAATTTTCTATTTATTTAACAGAAATAATATTACAAAAAACTTTTTGCAACTCTTAGTATTTTGTATGCATTCCTTTAGCCTTTATTACCATTTTGATACGTTTAGGCATGCTCTCTACAAGGGTGGAGCACTTTTCCTTTATTTCTCCTTCTCTGTGCCAAATGCTTATCAGGCCCTCAGTAAGCTTAACTTTTGTTGTTATTTTCAATTTTTTCAGTCTCTGTTTAACAATAACCGACAGATTCTCTATTGGATTTAAATCAGGACTGTTCCCCGGCCATGGTAGTACTTTTACATTGTTTTCTTTGAGGAACTGGGTTACGGATTTTGTTCTATGGCAGGGAGCACTATCATGCATGAACACAAAATCACTATTTGGACACCATTCTTTACTTTGCGGAAATAGTCTTGCTTCTAATACACTTTTATACTGATTCTGCTCCACAGATACCACAACTATGTGGACAGACATACAGCTCCAGACCATTTTTGATGTTGGGTGCTTTACTCTTTGATCGACACACTGAGGGGAAAATGCTTCTTTATCTATCCTTCTCACATATTGGAAGCTCTCTTCACATACTTAAAACATGGATTCATCTGAGAAAATTAGCTCAAACAATAAAAACCTCTATTAACATTAAACAGTTTTAAAATTGCTCAAAGATAGTATAACAAAACCAGCAATGAGAGAAACAAAGTTTAGGTTGTTTATTTCATTTGCATAAAATTTACATGCACATATTTTAATTTTATGCTATACACAATTTTCAAACTATTTACCTTTCTCCAAAATTCCACTGGATGTTTCTGCATCCCTTTGGCCCACTCTAAACGCTATTTTTGCCATTGAAGTTGTCGGTTTAGCCTTTTTACGAGGCCTGCGTGCTGGTAATCCTGCTTCACATAATCTTCTGCTAACTACTGAACTGATATTTCTGTACAGTACTACTTTAGCTGATTACTGAGGTCAAAGCTGGTTGCTCTTCTATTTTGTTTTGCTACCTGCACAAGTTTTCTTTGCATCCTTGGTGATAGCTTTCTTTTCCTCTCGCATTTTCCATCCCTTTGTGAGGTCAACGTCTCACCGAATGTTAAAGCTTGATTAATGCGACTAACAGATTTTTGTGAAATACACAATTTCTTAGCTATTTCATGTTGTGAATTAAGAGTTTCCTTCAAAAGACTCTCAGTTACAGCCACTTTCCTTGGGGATAAGTCAGCAGATTTACTCATAACCTCACTTTTGAATCAATGTGAATGCTAACGATAAGATACACGATATTACCTGGCTTGAGATCAATTAATAATAAATACTGAGGATATATTAGCCATAAAACACAACAAAGACACATATTAACAATGTTCAGTTACTACATTCACCAAATGAAAGCAATATCACCAAACAGTTGGATAAACAGACATGAAGAAAATGGCTGCTCTTAATTCAGAGCTACCACTATAACACTATAAGTAAAAGAAAAATCCTCCAGCTATTATTAAGAGAGAAATTTCATTGAATATGCTTGATATTATAGCAAGGAAAAGAATTATGACAAATTGAAATAGGTTATGGCGGTAAATAACTATTATTTTGAATGTTAAACTGAAGCAAAGTAAAAAAAAAAAAATTAATGATTCTAATAATTTGTATTCGTCTGTAAATAAAGCATTCGTAGCTGAAAAGGAAGATATTGATGTTACAGAAGCTGATTGAAGGTATTGTACAATTAAGATCATAGCAAAATGAGCAATCTTGCAACTGTCTGAGTCATTAGTCCACTTTTTCACGGGTAACTGCTAGGGTCACTGATAAAGAGCAAGGAGTACTGTTTTTGTTTTCTCGGCCGGTGCGTCCCAATAACAACGTTTGAGGTTCGCACACAAGTGGTTCCTGAGCTGCATAATCACAAACTCATGTAATGTTTAATGCTGTATAACATTATACCTAACAGAATTTCAAAGCTGCGACACCGAAATTGGACTGATTAATTTATGAAGCACGAAACGGCTATAATCATTCGGTGTCGTTTTGAAACAATCTGTATATATTTATCAAAGCGCCACAGTCACTTTTTAACCATCATTCATTCCAGTCCTGGGTGATAATCTTTTATATCTCTTTTTATACAGCTTTTTTGTTATTAAGGTTCTGTTATTAGTTGTTTCTTGTAAAACTTTATGAACACAATATTGGCGTATATAAGCCTAGGTTATACTTTCAGTTTAATAACCATCAGACGTTAAAAAGTTACCTCAGAATATTTAAACATGTTAAAATATAATATTTATTTGCGAGGGTAATGTAACATTTATTCAATTTCCTCTTTCTACCCTGTACCGACAAAGAAATATTTAATATTACTGCTTGGGCAAAATTTTAACCCAAATAATGAGAAAAATAAGTTTTCTTTGGAATAGTTTGTAAAAAAAAAAAAAAAAAAAAAAAAAATAAATAAATAAATAAACAGTAGGGGTTAAAATGGTCCTGTATATGTCATATCGGACTTTTAGATCTACGAGCAGAACGGGTGCAAAATGTACTGGTTTGTCAGCCTAATTCACATCGGGTGCAGTAGAGCAGCTAGGAAAACAAAATAATGTAACATGCGCCTGCCAAGTTAGACGTTGTGTGCTTCTTAAACACTCATCTCTGTCCACGTGACACGATGCTGGTATTACCCACGTCAGGGCTTATGTCCTCCTCTGAAAGCCTAAACATGCTTTTCCCTTTGAAAGAGAAATAACTACCGCTGGTCATTTACGTGTAATGCTGAACACAGAGCTGTATACGTACATCTTCATTTATAAAAGTGCTTGTTTTTTAAATTTTGGAACGTTAAATGCACATGTAGGAGCACTTTCTGTTCTTTTGATACTCATTTAAACTGCAACTTTACATTCTGCTGCCTAACGCCAGTTTTTAAAGTAGATACTTTGAGAGCTAAAAGATTGTAAATATATTTGGATGTATAGAAGAAAGGAAGAAGGAAGAAGCACCATTGACAATGTTTTTACTCTTAAATAAATAATAGAAGAACGACGAGAACAAAATTTAGAGACGCACTTACTATTTAGTGACTATTATAAAGCTTTTGACAAAGTATCACGAACGACACTCTTTTTAAATAATAGAGGCATACTTTAAAAACTAATTGAAGTTATAAAAATTATGTACATTTACACAAAAATAAAAATAAATAAAAGGTAACCAGTAATAGTTAATGGTGGCGTAAGACAAGGTTGTCCTTTATCAACCGCCCTTTATAATTTGTATGTTGAGGAAATAGTAAGGATTTGTTCGAATAAAGTCAATGAAGGCATTAATGTATCAGGAGCTAAATTGAAAACTATGTTGTACGCAGATGATCAAATAATAATGACCACAAATGAAGATGACCTGCAGAAAATGCTGTATAGTCTAGATAAAATTGCTACAGAATATGGAATGAAAATATCCACAAATAAATCCAAAACCATGGCATTTAAAGGAATTAATCCAGTAAGATCAAAAATAGTGTTAGATAATATAATAATTGAGCAGAAATCACACTTTAAGTATTTAGGATGTAATGTCTCGTACCAAGGGGAAGCTGATATAATAGATAAAAATAAATAAATCTAACTATATAACAGGCGAAATAAAAATAACATTAAAAAATAAAGCAAGGAAGGACTCTATAATAAAACTATACAAAACAATGGCAATACCAGCTCTGATCTATGGGTCAGAAACATGGACACTAACAAAAAAGTCATCAAAAATGAAATTCATAAGAGCAATAGCTGGAAATACCAACATTGATTAAAAAACGTAGTCAGGATATCAGGACAGAATTAAAAGTAGAAGAAATAAACCATACTATTGAAAGAAGTAGAAATCAATGGAAAGAACATGTTCAGAGGATAAATAATAACAGAATACCAAAAATAGACTTAAACTATAAACCTATAGGAAGAAGAAACCAGGGAAGACCGAAGAATAGATGGGCAGACCAATTTGGAGCCGGAACGGGTTAAACAATCCAAAGCCGTGAGGTAGAAGAAGAAAAAGAAGAAGAAGGAGGAGGAGGAGATGAAGAAGGAGAAGGAGATGAAGAAGGAGAAGGAGATGAAGAAGATGAAGATGAAGAAGAAGAAGAAGAAGAAGAAGAAGAAGAAGAAGAAGAAGAAGAAGAAGAAGAAGAAGAAGAAGAAGAAGAAGGAGGAGGAGGAGGAGGAGGAGATGAAGAAGGAGAAGGAGGAGGAGGAGGAGGAGGAGATGAAGAAGGAGAAGGAGATGAAGAAGGAGAAGGAGATGAAGAAGATGAAGATGAAGAAGAAGAAGAAGAAGAAGAAGAAGAAGAAGAAGAAGAAGAAGAAGAAGGAGAAGGGGGAGGAGAAGGAGGAGGAGAAGTAGGAGGAGGAGAAGGAGGAGGAGAAGGAGGAGGAGGAGAAGGAGGAGAAGGAGGAGGAGAATGTACATGCCTCTCTGCATTCACCCCTGTACAAACTATTCTTAAAATGTCTATGCTTCCTTATTTCTAAATTTATAGAATTGGTTTGATATATTTTCTTGAATAGGAATAGGCAAATACAGAAGGTTTATGTGTGAGTCAGATATTTTAGGGCCTGTTTGCTATGTGACAGTTTGAAAAGTTATTATTGCATAAAATAAACGATATTTCTATATGAATGATGCTATCAGTTCCCAGAATCAAATTAACGCCGCCGGTGTGTCGAAATTTGTCGTGCGGGTGTTAGTTTACATCCCAGTAAATCTGCAGACATGGAGCTCCTTTAACCACATATAGAAACAATCGAACTAGCTCGGAAATGAATCCGGGTACAATAGACCAGTACCTAATCAACTTAGCAACTTAAACCGACATTCTTTTTGCTAAAGCAGGAGAAGCGGTGAAAGCAAACGCAATAACAAAACTGAACAGTGACTCTCTATGTGAGAAAAATATGAGGGTTTGAAAATTGATTCCAATAGCCAAGAATATTTCGGAAATTTTTGTCTCGACAAAACAGTTTATCTGGGGAAAATTATGTAGTGGAATGTGACTTAGGTTTGTTGTGTATTTTTATGGTTAACTAGTTATAGGAAAGTCCTTTAAAATAAGAAGGATTTCCAGTGTTATTCCTTGAAAATTCAATATATACGTTTCATATATCCTGAAAAAATCCCAAACCTATGGTATTCTAAAAATCTTCTACGCATCATCTCCATCGTCATCATCATCATCGTCATCATCATCATCATGATACCGAAATTCAGGTTTGCCAGAAGTAAAGAATCATGATGGATGTCAAAGGAATGTTGGTTCTTTGTTACGACAAGGTCAAGGCCAGTTGAGTTGTGGGGAAAGTTGTTATAACAAAAGCAATGTAAGAAACTGTGTCCTTAGCAGTTTTCTAAAGGGGCTCACTTGACTTGTATGAATAGGGTATTCTTTGGATCATTCATAATGGCATGACAAAACAGCCACAAAGAGATTTTTGGTTGAATGAAGAGGGCTTTCAGAAAGTGAAAGTTACATAGAGACCCACACGCGCAGCTGTGGTCATTCAAAACAGTCTTCGGGGCCAGGCCGATGAGAGCAATCTGAGGCGTGAAGCCTATTAGGACAGTCCTCTTGTTCTGTCTTGGATATTTGTCGGTTCATATATACGTGAGGAACGAATAAAGTTTATCGAGTAATAAACATTCTGCCGTCAGTAACTCTAAACAGAGATTGGTAACCCTTGGTCGGCAAATTTCATTTCGATGTTCTAAAAAAAAAAAAAAAAAAAAAAAAAAAAAAAAAAAAAAAAAAAAAAAAAAAAAAAAACCAGTAAATAAATAAGTTGGAAACGGGCAATCCTGTGTCACTAACATCTGCTTCTCACACACATCCACGCATACCCTGTGAGAAACCTCATTGTTTTATCCTGAGCTAAACAAAAGTGCTTCAAACTGCATTGTCAAGTGGAACATTGTTCGCTACATATATTGTTGCTTCAAATTGGCGTCCCAACGTGGAATTGTGTGCCACCCATAAACATTTTTTGTATCATACATCATCATCATCATCGGCCGCGCCGTGGCTCAGTGGTTAGACCGCTTGGCTCACACCAAGGCGGCCCGGGTTCGATCTCAGGTGACCGCAAAGTGAGATTTGTGGTGCACATCACGGAGCTGGGGCGGGTTTTCTCCGGGACCTCCGGTTTCCCCCGCCATCTCATTCCACCGGTGCTCCATCTTCATCTCATGTATCATCAGTGTTACCGCCTGCGGTGCCGTATGTAGTAAAAGCGGGAGTTAAACACTGCTTCATTCATCATCATCATCATCATCATCATCATCATCATCATCATCTTTAAGGATTGCCTCGGTAGCGTAGATGGTAGCATGTCTGCCTCACGTTCAAGAGGTCCCGAGTTCGAATCTCGGTCAGGGTGAGTTACCTGCATAAGGTTAATCTGGGGTTTTCCCTTAACCTTCAAGACGAGTGTCGGATAACTGTAAGCTCCATGGACCCTGGACTCATTTGAGCATCATTTCACCCAATTCCTCCATCGTCCGATATGACTTAACGTTGGAGGACGTAAATTACATTACAAATCATCATCATGAGTCATCATCATCATCATCATCATTTCAAGGATTGGGCCCTGTGACCAGTTCCGTTCTCTTAAAGAGCCTACTGATCCTTCCATCGTAGAGCTGGGTGTCATTATTGAGAAAATCAAAACATCCCGAAAGTTTTCCATATAGAGGGTAGATTATGGTGTTAGTTTAAGCGCAGAGGTTCTACTCCCATTAGTCCTGGACCCGTAGGACCAAGGAGCCGGGCCTCCTTCTACCCGGGAGCGATGGATACTCCGGGGCTCTTTCCATAGGGCAATATATAATTTCTTAAAAATCCCCCCCGCTGAGCACAACGTCAAGACGGGATGGAAGTGGATACGCCACTTACGCGCGTCAACCCCGCAGGAAGACTACCGATAACCTCGGTGGGGCCGCAGGTGATCTAGCACACCCACTTCTAGCTCTGCAGGCTAGCACCCGGGACTATTAAGGCAACCCTCTACCCCCTCCGGGCGGCCCTGGGCGGCCTGGCCGGAGGTACCCATTTACCCGTGGGCTAACGGGAACCACTGCCACCTCGAGACCAACCCATTCCGAACAACTCCCATTCGGGAGGGGCTCGGCTGTTCGGCCCGAGGTTCCTCTAGTAACGTCAGAGGTACCACGAGTGCTAAGGGTCCGCAGCGCCCGCACTTTGGTAGCTGAAGGGGACGGATCCCCTCCCCTACGGGATAGATTATGGTGTGGTTATCTTCCTAAGAATGTCCATATCGGATCCTTGGAATGCATTGTACTTAAATACCGTGCTTGACAACGAGCGACTTTTGGAGTTATGCCATTCATAGGCAAGCACCTGCAGCTACCTTTTTCTAAAAATGCAATTTAAATTGAGGTAATCGCAAACTTTATATCAAATTCTCATACTTACTGCGGTAAGTAAATTAATATTTCGGATTAGTTTGAATACTGCCCTCAGGTATACTACATTGTAGTACAAAGGGTTGAAGCGTATCAGAAAGAATGTGTAACATCTGAATTGTTTACGCAACAGAGACGAACGCTCTAGAAATCCCTCTCCTTTCACCCCCCACCGTTTCGGGAAGCTTCTATCTCCGCAGTGTACTCTTCGTACCTTTGAACTGCTCCCTCGCGCCGCTTCGCTGTAGGAATGCGTTCGCGACATTATTTTACTAATAATATTTTGTAAGAATTAGCATTAACCAGAACACTAAAGCTGAAAGATATAAGGTTTAAATCCACACATAAAAATGGAAACCACGTTTGTTTACGTCTATTCAGCAGGTATTTATATTATTGTCAGGAAATTTCTTCTGTGTGTAAGCTTATCAAAACTGCTGAATTACCTTTGTTTACATTCTATCTAAGGTAATAAATTAATTCAGGCAGTTTTATCTCGAAACTAGGGCTATGTATATGGAATAGTTTATCTTGAACTGGAATGCTAGTATGATAAGGTGCAACGGTAATAAATTTTATACTTTTTATGTAGCAAAAGATCCTAACTTAGTACATGCGAAATATTGAGGCAGAAACAGAAGTTCCCGAGAAGCTTTCAGGCACATTTAACATTTCTTTAGCGAATTCCTCCTTGATAAGCGCGTTGGAAATATGAGATAGATATTAGATCTTTGAACCCTGTATCAGAATGGCAACCTCAGACATTGCGTGCAAGCATATTGCGTTAAAAATAATTAGCAAGGCATTTTACTTTCTCTAACTTGTTTTTAAGTAGGGAACGGTAATTTACTTCACCCGAAAGTTCATACTGATTTTGCATTGGAAATAAATGTTTGTAGATTCCCTGTATCCAAAACGGAATATTCTTGGAAAAATGAAAATATGTACGTGTGTATATGTATGTGGAAACCATAACTCACCACAAAATATCGGTTAAATCTTCCAGGAATTTTCAACAAAATTCATCCATTCCCAAACCCTTCCTCTCTTTACCTCCTCCAAGGAATATTTACAAGTTGAGAAAGTGTCTACTTTATTTCATCTGAAATTTAATATATATTTAGTATATATATACGAGGCATGTTTTTTAAGTCAGTACCGTTTTGCGATTTCGCCGCCGCAGCGTTACAATCGGCGTTCCGCGCATGCGCGCTGGCTACCGACATCTCTTGTGTACGTAGTGACGCCATTACAGTCTGATTCTTCATTGTATACGTTGGTTACTGAGTGTTTAAGATGCCTCCGACAATCGTGAGTCCCGCCGATTGTGAAGTACAGGCTGTTATACGATTTCTTAGTGCTAAAGGCGTAACACCGATCGATATTCATCGTGAGATCTGTGAAGTTTACGGACAAAACATTATGAGTTATGGAATGTTAAGGAAATTGGTGAGAGCATTTAAAGATGGCCGCACAAATGTGCATGATGAAGAACGGAGCAGGCGTCCTTTGGTCGTTACTGAAGATTTGGTTCAGAAAGTGGACGAAAAGATGAGAGAAATCAGACGCTTTACAATTTCATCACTGTGCGACTATTTTCCTGGATATTCCCGTAGTGTTTTGTATCGCATTGTGACCGAGAACTTGAAGTACCGGAAATTGTGTTCACGTTGGATTCCGAAAATGTTGACGGATTTGCACAAAACCCAACGTTTAGGCAGTGCATTGACTTTCCTTGAGCGGTACCACAATGAAGTTGAAGATTTTTTAGACCAAATTGTTAGCGGTGACGAAACATGGATGGCCTGCGTCACAACCATAATCGAAACAACAATCCATGGAATGGCGACAATCATCATCACCCACAAAAGTGAAGTTTAAGCAAACAATTTCTGCCCGGAAAATCATGTTCACAGTTTTTTGGGACAGAAAAGGAGTATTGCTAGTGGAATTTCTGCCTCGTAATGAGACAATCAGTACAGCGTCTTATTGTGAGACATTGAACAATCTGCGCCGTGCAATCCAGAAAAAAAGACGTGGCAAGTTGAGTAAGGGTATCGTTTTGCTGCATGACAATGCCCGTCCACATGTGGCTAATCGCACCAAAGATCTCATCAAATGTTTTCAATGGGAAACTCTAGATGAACCTACATACAACCCTGATCTGGCGCCCAGCGACTACCATTTGTTCCTGCACTTGAAGAAACATATGGGCGGTCAGCGTCTTCAAGACGATAACGAAGTCAAAACAGTTGTGATACAGTGGTTAACACGTCAGGCGGAAGAATTTTATGAGGAGGGTATTCATAAACTGGTGCCACGTTATGACAAGTGCCTCAATATTCACGGAAATTATGTAGAAAAGTAGATTAAGGTACAGGCTTTCATGTAAAAATAAAATTATTGCGATATCTATGCACATCTTTTTTAATTCCAAAACGGTACTGACTTAAAAAACATGCCTCGTATATTACAGGATATATTTTTTGTATTCCCTAGATAAACCAGTGAAGTCAACTTTCTTTCATCTCCTAGTTACTTGAATTCCACTAACAAATTCTATGGTAATATCCCATCTTTAATACATCTTTGGGTCTCTCTAAATCCAAAGAGTAATCAGTGCAGATCCAATGCAGATTTCATCATCAGCTGTTTTTACTTCCAAATAATAAGTGAATTCACTTTAAATGAGTAAACGTTATGAAAATGGTAGTCACTTTGATCTAGCAAGTTTTCCGGCAATTTTTAATTTTGAATTTAGTGATGTTTTGGCAAATATTATGAAAAAGAAATTTCACAGTTATTAAAGCATAGTAATTTCGAAGCATATTGAAAATTTGGCTTGAAAAGATGCTGTAAGGAGCACGGAAACCTAGTTTAAAAGATAAATTGAGAGTACCAAATCAGTCAGAGCCCATACAAGTGTCCACGAAGACCGAGACATCCATACCGAAACATATAAAACTTTTATCCAAATTGTCTTTATGCAGTAAACTGCTCGGTTTCACGTGATATCTGAAATTGGACAGAGAATCACTTTGGAAGAATGTGCTACTCAAGCCGAAAAAAAAAAAGAAAATACAAAAAAGCCGGTGCAAAATAATGAACCGATTGTTGCTGCAGCGACTGTATGCTAAATGGGTGGGGTGGAGAGAAACGAACTCAGGTTACTTTCACCTTCATTTCTCCCTCGTACCACAACGAATGAGGGAGCAAGAGGATCCAGCTAGACGGCGCATCAATAACCAAGAACCAGCCACATCCTTAACCACACCCGCTACAGAGTAACAAGCAGCTTCTGATAGAATTGCACATCTCGCACCCCATCCACTTTCAGGTCGTTCTAGCAGCAAAACAAGAGCTCCGAGCCAAGCTACTCCGACGTTAGTAAACACTTGACAGTCACGTAATGTTGGCCCATGACGAATGTAAGGCAGCCTCTGTTGTTCTGGTGTTTATCCATTAATTTCTTTTATCTGCCACCGTAATATATATTGTTAGACGTGAACAATCTCTGCAAAGAGCCCAATTATCCCTCCCGAGTCAATATACGAGGGCTGTTCAATAAAGAATGATCACAATTTTTTTAGACAACGTACTCGTCCTCATAGTCTTAATGGTCCTTCTCAAAATAGTCTCCCCTGAATGCGATGCACTTGTCCCAGCGTTTCTGCCAGTCTTCAAAGACATGCTGGAAATCATTTTTGCGAGATCCTTCAAAATCGCCTCCGCAGCCTTCACTACTGCTTCTCATGATGTATAATGCCTCCCACGAAGGCGTTTCTTCAAGTTAAAGAATAGAACAAAGTCACATAGGGCTAAATCTGGACTATAGTGAGGGTTAGGGAAGCACTTCACGTTGATTTTTGCAAGATATTCAGCAACAACATTGGCAATATGTGGCCGCGCATTATCGTGGTGCAGCATCCAACCTGCTTCACGGAAATATAGTATTTTGCGCCTGATATGGACTTGCAATGTTTTCAGCACATCTCTGTAGTACTGTCCAATTACTGATGCGTGTGCAGGTACAACATGTTAATAAACCATTCCATGAATATCAAAGAATGAGACGGCCATAACTTTCCAAGCTGAAGCAACCACTTTTGCTTTTCTGTGGGTTGGTGATCTAGGAGATTTCCACACTCAGCTTTGCTGTTTGCTCTCAGGATCAAACTTATGTAGTCAAGTTTCATCAGCAGTGATTACGTTTGAAAGAAACTCCTGATCTTCCTCTAACATCAACTTTAACTGCATGTTACCTCCATTGCAGCGGTAGGCGACACTGGACATATCTGAACTTGCCTGTTTCTCACAGGTGGGAACCAGGTGTACCAACAATTAAACTACTACGCCGTGTTTGTTTCACATTAAGCTAACAGAATATAATAAGTATGAATTTTAGTGCTATAAAGTATGACCGTAAAAAATAAAACACCTTCATAGAAATACGCAAACATTTCTCAAACATTATCACCAGCTATAAACCGATCTCCTAGCCAGTAAGGGTATGGCAACAGTCGAAGGATCCTCCCAGAACTCCCTTCAACGACCTCTGTGCTTGCTGCTGGGTTACACGTTTGCTAACCCCTTTCCTAAAGCAAACACGACGTGACCTTTCAAGACAAATGTTGATGCTGTTGGAACAGGATGAAGATGAAATTAATTTTTAATTAATTTTAATTAATTATGAAGTGTTGAAAAGTCAAATTATCAATAAATCGAAAAGATTATTCAACAGTAATTCGATAAAATAGTGTTTCATTTAAACATCCACCATCTTCTTTACATCCGCGACCCGTCCTGGGAAAAATAATCTTACGCGAACATCAGAGCAGCCGTGGACGAGGTAATACTTCCAGAACATCAGGGAACTGCATAAATTCGATACATATTGTCTACGCAACGTGGGATTTAACCAATCTCAAATACACAGCTAAGTATTTTCGTTACACTCATAAAAGACTACAAAAACAAAAGAAATATAAACCTAAATTGCCAAAAATTATCTTCGCTAAATCCTAAAGTCTAATTTACAAAAGTATCTCAAAGCCTTCTTCACTACTTGATAATCATCCGCTAGCATTTCTGTAAAGCTGACCGGCAGCTGCAGAGACGTCCTAAGGTGTGCTAGGTAAAAACACTCTAGCAGCACGTGTCGTACAGATAACGCTTCTTTGCAAAACGGACACAGCGGAGCAGGTTCCTTTTTAAAAAGAAAACTATGTGTAAAAAAACAGTGCCCAATATGCAACCGTGCCAAACTCACCTCCTCGCGACGAGATGAACGACAGGAGGTAACCCAGGGAATCGGAAGTTCTTTCACAGATCTAAGTTTATTATTGCGGAGAGCGGACCATGTGGTAGTTTGTGTTTATGTGCTTATTAGTTCTTCTCTTCATAAGCTCCATGCAGATCTACATATTTTCCACAGAGCTTCTTCGCCTTCCGAATAACTTGATTGCAGAAGTCTGCAGAATTTGCTTTAAACCATTCTTCTACTTGGAAATTAATTGTACTTTCACACTAGCCGTGTATAGGCTAAACTATGGAAAGATAGAGTCAGAATGAAAAATTCAATGCCATTGCCGGAATTTGAACCACTGGTTGACGTCCAGCCGCTCTAAGCCATTGAGCTACTATGGCCAACGTGCCAACATGACATTAAATTCTCCAACTTACTCGTGTTTTTCCCAGTAAACCACTAGGAGTTCTCATAAACACGTGAGACAACTACCTTAATGGCGACTTACTATGCTGCAAGTACCTTAGGGCCTGGGCCCGTGCTTTATAGCTAACCACTATTAGGTCAATTAATTGAAATTAATTATTCTTTCACACTGGCCGTGTGTAGGCTAAATTGTGGAAACGTAGAGTCAGACTGAAAAATTCAATGCCATAGCCGGGATTTGAACCACGGATCTTCTGGTTTCCGTCCAGCTGGCTTTGCCATGACTAGTTTTTTTTTTCTAAAAAAGGGTGCTGATAACCTCTGCAGTTGAGCGCCCTTGTACCCATCATCATCATCATCATCATCATCATCATCATCATCATCATCATCATCATCATCATCATCATCATCATCATCATCATCATCATCATCATCATCATCATCATCATCATCATCATCATCATCATCATCATCACCATCACCATCATCATCGTCGTCGTCGTCGTCATCATCATCATCATCATCATCATCATCATCATCATCATCATCATCATCATCATTATCATCATCACCATCATCATCATCATCATCAAATTACCACAGTTTTAAACGGTGATACTTAAAATTTTACGACAAACCCTCGTAATTGGCAAAGTATTATATAAAATATGACAAACTACGGAACAATCGACTTGCTACTGATTTAAACTTAACTGTCAACTGTTTTTAGAAACCTGGGGATATATACATGTTCAATTTTTTGTACTGTAGAAAGGAATGAACATTTTTGCAGTATTCTCTTATATGTAATTCGGCTTTAATTTGCTAAAACCTTTGTATAGAGAGTAAAAAAAGTAACACCAGGGTTGTTATGAATCCTAGCATGAACCTGCAGGTGAGGAGAACTGCCCTATTCCGTCCCAAGTTCTATATACGTAAAGTTTAAAAGTGAGGTGGCGGTAAGGAAAGTTCTTTTATCGCCGTGCTGTTTAGAACAAGCTGGAAGAGAAAAGTGCAACCCCTCCTGTGGAATTTTAATATTACACGTGGTTGAGAATCACCGTTATTAAGTTGTACAGTTGGGGCAAGGCCCTCTCGACTATTACGTCTCCGCACATCTGTGAAACAACAAGCACTCCCCGAAGACACACAAAACGTTTATGGCTTGGTGACTTTTCGATGTAAATGGAGGCACGACTTTTTCGTGGGCAATAAAAGGAAAGGTTGTTATCTCAAACATTAAATATGTGCGAGTCGCTCTGTGCAAGGAATGAAAATAAGGCTGCGTGAAGAAAAACGGAAACGTTTTAAATCATTTTAACGAGGACGTATCACAACAGCGGACGTAAAACGCATGTGACCGGTTTCCTAGCAGAAAATGTTGTTTTCTTTCTGACTATACATTCATATTATTTACTGCACATGATATATTGTAATGCCGTAAACAGAAAGCGTCGTTATGGACATCTTTTAGGCTCGAAGCGGAATGCTCTGCCCCTAAAAATGTCATTCATATGTATAAAGAACTGAGACTGAGTTTATAAGTAATAATGACATCATTTTATCATTTTCAATTATCCGAGATCCGTCTATCTAGACGAAAGCATATTTCTGTAACTCAAATTACGTTTATTTATCTTTCTAAAATCAAGTGAACTTTCTATGCACGTCCAGAAAGTAAGTTCTGTTTGGTAATAACATTAAATTGGGTACAGATACAGAAAAATTATTTATTGCACAAAATTCTACAACTCTTAAACTGCTTTTCCACATAACTGCCGAAATTTTTCAGGCATTTGTCATAGCGAGGCACAAGTTTTTGTATACCTTCGTCATAGAAATTTGCCGCCTGTGTCTTCAACCAGTTGCAAACATTTTCTTTCAGCTCTTCGTCGTTGTTGAAGTGTTGACCGCCAAGGAAAGATTTGAGATGCAAAAACAGATGAAAGTCGCTATGGCTGTACGGGGGGATGGTCAACCACGTCTCAGCCAAATCCCTATAGGATGTTTTCCTTCGCATTTGCAGTGTGTGGTCGTGCGTTGTCTTGAAGAAACACAACGGCTTTTGACAGCATTCCTCGGCGCTTATTCTGTATTGCGCGGCGTAATTTCCTAAGTGTCTCGCAATAAATATCTGTTTCCGAATTCGGTAAGAAATCAATGAGTAAGATGCATTTCCTACATCATTTTTCCAGGTGTCAGGATTTGTTTCGGCTTAACCTCTGCTGGGAATGAGGTGTGCCTCCATTCCATTGATTAACGCTTACTTTCAGGGGTGTCGTAAGAAACCCAAGTTTCATCTCCTGTGACTGCGTCAGAAATTCTTCGCCGTCTTCATGATAATGGTTCAGAAACTGAAGTCCACTACCCATCCGTTTTGTTTCGAGTTGCTCAGTAAGAATCTTTGGCACCCAGCGTGAGCAAAGTTTACGAAATTTCAGTTTTTCGGTAAGAATTTCATGAACTACTGATCATGTCATTTGGGGAAATTCCATAGCGAAAGCACTAATTGTATACTTGCGGTTTTCCTAGATCTTGTCATCAATCGCGTGAACCAGTTCTTCTGTAACCAAAGATGGACGCCCACTTCGTTCTTCATCGTGCACTTCACTACGTCGTTCATTTAATTGTCGGACCCATCTTTTCACCATTGTATCACTCATTGCATTTTGTCCGTAAACATCACAATTTTGCCAGTAAATTTCAATTGGTTTCACTTTCCTAGCATTCAGAAATCGAATCATAGATCTAATTTCACTAGCGGCGGGAATTTCATTCAACACCGACATTGTAAACAAGCACAACAAAGCGTGCGTGACTTACAGCGATCTCAGAATGGAGCTCGTTTCCTCACCTTGATACAGAGCGTCTACCGCGTATGTGAGGAACTGCGACCGCCGCGCTGCAGCGGAGATAAATTGAAACAGAGCTTACTTTTTGATGTCCCTTGTATATTGTCATAAGTGAGTGTTTTGTTTAGTGCAAATAGTGTTTTGTAAGTATTTCATTTGACTGCAGTGGTATGTGTGACGTAACGTCACATGACTTCTCTCCTGCCTCTCATGGAGCACCTGAAAAGCTTCCTCTCTCTTGTCTGCTCGCTTTGCTCAAAGTGGGACGTAGGTCCGCTCTCGAGACAGGAAGTGCTCCAGGCCACGCCCACGCGCGCTGGCTCTCAGCGCTTGCCGAGAGGGAAGGAGATGGAGATAGTCTGGAGTTTCTCGCTGCGACGTGAAACTTCAGCAGCTTTCGAGTGATCCATTGAGCTCTAGAATAACGAGTGTGGGTATAAAAGAGCCGCGGTTAGTCAGTCAGGGTAGTGGAGAACTGACAGTTTTAGTGTGCAGACATTTGAACTGTAACGCAGTTGTTAATTGTGTGTGCGGCTGTTTGAGGTTCACCCCAGAGTATTCATTTGTTTGGTTGCGTGTGGTGAAGAAACGAGAGACTGCGTTGGTGCGTGTTACTTCATTTTAGAGCATATAAGGGGTGTACAAACGTCTTTGCACTGAAATAAAGAGAATTTTAAACACGACTTCTAATTCTACGGACCCACAAAGTCACAGTGTAACATATCTGATAAAGTTCATTTATAACAGGATTATGTGCAAAGGATCTACCCAAAAGTCCAAGGACCATAACGTCCAAGGACCCTGGCCTCCTTCAACCCGGGAGCTATGGATAACTCTGGGGATCTTTCCATAGGTCAAACCTGATTTTTAAAAAGCCTCTCCCCACGTTGACAAGAACGTCAAGATGGGATGGAAGTGGATACGCCACTTAGGCGCGTCAACCCCGCAGGGAAGACTACCGAATACCTCGGTGGGGTCGCCTGGTGATCTAGCACACCTTCTACTGGCTCTGTAGGCTAGTACCCGGGACTTATGAGGCAACCCTCTACCACCTCCGGGCGGCCGTACCCTGGCCGGAGGTACGCAATTCCCCGTAGTTCTTGGGAACACACTGCCCCCACAAGTCCAACCCAATCCGAAGTACTCCCCGACGGGAGGGGCTCGGCAGTTCGGCCTGAGGTTCCTCTAATAACGTCAGAGGCACCACGAGTGCTAAGGGTCCGCAGTGCCCGCACCACGGCAGCTGAAAGGGACGAATCCCCTCCCCTACGGAATAGGATTAAATAAAATAAAATATATAATTAAAAATCTGCAATACCATACCCCGTGACCTAATTTCTTAAGCCAGGATATACATATTCCAAACCTTTACATTTATTTAACTTTTTATAATTCTACAAATGTAATTCTACAGATAAAATAAAAAACCAAAACCAAAACAATATATCATAATAATACCTTAAAAATAAAACTTATTTTTACCCACATTTTAAAATTTTATCCTTTTTTATATAAAACAAGACATATTCATCAACTATCTTAACTAATATTTTACTGGTATCCAGTAAACAATTAACTGGATAGCCGATTATTTAAAAACAAACAAATTCTAAATTCTAAGAAGGGATAGGATTAGGCTTCTTGGTAAACAATATACGTTTTATATGTATCTAAATATTTTTTGACATATATATATATATATTTTTTGGAGAAAATAAATCCGTTTAAACATTTCCGAAATATAGGTTCGTTTACGATGGGTGAACGCTTTGTAATATATTTGTTTCACATCCTTGTAAAGGAATAAGCTTCCAACACAAAGCTTTAGTTGTCTCACAAATACAAACATACTTGCCCACCTCGGTAGCGTATTTGATAGTGTAGCTGCCTCACTTTAAAGAGGTCCCGAGTTTGAATTCGGTTTTCCGGGGTTTTCGTTATAAAAATATGAATGTCGGGTAACTCTAAGCTCCATGGAACCTGGACCCATTTGAGCGTAATTTCAGGCATTCCATTAATGGTCTGATATGACTTTAAAAAACCAGTCAAAGGACGTAAATTAAAAAAAAAACTACTCATCCACTAGTTCTAATATTCCTTTTTTGTAATGATGTACCCATAATGCCTCTGCCTACAAAATCTAAGTGCCAGATAAAAGTACAAAGAAGATTCAAATAGTGTCATTCGAAGTGGCACCAAAACTGCAAAATGATAGGACAATTAGCTACGGGTTATGTAATCAATTCACTTTGGGAGAACCACAATTCCAGTTAATCAGCTTTTGTCAGTGAGAGCCCCGAACAAAAAATATTTGCTTGCAAAAAGCACTGATGTAACAAAACGTGAACTCGCCTGGGGTTTCATTTACCAATGTTTGCTAAACAGTTGCTAGTTTTCTTATTTGCAATACCAGTATTAAATCATGCTTTTGTTTCTTGTTGACCAAAACTGATTGAGGTTAACCCACTGCCCAGGGCATTTAACTATGACCAAATAAATCAATTTTAGTTTAAACACAGTCTACCTGCACGATACTACCCTGATAACATATGTATTTATAGGAAGTGTGTGGAAGTAAAATTATATATCCACCAATGTTAACTTATTAAATTCATAACCTCTTTAAACTATCAGAATGAAATGCTTACATTATTTATATATGACGTACGAGGGGGTGACGTACAGTTCTAATATCACACTTTAAAAATGTGACAGGGAGTTTGTGTTCATATGTGCTTGTTAGTTCTTCTCTACACAGTCAACATACATATTTACATATTTTTCCCAGCGTTTCTTGAGCATCCGAATACCTTGATTGTAGAAGTCTTCACAATTCGATTTAAAGCACTCTACCACTTCATTAATGACGTCATTTGTGTTGTCAAATCGGCGACTACGCAACGGATCCTTCATTTCCGGGAACAAGAAACAGTCACTTGGTGCCAGATCGGGCGATAAGGTAAGGTCTCAAAGCCACATTCCTTTGTTTTGTCAACTGCAACTTGAGATGAATGAGCTGATGCATTGTCAGCCAGAAGACGTACACCTTTGGAGAGCATACCACGTCGTTTCTTAATCTGAGCTGCTCGTAATTTGTCCAGAAGATTGCAGTAGTATCTGCCGGTGATGGTTTGACCCTTGGCAAGATAATATGTAGGGATGACTCCACGACAGTCCCATAAAACTGAAACCATGACCTTCCCAGCTGACTTTTGCCCCTTTGCCTTTTTGGGAGGGGAGAATTGTAATGTTTCCATTCCATGCTCATGGTTTTTGTCTCTGGATCATATTGATAGATACAGGATACATCCACGGTTATCAAACGATAAAAAAAAATCGTTTTCATCCTGTTCCAACAGCACCAAAATCTGTCTTGAAAGTCACGCCGTGTTTGCTTTTGGGAAGGGTTTATCAAACGTGGAACCCACCGTGTAGACACCTTAGACATGTGCAGTTCGTCATGAATAATTTTCCACACACTATCATAACTAATATGTGTCTCATTCATGATCATTTGGATGGTTGCTCGTCTGTCTTCCAGTATTAAACACTCCACTTTCTTCACTGTGACTGCATCGTCTGTCATTGACTGTCTACCAGCTCTTGGCTCATCTGTCAGGGACATGTGACCAGTTTGAACATTTCTTTTCCACCTCACAATAGTGTCATATAATGGGCAATCATTTCCATAAACAGCCGTCATCTCATCATGGATTTCCGGGCAGTTTTGCCTTTCAAATGCAGGAACTTGATTACACTACGAGTCTTACACCTCAGTCACTTCTGGCACTCACTGTAAAAAAAAAGGATTAGTGACCACTTTGTAAAATTTTCATCACTCTAGCATAAAAACTACCGGGTGATAAAGCCTTACGACACGCTCACGTAAAGGTACAGATATATTTGACAATTGCTATATTGTTAGGCTTTTAGGTTGGTGTCTATTTTTCCATCGTGTTTAACCATGTTCAAGCAAACACATCACATAATTCACAACCTGAAGTTTTCTTCGTGGCTATAAGTGCGCCACGAGGTAAACAACTCCTGTCAGTATAGACCTTCCCCTTTGCTTTCATGTGTTCACACTTGATTTGCTGGCCCAACTCGCCTCAAATCATTTGCGTTGCACAAAGCATTCGTACTCATCAAAGAATTATTTGAAAATGTAGCAGCATTTTTTCCCCTGACAGCATTGTCAGAGTTATGTTACCTGACTCACAAAGTACAGTTATGTGCATAGGTGCTGCAGCATATTCTGCTAATTGAGATATTTCTCTTTTACATTCCTTTACTCTGCCCACAATGCTTATACTTCTACGCTTCAAACTTTTTGCAAGACGTTTGTTTGTGGAAAAATTGCCGCATGTAATATTTGTTCCTCCAAACACAAAGGGCCGTATAAGACGACTACAAATGCTCTGCAAGAACACCTATGGGGCGCTGATCGTCATTGCCCAGGTGAGGAAAACCATTCACCAGATACTTTGAATTTGCATCAACTGCAAGCCAAAATTTTATTCCAAATTTGTCCAGTTTATTGCTCATATATTGAATGAAAGATCATCTAGCCTTGCAAGAAAACAATTGCCTATGCACAGTGATATTTTCACTTAGAATGTAACACTGCAAGGAATTGACAATAAAAGGATTCCAGACAGGAGTAGCAGCTGCAAAGCGATCTGGACTTAGTCTTTGAGAACGTGTGTCCTTGTCATCAAACCACATAAACCACAAAATTTCAGCGTATTTGTTTCTGCTTATAAAAAATGGTGGTCCCCAGGTATTCGATAATAACAACTTCAACGGAAATACATTAAATACATTGTAAATACATTAGCGGTAGCAACAATTGCGCCACTTGGGCAATAAAGCTTTCTTACTCATCGACGAAGGGTCTGCAGAGTGTCATAAACCAATCAGGAAGGAAAACAACAACAGATGTGGACAGATCCGAAGGCTATTGTTCATAATTCCGTAACCGTGAAAATGACAGATGTTTGTACCAGTTTGTAGAAAGCTCCAAAATGCGTAATTCTTTGTGCACGTGTTTTTCATAAGTGTTTATTAAAAATGTCTTCTAAAGCAGCGCATCCGTCAAAATGACGGCTGCGGTCCCTCTAGTGTTAAAGTGATGGAATATCAGCATTTTTGAAAAATTACAAAAATAACTTTGCCTTAGTCGCGGAAAAAGGTACATAGAATGTATGTGGGATGTATATTTATTCTGCAGCAAATAATTGAGAAAAGACAAGAGTGTAATTTACAAACAGATCTGGCATTCCTAGACTTCAAGAAGGCATTTGACACTGTTAATAGGGAAAAGCTATGGAAAGTTATGGAAAATAGTGGATATCCACAAAAATTAATTGAAGTAATCAAAAATATGTATAGCAACTCCAAAATAATAATAATAAACACAGGAGTTCATAAAACCGAAACAATTTTAATTAATAGAGGCGTAAGACAAGGGTGCAGTGTATCACCTACTCTTTTTAATATGTATGTAAATGACATAATCCAAAATTGGAAAAGTATTATTAAATCAGGAATAAAAATAAATAAGAACAAAGTTTTAAATATTTTACTATATGCAGATGACCAGGTTTTAATACAAGAAACGGAGGATAAATTACGATATGCACTACACCGCTTGAACCAAGTATGCCAACAGTATGATCTTAAAATATCGACGGAAAAATCTAAGATAGTGGCCTTTTGCGGAAAACAACATATAAGATCAAAAATAATTTTAGACAACAAATCACTAGAACAACTAAAAGAATTCAGCTATTTAGGATGTAATCTTAATTATATGATGAAAACAGACAGAGATGTGAGCAAAAAGCTTACAACATTCCAAATGATTTGTGGAACAGTGCATAGAACGTTGAGAAATAAACAAGAAGAGCTACAAGATTAAAGTTGTACAAAACAATGGCAGTCCGTGCACTACTTTATGGAAGTGAGGCATGGGTACTCACGAAGAAAATGAAAAACCAAATTCAAAGTGCAGAGATGAAGTTTTTAAGGAAAACAAAGGGATGCACTAGGTTGGATTGAATATGGAATGAAGACATAAGAAAGGAACTCAAAGTAGACTCGATAAGTAGCAAAATTGAAAAATATCAAAAGGAATGGATGCAGCATATACAAAGAATGCCCGAAACAAGACTGCCTAAGATTGCATTCCAATATCAGCCACAAGGAAAGAGAGATGTTGGTAGATCTAAAAAGAGATGGAAGGAGCAATTATTGTGAGACGGAACGGGCACTCTGCCCATGCCGTGAAGTGAAGAAGAAGAAGAAGAAGAAGAAGAAGAAGAAGAAGAAGAAGAAGAAGAAGAAGAAGAAGAAGAAGAAGAAGAAGAAGAAGAAGAAGAAGAAGAAGAAGAAGAAGAAGAAGAAGAAAAAGAAGAAGAAAAAGAAAAAGAAGAAGAAGAAGAAGAAGAAGAAGAAGAAGAAGAAGAAGAAGAAGAAGAAGAAGAAGAAGAAGAAGAAGAAGAAGAAGAAGAAGAAGAAGAAGAATGTATGTGGGAACATAACGTTACTGTTAGTGGAATATTCGAGCCGCCACTGATAGTAGACATACAATCTGAGATCTTCATTTTTTTTTCTTTTCTGTGTACGCCTGAAGTAGCGATAAGAGCATGGCGGTCGCTAGGGAATCAAGAATATTGTTATTGTTTTATAGCACTGTAAACAGCTGAAATCCTTTCTTGGAGACCTTATTCTTAGCTTGAATTTGATGCAACTTTTCTCTTTACTTATAGCCTCTTTCTATGAAAATGGCAAAAATGTTTTAAAGGAACTGCTGTAACGTACTCTATGGTGTATATGCTTTACCATTCTTGTGGCTGAATATAGTAACAAAGTACGTATCGTTACGTTATATTGAAACGTAAGCTCGGGACTTTG